>CAWUFW010000149.1:4250000-4825000 GCA_963921515.1 Calotriton arnoldi | reverse complement strand
GAAGGGGCTGAGAGGCAGGTGCATGCCAGGGCCCCTGGGGGCCCCGACGGGCAGGCCCGGGTGCTGCCTTCCCCCATCTCAGCATCGCCGGACCTCACGGAGGTCTGACTGAGCAAACTCGGAGAAAAAGGACCATCGGGAAGGGGCTGAGAGGCAGGTGCATACTCGGGCCCCTGGGGGCCCCGGCGGGTGGGCCCGGGTGCTGCCTTTCCCTGTCTCAGCATCACCGGACCTCACGGAGGTCTGACTGAGCAAACTCGGAGAAAAAGGACCATCGGGAAGGGGATGAGAGGCAGGTGCGTACACGGGCCCCTGGGGCCCCGGCGGGCGGGCCCAGGTGCTGCCTTCCCACATCTCAGCATCGCCGGACCTCAGGGAGGTCTGACTGAGCAAACTCTGAGAAAAAGGATCATCGGGAAGGGGCTGAGAGGCAGGTGCGTACCCGGGACCCTGGGGGCCCCGGCGGGCGGGCCCAGGTGCTGCCTTCCTCGTCTCAGCATCGCCAGACCTCACGGAGGTCTGACTGAGCAAACTCGGAGAAAAAGGACCATCGGGAAGGGGCTGAGAGGCAGGTGTGTACCCGGGCCCCGGCGGGCCCCGGCGGGCGGGCCCGGGTGCTGCCTTCCCCCGTCTCAGCATCGCCGGACCTCACGGAGGTCTGACTGAGCAAACTCGGAGAAAAAGAACCATCAAGAAGGGGCTGAGAGGCAGGTGCGTACCCGGGCCCCTGGGGGCCCAGGCAGGTGGGCCCGGTGCTGCCTTCCCCTGTCTCAGCATCGCCGGACCTCACGGAGGTCTGACTGAGCAAACTCGGAGAAAAAGGACCATAGGGAAGGGGCTGAGAGGCAGGTGCGTACCCGGGCACCTGGGGCCCCGGCGGGCGGGCCCGGGTGCTGCCTTCCCCCGTCTCAGCATCGCCAGACCTCACGGAGGTTTGACTGAGCAAACTCGGAGAAAAAAGACCATCGAGAAGGGGCTGAGAGGCAGGTGCGTACCCGGGCCCCTGGGGGCCCCGGCGGGTTGGCCCGGGTGCTGCCTTCCCCCGTCTCAGCATCGCCGGACCTCACGGAGGTCTGACTGAGCAAACTCGGAGAAAAAGGACCATCGGGAAGGGGCTGAGAGACAGGTGCGTACCCGGGCCCCTGGGGGCCCCGGCGGGTGGGCCCGGGTGCTGCCTTCCCCCATCTCAGCATCCCCGGACCTCACGGAGGTCTGACTGAGCAAACTCGGAGAAAAAGGACCATCGGGAAGAGGCTGAGAGGCAGGTGCGTACCCAGGCCCCTGGGGGCCCCGGTTGGCAGGCCCGGGTGCTGCCTTCCCCTGTCTCAGCATCGCCGGACCTCACGGAGGTCTGACTGAGCAAACTCGGAGAAAAAGGACCATAGGGAAGGGGCTGAGAGGCAGGTGCATACCCAGGCCCCTGGGGGCCCCGGCGGGCGGGCTCGGGTGCTGCCTTCCCCTGTTTTAGAATCGCCGGACCTCACGGAGGTCTGATTGACCCTCTCCCTAGTAAGCCGGAGGAAAATTACCCCCCTTTCTTGTAATCCGTGCACACGAGTCGACAGAGGGGACCCAAGGTGCAAAAGTACCCGAACTCCTGGAGCCCTCGCTGGGATCGGGGAGGCAAATGAGCCCTCATCTGGACTTCCAGGGAAGCCCGGCCATCTGGTCACCCCATAGGAAAGCATTGCGTGCGACCAGATGGCCGAGGGGATAGGTGCGACCAGATGGCCGAGGGGATAGGTGCGACCAGATGGCCGAGGGGAAAGGTGCGACCAGATGGCCGGGCACGAAACGGAAGCCATCTGGTCGCTCTGTGCCCCAACGAAAGAGTGAGCGGGCGCCGGGGCATGGGGGACCGGAGGCCCAGGGGCCCAGCTGGGCCCCAGCCATGGGGGCTGCGAGGGGGACCCGACGGGCCCTCCGACCCGGGGCCCGCGGACACCTTGACAAGCAGGGGAGGCCTGCACGGGACTGACAGACCCCTGTCCTGGGCCCTTGGTGGAGCAGCAAGCCGGGGGACGGGGCCCAGGGCCAGAGCACCCGACCCGGGGCCCGACGGGGCCCCTGGACCCAGCAGGGGCTCCCAGTCCCAGAGGCGCAGTGAACGCCTCCCCGGGCCCTCCAGACCCCGTCCCGGGCACCCTGCCACACGGCAGGACCGAGGACAGAGCCCGGGGTGGAGAGGCCGCCCTCCCCGGGACCCTCAGGGGCCCCGGCCGGAGCTCCTGAACCCAGCCAAGCAAGGGGAGGCTCCCCGGGCACAACGGAACCCCGCCCTGAGCCTTTGGCAGTGCGGCAGGCTGGGGGACAGGGCCCAGGGCCGGAGCACCCGACCCGGGGCCCGGCGGGGCCCCTGGACCCAGCCGGGGCTCTCAGGCCCAGAGGCGCAGGGGAAGCCTTCCCGGGCCTGCCGGACCCCATCCCGGGCACCCTCCCATGCGGCAGGACCGAGGACGGAGCCCAGAGTGGGGAGGCCACCCTCCCCGGGGCCCTCAGGGGCCCCGACCGGAGCTCCTGAACCCAGCCAAGCAAGGGGAGGCTCCCCAGGCACAACGGAACCACGTCCCAGACCTTTGCCAGAGCGGCAGGCCGGAAGACAGGGCCCAGGGCCGAAGCACCCGACCTGGGGCACAGCGGGGCCCCTGGACCCAGCCGGGGCTCCCAGGCCCAGAGGCGCAGGGGAAGCCTCCCCAGGCCCGCTGGACACCATCCCAGGCACCCTGCCACGCGGCGGGACTGAGGACGGAGCCCGGGGTGGCGAGGCCACCCTCCGGGGCCGCAGGGAGCCCCTGAACCCAGCCGAGCAAGGGGAGGTTCCCCGGGCACGATGGAACCTCGTCCCGGGCCTTTGGCAGGGCAGCAGGCCGGGGGACGGGGCCCAGGGCCGGAACACCCGAGCCGGGGCCCGGCGGGGCTCCCGGGCCCAGAGGCGAAGGGGAAGCCTCTCCGGGCCTGCGGGACCTTGTTCGGGCACCCTGCCATGCAGCAGGACCGAGGACGGAACCTGGGGTGGGGAGGCCGCCCTCCCCGGGGCCCCTAGACCCAGCCCAGCAGGGAGAGGCTCCCCGGGCCCGCTGGACCCCATCCAGGGCAGCCTGCCACGTGGCAGGCCCAGGGACGGACCCAGGGCTGGGGCGGCATCCTGGCCCGTCCAACTGCCGGCTGAGGACCGCTAGGCCGAGAGGGGACCCAGAGTACCTTGTCCCTAGTAATCCGGAGGAAGGCTACCCCCCTTTCTGGTAACCTGTGCGCACCACAAGACTGAGGGGACCCTATGCACGGACGCGCCCGACCTCCTGGAGCCCTCGCTGGGATCGGGAAGGCAAATGAACCCTCATCGGGACTTCCAGGGCGGCCCGGCCATCTGGTCGCCCCATTGGAAAGCATTGCGTGCGACCAGATGGCCGAGGGGAAAGGTGCGCCCAGATGGCCGGGACCAAAAGGACTCCCATCTGCCCGCCCCGAGCCTTCGCAGTAGTGCTCCTGCCTGCCCACGCAGGTCTCGGGGGCTCCGCTGGGCAGGTGGTCCTCAGGCACGGGGAGGACCGCCGAAACCCATGGAGCCCATCCCGGGCACTTTGCCACGCCGCGGGCTGCCGGAGGAGAGAGCCCCGGACGCCTGGGAGGTGTTGCCCGGGCATAGCCCATCTGGTCCCCGGCAGAGAACTGCCAGCCTGGGAGGGGTGTCCGGCATACCCTGCCCTTAGTTATCCAGAGGAAAGCCACCCCTCTTTCTGGGCACCCTTGTGCACCGAGTGACGGAGTGGACCCAGGGCGCGGAGGCGCCCGACCTCCTGGAGCCCTGGCTGGGATCGGGGAGGCGAATGGGCCCCCATCGGGACTTCCAGGGCAGCCCGGCCATCTGGTCGCCCCATTGGAAAGCATTGCGTGCGACCAGATGGCCGAGGAGAAAGGTGCGACCAGATGGCCGGGACCGAAAGGACTCCCATCTGCCTGCCCCGAGCTGAGCCTTCCCGGTAGGGCTTCTGCCTGCCCTGGCAGGGCTCGGGGGCTCGGAGACCCCGCCTGGGCCTCAGGCACGGGGAGGCCCGCAGGAGCTCTCGGGGCCCGCACGCCGGGGGGAGGACTGCCCGGGACCCATGGAGCCCGTCCCGGGCACTTTGCCACGCCGCGGGCTGCCGGAGGAGGGAGCCCCGGACGCCTGGGAGGTGTTGGCCAGGCATAGCCCATCTGGTCCCCGGCAAAGAACCGCCAGCCCGGGAGGGGTGTCCCGGCATACCCTGCCCCTACTAATCTGGAGGAAAGCTACCCCTCTTTCTGGGAACCCGTGCGCACCGCGAGACTCAGGGGACCCTGGGCGCGAACGTGCCCAACCTCCTGGAGCCCTGGCTGGGATCGGGGAGGCAAATGAGCCCTCATCGGGACTTCCAGGGCAGCCCAGACATCTGGTCGCCCCATTGGAAAGCATTGCGTGCGACCAGATGGCCGAGGGGAAAGGTGCGACCAGATGGCCGGGACCGAAAGGACTCCCATCTGCCTGCCCGAGCCTTCGCGGTGGGGCTCCCGCCTGCCCACGCAGGTCTCGGGGGCTCCGCTGGGCAGGTGGTCCTCAGGCACGGGGAGGACCACCGAAACCCATGGAGCCCATCCCGGGCACTTTGCCACGCCGCGGGCTGCCGGAGGAGAGAGCCCCGGACGCCTGGGAGGTGTTGCCCGGGCATAGCCCATCTGGTCCCCGGCAGAGAACTGCCAGCCCGGGAGGGGTGTTCCGGCATACCCTGCCCTTAGTTATCCAGAGTAAAGCCACCCCTCTTTCTGGGCACCCTTGTGCACCGAGTGACGGAGGGGACCCAGGGCGCAGAGGCGCCCGACCTCCTGGAGCCCTGGCTGGGATCGGGGAGGCGAATGGGCCCCCATCGGGACTTCCAGGGCAGCCCGGCCATCTGGTCGCCCCATTGGAAAGCATTGCGTGCGACCAGATGGCCGAGGAGAAAGGTGCGACCAGATGGCCGGGACCGAAAGGACTCCCATCTGCCTGCCCCGAGCTGAGCCTTCCCGGTAGGGCTTCTGCCTGCCCTGGCAGGGCTCGGGGGCTCGGAGACCCCGCCTGGGCCTCAGGCATGGGGAGGCCCGCAGGAGCTCTCGGGGCCCGCACGCCGGGGGGAGGACTGCCCGGGACCCATGGAGCCCGTCCCGGGCACTTTGCCACGCCGCGGGCTGCCGGAGGAGGGAGCCCCGGACGCCTGGGAGGTGTTGGCCAGGCATAGCCCATCTGGTCCCCAGCAAAGAACCGCCAGCCCGGGAGGGGTGTCCCGGCATACCCTGCCCCTACTAATCTGGAGGAAAGCTACCCCTCTTTCTGGGAACCCGTGCGCACCGCGAGACTCAGGGGACCCTGGGCGCGAACGTGCCCGACCTCCTGGAGCCCTGGCTGGGATCGGGGAGGCAAATGAGCCCTCATCGGGACTTCCAGGGCAGCCCAGACATCTGGTCGCCCCATTGGAAAGCATTGCGTGCGACCAGATGGCAGAGGGGAAAGGGGCGACCAGATGGCCGGGACCGAAAGGACTCCCATCTGCCTGCCCGAGCCTTCGCTGTGGGGCTCCCGCCTGCCCACGCAGGGCTCGGGGGCTCCGCTTCCCGGGGGCTCGGGGACCCAGGCTGGGCCTCAGGCACGGGGAGGACCACCTGAGCTCTCGGGCCCGGACGCCCTGGGGAGGACTGCCCGGGACCCATGGAGCCCGTCCCGGGCTCTTTGCCACGCCGCGGGCCGGAGGAGGGAGCCCCCCTGGACAGAGGGGACGTGTTGTCCGGGCATACGGGACCGAAAGGACTCCCATCTGCCTGCTCCGAGCTGAGTCTTCCCGGTAGGGCACCCGCCTGCCCTTGCAGGGCTCGGGGTCTGCAGGGCTCGGGGTCTGCAGGGCTCGGGGCTGCAGGGCTCGGGGACTGCAGGGCTTGGGGGTTGCTGGGCTCCGGGGCTGCAGGGCTCCGGGGCTGCAGGGCTCGGGGAAGGGCTCGGAGACCCCACGCTGGGCCTCAGGCATGGGGAGGCCCACAGGCGCTCCTGGGGCCCGGACGCCCTGGGGAGGACTGCCCGGGCTCTTTGCCACGCCGTGGGCCGGAGGAGGGAGACCTCCAGATGGAGGGGAGGTGTTGTCCGGGCATAGCCCATCTGGTCCCCGGCAAAGAACCGCCAGCCCAGGAGAGGTGTTCCGGCATACCCTGCCCCTAGTAATCCGGAGGAAGGCTACCCCTCTTTCTGGGAACCTGTGCGCACCGCCAGACTCAGGGGACCCTATGCGCGGAGGCCCCCGACCTCCTGGAGCCCTAGCTGGGATCAGGGAGGCGAATGAGCCCTCATCGGGACTTCCAGGCCGGCCCGGCCATCTGGTCGCCCTATTGGAAAGCATTGCGTGCGACCAGATGGCCGAGGGGATTGGTGCAACCAGATGGCCGGAACCGAAATAACGCCAATCTGCCTGCCCCGAGCCTTCGCGGGAGGGCTCCCGCCTGCCCTTGCAGGGCTCGGGGGCTGCAGGGCTCGGGGGCTGCAGGGCTCGGGGACTGCAGGGCTCGTGGGCTGCAGGGCTCCGGGGCTGCAGGGCTTGGGGGGGCTCAGAGACCCCACGCTGGGCCTCAGGCATGGGGAGGCCCACAGGCGCTCTTGGGGCCCAGACGCCCGGGGGAGGACTGCCTGGGACCCATGGAGCCCGTACCGGGCACTTTGCCACGCCGTGGGCCGGAGGAGGGAGCCCCCGGATGGAGGGGAGGTGTCGTCCGGGCCCAGCCCATCTGGTCCCCGGCTGAGAGCCGCCAGCCCGGGAGGGGTGTCCCGGCATACCCTGCCCCTAGTAATCCGGAGGAAGGCTACCCCTCTTTCTGGGAACCTGTGCGCACCGCCAGACTCAGGGGACCCTAGGCGCGGAGGCCCCCAACCTTCTGGAGCCCTGGCTGGGATCGGGGAGGCGAATGAGCCCTCATCGGGACTTCCAGGCCGGCCCGGCCATCTGGTCGCCCTATTGGAAAGCATTGCGTGCGACCAGATGGCCGAGGGGATTGGTGCGACCAGATGGCCGGGACCGAAATAACACCAATCTGCCTGCCCCGAGCCTTCGCGGGAGGGCTCCCACCTGCCCTTGCAGGGCTCGGGGGCTGCAGGGCTCGGGGGCTGCAGGGCTCTGGGGCTGCAGGGCTCCGGGGCTGCAGGGCTCGGGGGGGGGCTCGGAGACCCCACGCTGGGCCTCAGGCATGGGGAGGCCCGCAGGCGCTCCTGGGGCCCAGACGCCCAGGGGAGGACTGCCCGGGACCCATGGAGCCCCCGGACGGAGGGGAGGTGTCGTCCGGGCCCAGCCCATCTGGTCCCCGGCTGAGAACCGCCAGCCCGGGAGGGGTGTCCCGGCATACCCTGCCCCTAGTAATCCGGAGGAAGGCTACCCCTCTTTCTGGGAACCCGTGCGCACCGAGAGACTCGGGGGACCCTAGGCCTGGACGTGCCCGACCTCCTGGAGCCCTGGCTGGGATCGGGGAGGCGAATGAGCCCCCATCGGGACTTCCAGGGCGGCCCGGCCATCTGGTCGCCCCATTGGAAAGCATTGCGTGCGACCAGATGGCCGAGGACCGAAAGGACTCCCATCTGCCTGCCCCGAGCCGAGCCATAGCTGTAGTGCTCCCGCCTGCCCTTGCAGGTCTCCGGGGCTCTGCACCAGGGACCCTTGTCCCGGGCAGATGGACACTTGGCAGGCCGCAGGACGGGGGCTCCCAAACCCCAGGCCCTGACTGAAACCCAGGCCCTGGGGCCGGTAACCGCTTCTCAACCCAGCCAGGCCGGGGAGATCGGGGAGCCTGCCCGGGCACGAGGGACCCCTGTCCCGGGCACACCAACCCTCAGGACGTGCGCTCGTTTTCCACACATTTTTTCTAAAATTCTGCGTAGTGGCGCTATGCCAATTCCGTTTGATAAATCCCTAGGCAGTCATTAAGTCAAGCACCTTTAAAAACTCATTTCAGACACAAATATAGTGTCAAAAACTCAGTGTCAACTCCGATATTTTCTTTAAAAGAGAAATTCTGTATTTATTATTTTCAGGTTAAAAAAAGAGAGGTGATGTCTACATTTCTCAACATAAACATCTCTTTTACCATACAAACATATATATTACATATATAGGACACTCACATTACAATACAAAAAATGTGACATATATCAGAAAGATATATGTCACATTCTGGAAGAAGATCCATCATATAGCCACTGTTTTCTGTCATCTCTGCCTATGTTATATTCTTGTCTCATTGACATATTGTATTTATATGTGAAGTCTTTTTGATATATGTCACATTTTTTGTATTGTAATGTGAGTGTCCTATATATGTAATATATATGTTTGTATGGTAAAAGAGATGTTTATGTTGAGAAATGTAGACATCACCTCTCTTTTTTTAACCTGAAAATAATAAATACAGAATTTCTCTTTTAAAGAAAATATCGGAGTTGACACTGAGTTTTTGACACTATATTTGTGTCTGAAATGAGTTTTTAAAGGTGCTTGACTTAATGACTGCCTAGGGATTTATCCTCAAATAGATTATTGCCCTGCCCTAGGAATCGCATTACCTTGCAGGGGGTCCTTGTTATTTACATTAAGCTATGCCAATTCCGCCCAGCCCAACACCCTCCGCATCCTCCGGAAGACCTTCAAATGGATCCCCCAGAATCAAGGAAAACCATCAGCCACGTACTCATAACCAGCAGACTGGACTACGGAAACGCCCTCTCCGCTGGGATCAACAAGTCTCTGCTCCACAAACTGCAGACCATACAGAGCACCGCAGCCAAACTCGTCCTCGGCATCCCTCGACACGAACACATCACCCAAAACCTGCGAAATCTCCACTGGCTCCCCGTCGAGAAGAGAGTAACTTTCAAGATACTCACCCATGCCTACAAATGCCTCCACAACACCGGACCCCAATATCTCAACGATAGAATCTCCTTCCACGTACCCAAGAGGAACCTCCGATCCGCCAACCTCGCCCTCGCCGAACCCCCGCGCATCCGCAGAGCAAGAACCGGTGGAAGATCCTTCTCCTACATCGTGGCCACGACCTGGAAAGAGTTCCTGATTGACATCAGATGCGCCCCCACCCTGCACATCTTTAGGAAGACCCTCAAAACCTGGTTCTTCGACTGACCGGAGCTGCTCCCTCTCCCCCCCAGCGCCTTGAGACCCTCACAGGTGAGTAGTGCGCTTAAAATTCCCTGATCGATTGATTGATTGACCCTGTTTACTTTTTTGGGTTGGTGGATTTTAAGGTAACTTGATTTTTTAGACATTTTAGATTCCTCGCCACCTACATTCATGCCCAATAAGTTGTCTCTCACAGCCTCTGGGAAAGCTGAGAAACTGGGGCAAAGGGCTAACTATCAACCCTATCAAAGTCCTTTCTGGCTTCGAATACTTGAGTACTAGTTGGCTAAGTAAACATTTGCAATGTTCCTATGTATGATGAACATATCAGATCATGGTTATTCTTGTCTATATGCTCTGGGACACGTGTGACACCAGAATATTGTTGGAATGTCATCTCATTTAAATATTGTGCCCCATTGGAGCTAATAAGAAGAAAATCTACACCCAATGGAATATGTTAGTAAAAGATATTAAGGACACAATATTTCATTATACGATATTCTGACCTTCAATGTAGGTGAAGAAACCACCACATATGACTGAAGGGCTCCATATTCTTCTATTAAGCGTACATAATATGCTCCAGTAGGAGAATATTCTACATTTTCACACGCCACCTTCTTTTGTCAGGAGGTCGCTCCTTACTCTGTAAAGATTTGATAAATTGCCTCCTGTTAGCAGGCATACACCCATAATCCTGCTCCCCCAGTATACACAAAAGTAACCCCCTCTTCTGCCTCTCCCCAGCATAATGCAATATGGCCATAAAGAAACTGCAAGTGTATGATACTACTAGGAGTATTACACACTTCTTGCAAAAGGACTTTACACAACTGCAGCCTCTTCCCTTCACGCAAACAAAAGTCTTGTTTACATGTTTCAATTGATGCCATTTGTCTATTCTCAAAAATATCTCTTATCATGCGGCATCCTCCCTACTTGCAGTTCCAAAACCTGAGGCCATCAGCAGCAGGGGTAAAGGCAGAGTACATATGTATCTGAGAAAAGGGTGCTGGAAAGGAGGTAAGTGATGTGAGATGGGTTCATTTTTTAAAGTATTTTAGTAATAAACTGGCACATGCATCAATGTTGGATTTTGCGATTTCTTAATTGCGATTTTTAAGGAATCGCAATTAAGGAATCGCAAAAGCCTATGCATGTAGAAATCGCTTAAAAAATAGCGATTTCTAAACATTCCTTAATTGCGACTCGCAAATTACGAGTGGCAATTAAGGAATACCTCCCCATTCATTCCTATGGGTCTAGAGGCCCATAGGAATGAATGGGAAGACATTCTCAATTTGCGATTCTCAATTAGAGAATCGCAAATTGAGAATGCAATTTCATGGGTGCCAGGGTGTCAGAAGGACACCCTGTTGCACCCCTGAAATCTGCATACGAGTACATCTTGCACACACACATGCCCCAAGGGCATGTGTGTGTGTAAAATCGAACTTTGAAAAATGAACATTAGTGCATTTTTCAAAGTTTTACAAATTACCATGAAGTTCAACTTCATGGTAATTTGCGCCCCTATTAGCGAAATCGCAATTTTTTTTACTTTAATGCATTGCATTTAAGGAATCTCAATTTGCGATTCCTTAAATGCAATCGCAATTTGAGAACTTCGCAATTAATTGCGAATTCTCAAATTGCGAGGACCTGACCTTTGATGCATCGCAAAAGCTAATTTTGCGATCGCAAGCGGCCGATTTTTGCGAATCGCACCGTTTGCGATCGCAAAAAGCTTTGATGCATGTGCCTGATGGTCATTATCAGATTAATGAAGGGTGGCTAGGTCTATGTTTAGGCGACAACATTAGAATCTCCCATGATGGTTGAAAATCTAACTGCTCAAATTCCAGAATCACCCCAGGCAGGGACATGTTGCGGTCCCCTACTGCGAGGAGAATTTAATCGGCAAAATGGCTCACATTGAAATCTTCACCTCCCACTCTCATGCCCTTTATTAAGCAACTATTTATTATTAGAATGATAATAATAATTACAATTATTGTTATTAATATTATTTTTATTAGTACCAGTAGTAATAGCAGTAGTAGTAGTAATAGTAGAAGTAAATATTGATTAATTACTTAGTAAATAATATGCAACGGATGGATATCTGCTACGTTTGTGATGGTGTACCCGTCTGTCATGCTCTAAATCAGACCCTTAATGTGTCCCGTTTCCCACAGGTTTCTTAATCATGAGAACCCCATGAGATTCCAAGCCCTATATATACTTCAAAACTTCCTTCACCTTGGTCATGGAAGTACTACCCACAAAAGACACTTCATGCCATCTTGAGGAATAGTCCACTGCCACAATTCCATACTTCACTTGGCTTGCCACATTTAAAGGTCCTATTATATCAATAGCCAATTGGGACCAAGTCTTATCCGGCACACCGACTGAACTCACAGGTCTAGGAACAGTAATATGGGTTTTATCACTAGCAACACAGGGCCTGCATTGCCTAACAAATTGTTCTATTTACCTATCCATTCCTGGCTACCAAAAGAGTTCTCTCACTCTCCTTTTCATCGCTCGAAAGCCATTATGTCCTTCATGAGCAAGCTCTACAATCCTGGATCTCAAGACCACAGGCGCAACAAAAACATCCAATCTATGAAGTAATACTTCGATAAGGCCGGATGCACTGGAGTCGCGAGGGGACATCGAGCAGCTCACCAAAGATGCAGGCCCACGATGCAAGAGTTGTGTTCAGGACAAAGATCTTGGTCACTGGAGATGCTTGAGGTGGTGTCTACTTGGAGCCCGAAGATCGTGATGGAAGGAAGCCAACAAGCCTTTGCAACTGCAAGTCAACGCTGTGCACAGGGTTTCGGTTCCTGCGGCTCCGACGAGGGATACTTGGTGAGAGGACAGGGCAGGCCTCGAGGGATGTGAAGAATCACCACCTGTGTTGCTGAGCCTTTCAGAGTCCGTGGGAGCCCAGGATCAGCAGACCAGTCAGCTTAGTTGCGGTGCCTGCAGATGCAGGGAAGTGACGCCTTCACTTCAAGGGAGATTCCTTCAGGTGTCTTGGATGCCCACAGGCCTTGGAAGGTTCCTGTATAGTGCACAGGCACGGGCATTGCAGCAGACGAGCAGGGCCACGAGATCAGGAGCAGCAAGAGTCTTCCCAGTTGCAGCCTGGATGCCCAGAACTAAGTCCAGCGAAGTCCAGAGTGCCCAGATGGTTGAAGAAGAAGTGGTGTCTGAAATTAATCCTGTCCCACGCCGAACCGAGGGACCCACCCACAGGTAAGCCCTTAAATACCCTAAGGAAAGGGTTGGGACGATTCATGGGTCCCTCCCTAAGGAGGGGCTGGATAAGGGGGAGGATACTCCCCTGTCCTTTGTTCAGTGTTGCGCCAGAGCGGGAGCCAACGGCTCCCTGAACTGGTTTCAACTGGACTGTGCATGGAGGGCACCAATACACTAAACCCTGTCTGGGAGGTGGTCACACCTCCCTGTGACAGGATACCTATTGTTCTGCCTTCCCCTGCCCGGGCTTGGCTCAGCAGCAGGAGGGCAGAACCGTGTCTCTGGCCGGCAGCAGCCCTAGCTTGCTGTCCGGGTCTGGAAGACTGGTACCAGGAGCACCAACAGCCTCCCAAAGGAGCTTTAAGGTGCACACCGTTTTGGTATGGGGGTATGATTGCAACATGTTTGATACCAAATATGGCAGGGTTTGTTACAGCCAGTTTAGAGATGGTCATTGCGTAATGACGCCGGGCCCATCTATATGTTATATGGCTGTCTCACTTACAACCTGGGAGAATGGACTCCGTAGGCTGTAGGGGTGTCCTGCTCATGCAGGGGAATGTGAAAAGTTGGCCTGGTATATGCTGGCCACTAATTAAAGTGGGCACCTTGCACCAGTCCAAACAACCCTTATGGTGATTAGGTCAAAGATAACCTTTTGAAAGCTATCCTAGTGGTAGCTATGGAGAGCAGCCTACAGGCTAAGTCTTGAAGGAATGTTAAGCACCTTGTTTTACCAGAATGCAACCTTATAGTATTGGTTAATTGAAAGGGAAACCACACAGTAGTTATAAAAATATGTATTTATTATATATAACACTCTCTAGTATCCTCTACACGAGGATAGAACACAAATCAAATAATACAGTTGCAAAGAATTAAACGTAAGTAGCACAATACACAGTGGGCTCCCGGGGGAGACCAAATCATATACTAAGTAAGTGGTATGAGAACCACGACTCGGGACTAGACCTAGTCTAGAAGGTGTAGAATTGCTGGGACCCCAAGGAACCACCCAAGGTGAGTGAATAGGGACCCCACGGAGGACGGGTGCAGTGTGGGAACACGACCGCGTGCTCCGTACAACTCAATGGGAAAGTCGTGGTTGGAAAATCCAAGATTAAGGACCCTTCTCAGCAGATTACGAAGACAGCCCTTGGAACTTAAGGGTTTGGAGGGCCACACCACCCGTGGATACCTTTGTACCAGAGTTACCTATCCCAGAGGAGCTGGGTGCATAGGTGCGAAGTGGCGTCGGAAACCCTCGTCGTTTTCTATGGATGTCGACAAAGAAATGCTGCTGCGGGAAGAACGAAAAGTGTCCAGTGGAATCCAAACTTAGATTCTAGATGAGAAGAACCTGAAAGCAGAGGGGACAGAGTCTGGGTCACTTGGGAGTGACCAGGGGCTCGGTAGACGAATGCCCACTGATGTTGGGTGCTTCAGGTGTGTTGACGGTGAGCTTGACTCTTCAGCTGCGAGGTCCCAGAGATGTCTAGGATGACCAGGAGCCAGAGGCAAGCTGTCCCACGAAGGATGTCGAGTGCTGAGGGGTCGGTGTCCGGCTGGAGCACCAATCAAGCCTTGGCAACGGCAACAACGTGGATGGTCAAGTTCAGTGTCGATCTGGCCCAGCAAGGATCAGGAGACTCACCACAGCAAGGGGAGTCAGGGCAGGCCTGGAGCAACCAGGGGAGTCCAAGTAAAGCAAAGTTGACCCTCAAGTGGACCCACAGGCCGAAGGCACAGGAGTCGCGAGGGGACCTCAGGCGGTTTCACAGGATACCAGCTAGCAGGGCACAGAGTGCGAGGATGCCGGAGTCCTTCTCAGGAAAGATGCACTTGGGTCAGGGCTACAAATGGCCCAATGCACGGAATTGTTGCACGACAACAAGCATGTGCAGCTGCAAATAAACACGGTGCACAGGGGTACGGGTATACGGTCACCACGAGGGATATCCACCTCAAACTCAGTGAGAGGGCAGCTCAACCTCGGAGACCTTCAGAAACCCACCTCCTGTGTTGCTGGAGCCTTCGGAGTCCGCAGGAGCTTAGGATCAGCAAACTAGTCAGATGCGTTACGGTGCCTGCGTTTGCAGGGGAGTGACTCCTTCACTCCAAGGGAGATTTTTCTGTTGTCTTGGAGGTCCACAGGGTCCTGCACGGAGCCTGTATGGATCACGGACAGTGGCGAGACTGGGGACAGCAAGGGAAGACGAAGTCGAGCCCAAGGGAGGTCCAGCGAAGTCCAGCGTGTCCAGACGGTCGAAGTGTAGTGATATCTTCTTGCAGAATCTTGTCCACGTAAATCTGATGTCCTTTAGCCAGGTAACCCATTTTATACTCACGGGAAAGGGTTGGACAGATTCTTGGGACCCTCCTAGGGGAGGGACAGGACAGGGGGGTGGCTACACCCATGTCCTTTGTCCAGTTTCACGCCAGAGCAGGAGCGGATGGCTCCCAGAACTGGTTTGAACTGGACTATGCACAGGGACACCAAGTGTGCCCCTCGTGCAGACTTTCTGGCACTGAGACATTGCACCCACCCAGCCCCAATACACTAAATCCTGTCTGGGAGGTGGTAACACCTCCCTGTGACAGGATGCCTATTGTGCTGCCTTCCCCTGCTCGAGCTTGGCTCAGCAGCAGGAGGGCAGACTCGTGTCTGTGGCTGTCAGCATCCATTTTGTGCTGTTAGGCTCGAGAAAGTTGGTACCGGTAGACTTAGGTACCCCCAGAACCTCGGTTCTGAGGGGAGGAGTCATACCTCCCATACCAGTTACTGGTGTGGAGGTATGATTCCAAGGTGTTTGACACCAAACACGACATACTTCGTTGCAGTCGTTTTCGAGATAGCATTTACCGCAAGGATATAATGCACCTCTACCTATATGTCTGGTAGTATCATGTACAGCCCGGGAGAATGGTCTCTGAAGACTGTAGAGGGGCCCTGCTCATGCAGGAGCACCCTCTCATGCAAAACCCAGCACCCTGCCTTCAGGATTGTTAAGGCCTGCTATAGGGGTGGCTTACAAGGTTTTAAGTGTAGTGATATATATAGATATAGTGAACCTATATCTTAAGTAAGTGGTGCACTCACCAACTTACACAGGCTGCAGTAGCAGACCTGAGGTTCCATTTTGCATGGCCTCTCATGGGTGGCATAATACATGCTTCAGCCCATGGGAGGCCTCTGGGGTACCTATGCCCTGGGTACATGGGTACCATATACTAGGGACTTATAAGGGTACCCAAGTATCCAATCTGGAGTGTACCAAAGTACATATGTTGCAATTTAAAGGAGACATCAGATCGGCTGGGGTCCTGGATAGCAGGATCCCAGCCAGACTAGTCAAAACAGTGGGTGCAAAAAGCAAAAAGTGGGGGTAACCATAAGAAGCACATCCTACTTTCCTACACAGGAGCACCCTCACACTTAGAACCGAGTCCCCTGCCTTCAGGATTGAAAGGCCTGCTTTAGGGGTGACTTATAGGTTTTAAATGCAGTGACCTTAGATATAGGTAAACCTATATCTTTCGTAAGTGGTGCTAGCACCAGCTTACACAGGCTGCAGTGGCAGGCCTGTAGTTACAGTTTGGGTGGTCTCCTATGGCTGGCATAGTACATGCTTCAGCCCATGGGGGACCCCTGGTGTACCTATGCCCAGGGTACCTTAGTACCATATACTAGGGACTGATAAAGTTACACCAGTGTCCAATCTGGGATGTACCTAAGTACTTACAAAACTAATTTAGGGGAGAAAGCAGAGATATTGGGGTCCTGATTAGCAGGATGCTAGTCAGAAACAACATTACATCAAGCAAAAAGTGGGGGTAACCATAAGAAGCAGCTCCTACTTTCCTACACAACCCTCCCCCCCCCAACGAAAGGAGATGAGACTAACCTTGCCCAGTTGAGTCTTCATTTTCTAAGTGGAAATATCTGGAGAGTCCATCTTCATTGGCATGGTTACTCCCAGGTCTATGTTCCACTGTATAGTCCATCCCCTGTAGGGAAATGGACCACCTCAAAAGTTTGGAGTTTTCACCCTTCATCTGTTTTAGCCACAAGAGGGGCTTGTGGTCAGTCTGAACAATGAAGTGAGTTCCAAACAAGTATGGCCTCAACTTCTTCAGAGCCCAAACCACAGCAAAGGCTTCCCTCTCAATAGCTGACCAACGTTTCTCTCTGGGGGTCAGCCTTCTGCTAATAAAAGCTACTGGCTGATCCTGACCCTCTGCATTCAATTGTGATAACACAGCCCATACCCCCAACTCAGATGCATCAGTTTGAACAATGAATTGTTTGGAATAATCAGGACTTTGCAGAATGGGAAGTGCACATGGCCTGCTTGAGGTCATCAAATGCCTTCTGACAGCTAACTGTCCACTGAACTTTCTTGGGCATTCTCTTTGATGTCAGGTCATTCAAGGGAGTCACTATGGACCCATAGTCCTTGACAAATCTCCTGTAATACCCAGTCAGGCCCTCCCTGGTGGAACTAAAGACAGCAATATCATCTAGATAAGCTGCACTGTAGTCTTCCAGGCCTGTGAGAACTTTGTTCACCAACATCTGAAATGTGGCAGGTGCATTCTTCAAGCCAAAAGGCATCACCACAAATTGGTAGTGCCCACTAGGGGTTGAAAATGCTGTCATTGGCTTGCCATCCTCAGCTAGTCTGATTTGCCAGTAGCCAGCTGTAAGGTCAAAAGTACTCAGAAACTTGGCTGAGGCCAAAGTATCTATGAGTTCATCTGCCCTTGGAATAGGATGAGCATCAGTCCTAGTGACTGCATTGAGTCCCCTGTAGTCAACACAAAACCTCATCTCTCTCTTACCATCCTTGGTGTGAGGTTTAGGTACCAAGACCACTGGACTAGCCCAAGGACTAGTTGAGGGCTCAATGACTCCAAATTCCAGCATCTTCTGGACCTCAGTCCTGATGCAGTCCCTGACATGGTCAGGTTGTCTGTAAATCTTGTTCTTTACAGGCAGGTTTTCACCTGTGTCCACTTCATGGGTACACCAGGTGGTCTGACTTGGAGTCAGTGAGAACATGTGCCTAAACTGATTGAGGACCTTCCTGCAATCAGACTTTTGTTGCTCAGTGAGGCTGCTTGCCAAAGCTACACCATCTACTGAGCCATCATCAGGGTTCTGTGAGAGGAGGTCCGGGAGTAGGTCACTCTCTTCCTCCTGTCCCTCATCAGTAGCCATGAGCAAGCCCATGTCTGCCCTGTCAACATAAGGCTTGAGCCTGTTCACATGGAGCACCATGTGGGGGCTCCTGGGAGTTCCAAGGTCCACTAAGTAAGTGACCTCTCCCTTTTGCTCAAGTATTGTGTGGGGTCCACTCCATCTGTCCTGGAGAGCTGCTGGGGCCACAGGCTCCAGCACCCACACTTTCTGTCCTGGCTGGTAAACAGTCAAGACAGCCTTTTGGTCATGCCAGTCCTTTTGCAATTCCTGGCTAGCCTCAAGGTTTTTGGATGCCTTATTCCTATACTCAGCCATCCTGGAGCGGAGACTAAGTACATAGTCCACAATATCCTGTTTAGGAGGTTTGAGAGGTAACTCCCATCCCTCCTTCACCAGTCACAGTGGACCCCTAACGGGATGGCCAAACAAAAGTTCAAAAGGGCTGTAGCCAACCCCCTTATGTGGCACCTCTGTGTAGGCAAAGAGAAGGCAGGGCAACAGAACATCCCATTTCCGCCTGAGCTTCTCTGGGAGTCCCATTATCATGCCCTTTAGGGTTTTGTTGAATTTTTCAACCAACCCATTGCATTGAGGATGATAGGGTGTGGTGAACTTGTAGTTGACACCACACTCTTTCCACATTGCAGTTATGTAACTAGACATAAAGTTAGTACCTCTGTCTGTTAAGACCTCCTTAGGAACCTTAGGAAAACCCACCCTGGAGAAAATCCCCAGGAGGGCCCTTGCTACCACAGGTGCTGTGGTGGTCCTAAGGGGAATAGCTTCTGGATACCTGGTAGCATGGTCCACCACCACCAGGATGTAAGAATGTCCAGATGCTGTTGGAGGGTTCATGGGACCGATTATGTCAATTCCAACCCTCTCAAAGGGAACCCCCACCACAGGTAGTGGTATCAGGCGGGCCTTTGTGGTACCACCTGCCTTACCACTGACTTGGCAATTGATACAGGAGCGACAACACTCCTTTGTGTCCTCTGACATGGGAGGCCAGTGAAAGGGAGGGACAAGCCTGTCCCAAGTCTTGCTTTGGCCTAAGTGTCCTGCTAGGGGAATGTCATGTGCTAGGGTGAGTAGGAAGCCCCTAAACTTCAGAGGTATAACCAACCTCCTGGTGGCAGCAGGCTTGGGGTCTCTACCCTCTGAATATAGGAGTCCCTCATCCCAATAGATCTTGTGAGATCCACTGACATTCCCTGCAGCCTCAGCAGCAGCTTGCTGTCTGAGGGGTTCAAGAGAGGGGCAGGTTTGCTGCTCCTGACTCAGTTCTGCCCTGGAAGGGTCCCCTGTCCCCAAGAACTCAACCTGGTCAGGTTCAAGTTCCTCTGGGACAGTTCCTTCACAAGGCCTGGGATCAACTTCCTCAAAAGTCTGATCCTCTTCCTGAGCCAGTGGGGAACACTCAGCCTTACCCCTCCTGCTCCTCTTCTTGGAAGGCACCTGGTCCATCCTTTCAGGATCCAGGGCCTGCTCAGTGGCTTTCAGTTTGGCTTGTGACCTGGTCACAGCAAACACATCTGCAGTGATGCCCAACATTGCTGCATGAGTCCTGAGTTCCACTTCAGCCCAGGCTGAAATCTCCAAATCATTGCCCAACAAGCATTCCACAGGAAGGTCTGAACTTACCACAACCTTCTTAGGGCCAGTTACCCCTCCCCAGGTGAAATTAACAACTGCCAAGGAATGGTCTGTCCCGACATTGCTAGCATTGGTCACTTGGTACATCTCACCAAGTATGATCTGGTCAGGGTCCACAAGATCTTTTGTCACCATGGTGACACTTGCACCAGTGTCCCTGTATGCCATGGCCTCCTTACCATTTATTAAAGGCTGTTGTCTGTATTTGCCCAGGTTACTGGGACTTACAAATAAGGAGGCAATGTCCATGCCTCCATCACAGACTAGAACAGCCTGAGCTGGAGTTCTGACTAGGCCAGAACCCACCTCAGAGCCCAAGGTTAACCCCACTATTCCCTTGTTCTGTGTACCACCACTTGAAACTGTGCTAGGGGGAGCAGTTGCCTTAGGGGCAGTGGTGGTGGGAGTAGAATCCTTGGTCCTTGGACAATTGGCATCCTTTGTCCAATGGGTTTTCTCTTTACAGATATGACATCAAGGTTTCCTTTTGCCTCTTCCCTTGTTGGATTGTGACTCCCCCCCAGATGCAGGTTTTTGGGGCCCTGATGAACACTTTTGATCTTTATTTTTGTCCCCACCCTTATCTGAGTTCTTAGAGTCTGGTTTCTTCTGGTCACTTCCATTGGTCTGGGCTTTCTGCTTCACTCTGGTTCTGACCCACTTATCTGCCTTCTTTCGCTATTCTTGGGGAGAAGTCAGATCAGAGTCAACCAGGTACTGATGCAACAACTGTTTTTGGCAATTATTAAGGATCTGCTCCCTCATAATCAAGTTGTACAATCCTTTAAAATCATTCACCTTGCTACCAAGTAACCAGCCTTCCAGAGCCTTAATGGCACAATCAACAAAGTCTACCCAGTCCTGAGTCTGTGTCTTCTGGGTGTCTCTGAACTTAATCCTGTACTGTTCAGTGGTTAAGCCAAACCCTTCAATGAGAGCACTCTTCAGGACTGAATAGTTATCAGCATCCTCTTCTCTTACAGTGAGGAGCTTATCTCTACCTTTGTCAGCAAAGGAGAGCCACAAGATAGCTGTCCACTGCTCTTGAGGGACCTTCTGTACTTTACAGGCCCTCTCCAAGACAGTTATCCATTTCTGGATGTCATCCCCTACATGTTATGTTATGTTAAAAGTACTTATTAAGCGCGCATAGACCAAGCGGTTTCATGGCGCTGAGAATAATAGAGGAGGCGGCATCAACAGGACAGTTGGCTTACTCATATGCCTGAGAAAACTGCCTGGTCTTGAGTTGTTTTCTGAACTGAACATACGAAGGTGCAGACCTCAATTCCACAGGAAGCGAGTTCCAAAATTGTGGAACCAAGACCGCGAATCTGAGACCCCCGTGTTTTTTATGTTTGAATGCTGGAGTAGTCAGTAAGTTAAGATAAGAAGAACGCAGTTCCCGGGAAGGGATGTAACGCTGAATCCTTGAAGAGATAAATGCTGGGCCAGTCCCGGCAAGGGCTTTAAAGATGGTACAGCCCAGCTTAAAGGCACAGCGTTTAGCCACCGGGAGCCAATGGAGACTCTTCATCAGGGGACTTACATGATGGTGTCTGGGTTGACGATAGATTAGCCTGGCCGCTTGGTTTTGTACCAACTGCAGGCAGTGTAGTTGATATGCTGGGATGCCAACGTATAGTGAGTTGGCGTAATCAATTCGGGAGATTACCAAGGCCAGAATGACCAGGGTCAAGGCCTCAGTGGTCAAGAATCTACTGATCTTTCCGATTCTACGTAGATGGAAAAAGCAAGCAGAGACCACTGAGCCGATCTGGGCTTTCATTTACAGATCGTCACTAATTATGATTCCTAAACTCTTGACGGAGCCTGCTGGGCGTGGAGGACTGCCCAAAGGTGGAGGCCAAAAATTGGAGTTCCACGGGTTAGCAGTTCCTCCTGTGAGTATCAGCTCAGTTTTATCAGGATTTAGTTTCAGTTGATTTGGGTACATCCATTCGCTGATAAAGCTCATAGTAGATTGGAAATTGAGCACTGGAAGGGAGGGACAATCTTGCTCAGGTTCCTATGATGAAAGGTGTGTTCCCTAACCCTAGGGACACTATAGCTGCCACCATGGGACTCTAGTCCCAATTTCTTTCTAGTCTTCTGAACTTCTAGGGACTCTTTATCCAGGGCCAATTGCTGTTGCCTGAACCTAAGCTTAGCTTTCTCAAGCTCTAGCATTTGGCACTCCCTGTCATAAGAGTTGTCCCTCCTGCTAGAAACAGAGGTCCCTACAGAATGTCTAGAATGATTTGACTCAGCAGAGTGAGATCTAGATCTCCTGGGTAAACTCTGCACTCTCCCTGGAGGACTGAAGTGAGGGTCTTCTTGATCCTCTCCTTCCTCTTCCCCCTGGGGATCTGAGTTGTTCAGGGGTGGATCATTTTGATCCTCCTGTCCAGGGTTAGAATCTAGGTGATAGAAGGTGTCCCCTCCTGACCTATCTTCTTCCCCTGTACCACCCACTCTATCCTGCTCATCTGACCCAGGAGTCTTCCTAATGTCATCTAGCAGTAATGCATCTATTAGACGTTGAGTGTTGGCATTTCTCCCTGTCTTCAGCTTCCTAGATACACACATAGCTTTTAATTCAGTGAAAGTAAAGCTATCATATTTAGTTGGCAGGATGCCACCAGTGGCATTCTCAGTAGAAGACATACTAGAAGACATACTAAATTGAGTACTGTACCGGCAATTTTACAAAGTATCTTAATAGCAAGACAAACTAATGGCCTGGAGCAGCCAAGAAATGAAATCCATAGAGACGAAGTGACTAAAGACACCCAGCGAGTTTCAATCTTTGAGCAATCACAACCACAGGAATCAAATGAAGCACCCAAGCCCCCTGATGGGGATTTGGAAGTTGAGAACGATAATATGAAACAAATAAAACAAAAACAGGCTATGATAATTGTTCAAGATGATTCAAAGTTATGTATACAAACGAAGAGACAAAAAAAACGGGCAAGGAAAACGAGGAAGAGCAATAATGGTGAAAAGAGATTGTTTCATATTTTTGATAAAAAGCAACTCGTGCAAATAAACAAATCTATAAACCAGGTAAGGGAAGATGGGAATGACATAATCAACGATCCACCCCCCTAGTGGAATTCAACAAGACAAAGTACAAGTATGGAGGAGTCAATGTCCTCAAGACAAACGAATCAAGAGATATTAAGTAAAAAAATTACAGCAGATAAAAAAGAACAAGCAAAAAAACAAATAGAGAATTCAGATATTCCACGCAAATGCGAGATGGCATTAGCAAAAAAAAGGAAATAAATCAAAGTGTAAGACAAACAGAGCCACATAACAGCATAGTGAAGGGATTGGCAGTACAACAAGAGCTAATCTCGGAATCAATCATTTCTAAAGGCCAAACTCAATTAAATAACAAGGGTAGGCCAGAACAGGCTAAAGGCTCACGTACCTCTTCTGAGATAAGATCTACACAGACTGCAATAAACAATAATCCCCAGGAACTAAAAGAATCCGACGAAATTCCCCAAAGGAATACACAAATAGAAGATGTGCTAAAAGAGCAAGTTCTAATTAAAGTTAATATACGAAATAATAAGGAAGTAGGGGCAACCACTAGAACAGTGATGTCGGAACCACAACACAAGTCAAATCACATGTCATCATATATTGATATAAATCAAGAGGACAGTTGGAGCAAACAGATTATTCTAACGCCCAAATATACCTCACAGGGACAGCAAGATATCCTTAATAGAGGAAATATAATGCGACTATTGGCTGAAATTCCAGCTTTAAAAAACTTAACTCAATCTGATTTACTGTCCATTACATTTATTCCTCATGAAGAAAAGAACAGATGGAAGGAACGTATAACAAAAAGAAACAGATGGAAAGAACACTTGCGACATGGAGAAATGAGGAAATTGTGGAAGTTATTATGAATGCCAGACAACAATTTGAAGCATGGGGTATTTTATTGGAAAAACCCCTAAGACCTTGTTACCCAACACCGCTAATGAAGCCCTCAGAGAATTATTTGCCAGAAATTGAAAAAAGTCAGGTATCTTCGGTCCTACAAAATGCTAGAGGAAAAAAGGGTGACATTAGTAACGGTAACAACATACAAACACGGGGGCCGGGTCCAATGCACTGGGGATGGCTAGCTGCAACCCTCAACGCTCCGTCAAGGGAATGACTTGTTAATCAAGCCAACAGTCCTCATTACGATTGCCTAAAGTTGCTCTCTTGGAATATAGCGGGGGCTAAAAGTGAAATTCAGGGGGATGTACCACCAATACATTGGAATAAATACGAAATTATTGCATTACAAGAGACCTGGTTGTTAAATCCGCAGGAAGTAGCTAACTATAAACGTCATCATGTTAATGCCACAAGAATACATCGGCATGGGAGAGCAAAGGGGGCCTAGCAGTATATATTTCAACCGCAGTAGCCTTATGTTCGGAGCAACTTAGTACAACAACTTCAGACATACAGGTTATCAAATTAGACAACTTGTTAAAACATGAATTAACAACAATAATATTAATAAATGTCTATTTGCATCCAAATGTAGGGAAAAAACGACTGCAGTTGGATAAATTACTCTCGATAATCACAGAATACACACTGACGAACCCAGAGTGGGAAATTATATTAACGGGTGATTTTAACACCAACCTCATTCACACCCCCGAGGACGATGAATTAATAACTGCACAAAATGTGTTCTGGTCTGTACCGGTACAAACTCACTCAACGGCAAAACGGCAAAGGATTTAATTGGACAAAAAACAGTATTGGCCTTGGAACATCTAGGACTGAGAATATTAAATGGAAGAACGCAAGACGACATGCCCCCATGTTGGACATATCAAGGTATAAATTCTCAGTCAATAATAGATTTTACAATCTTGTTGTTACCTTTACTAAATCAAGTGACGAAATTCATGATCAAATATACAACGCAAAGTGATCATTCATATCAGCATCTGGAAATAAGAACTAATTTTCATAAGTACCAGGAAGCTCCCTCAGTGATAGGCAACCTGACTACAACTAACTTGAAGCGTATAAGATGTTCGGTTGATAATCTACAAAGTTAGCAAAGGAGGCATTTGAAACTAATATAGCTACAGAAAGCAATAAAGTAGCAAACTGGATAACTTTTACCACAAAGTTCATGATGCTGGCACCCAAACAGGATTTTGTAAGACAGAAAAGTAGCAAGGAGACCGGGAAAATTTCAAACAAAGCGCTAACATTAAGGAAAGAAATTAGGAAGGCGGTCAGAAAGAATAGGATAAATAATGATGTGAGCACCTGGAATGATATAAAAAATCTCAAAAGAATATATAAAAAACAAATCTGGAAGGATCAATAATCGAGCCAGGTGCAATTTTGGTCAAAGCTTCTTTTCTGTGCTAAACAATCGAACAACCAAGCGTTTTGGAAAATAATAAATGGAATAACTGGACCAACGCAAATTATAAACAACGCATGTGTGACGGAATCGAACTGGGTAAATTACTTGAGTAGCACCTTTAAAAAAACTTTAGGTTGTGACAATAAAAACAGTCACATTGACTTGGAATCTAGGCATCCAGATACATCTAACGAACAGTATAAAATCATGGATTACCAAATAACGGTGGATTGCCAACTCCAGGTATCTGATAGGATAATGAAAATAATAAAATCAGGTCGAAGGGATGGGGCCCCGGGGCCAAATGGAATACCTCAAGCCATTTTCTCAAGTGACCATGAATACTGGGCGATTCAGTTGTCAGGGCTCTTTATGGATGCAAAAACAACAGTTGATGGACAGAATGCAGAACAATGTCATACATTCACCCCAGTTCAGAGATCTGGGCCTAAATCCATCGTTTTTGCTCACCATGCCATTCCAGTTTGAACCCAGCCATATGCAAATCAGTCTTGACCCTGTGCCTCATGGGAACAGTCCAGCCCGAACTGCCAAGCCAGGTCCTCCTGGACTGGAATCAAGCATCCTAGGACCGGTTTCGGGGTTTCACCCCTCTTCAGCCAGGATAGCTTGATTCCAGTGGCATGGAGAGCACGGGACCCACGTCTGGGCATACCCGTCCCACTCGGGGTGACAAATGCAAAAACAACAGTTGATGGACAGAATGCAGAACAATGTCATACATTCTCCCCAGTACAGAGATCTGGGCCTAAATCCATCGTTTTTTGCTCACCATGCCATTCCAGTTTGAACACAGCCATATGCAAATCAGTCTTGACCCTGTGCCTCATGGGAACAGTCCAGCCCGAACTGCCAAGCCAGGTCCTCCCCGGCTTGGAAACAAGCATCCTAGGACCGGTTTCAAATGATGGCACAGGGTCAAGACTGATTTGCATATGGCCAGGTCTAAACTGGGGTGGCATGGTGAGCAAAAGAATGATGGATTTAACCCAGATCTCTTGACTGGGGGTGAATGTTTTGATTTGTTCTGCATTCCGTCCATCAATTGTGTGTCTTTTGCTTCCTTGCCCTAAGTGCGCCGGGTATGCCCATGAGATTCCTTCCCTCTGGCACCCCCTACGCCCTCGAATACTACCTCTCAGGGACTGCTGTTATGGCAAAACTTGGTGCCCATGCGCCTGTGTGGGGATTGGCCCAAGGGCCTGCCGGAAGCGGAACTCCCAAACCCCCCGCACCCTTCAGCCTACCGGCCGTAAATGCCCCCTGGAGTGTGATGAGAGACCAGTGTTCCCACCCCCCAGGTGTCCCCCTTAATAAAGGGATGCCTACTAAGAGATGAAAAAACTTGACTGACCAATCATGACCTTACCGCCACAGGCCAGTATAGTTGACCGACTATCTGGCCCCAAGGGCCTGCCGGAAGCAGAACTCCCTAACCCCCTGCACCCTTCAGCCTACCGGCCGTAAACACCCCCTGGAGTGTGATGAGAGACCAGTGCCCCCCCCAGGTGTCCCCCCAATAAAGGGATGCCTACTAAGAGATGAAAAAACTTGACCTTACCGCAGACCAAGGATACTTCAACATAAAATACGACAAGCAGAAAAGTAAGACAAGCAAAACGACGCCCTGAAAATAGAATATTATAAAATGACAATTTTTAGGATCACTCATTGCAAAACCTAGAAAAAAAAACAAAATTCAAATCGTGAAAGAAAAAACATTATACCAGGCCTACAAATTGACATTCCTACAAGTTGCTGCATCAGGGGATGGTGGGTGGGGTAAAAACAGACAAGAAGGGGTTAAATTTGGGGCCTCCGCCGCGTGGACGGAGGCATGCAGGCTGAATCCCAGGAGCGGAGCCGCGAGGAAGAGACCGTGCCGTCGCTCCGCGCTCCTTTTTAAAGGAGCATTCCCCAGGAAACCAGCTGAAACAGGTCCCGGCCGGACCCGGGACCCGTTCAACCTACGTTGCCCCGGAAGTGCTTAATTCACTTCCGGGGCATCCACTGGTGAGCCAATCATTGCCTGCGAGGGGCGCGCGTGCCCGCGTCATCGGGCGCAAAACCCCGCCCCCGCAGGAGAGACGTCCCGGGGATCGGCACAACTGCCATATTGGTGGCGTGCCCGAGTTCCCGGTGGCGCCTCTTGATATGGCCAGGTATTTGCCGAGTACCCTAAGATCTTGTTGACCAGACCTCCCTTCCAGCAAACCGGGACATTTCAGTTTCCCTCTCTCCCCCGAGGCAACAGAAAGTAAATCACATCCAACACAAATTCTTGGATTAGGGGTCGGAATAACCCCGGCCGTATTTATTTAAACAAAATTAAACATTTTAAAGACATTTATAATACGCAGAAAAATCCACACATATTCAGTACTTGATAAATGTTCATATACAACGTATTTACACATCTTTATGGCTAACCTTAACACGTCTCTAATACATAGCCATACCTAACCTAAAACTGGAATATGTAAAATTTTCATTTTTCTGCGTATCCCGGATGAGCCTACGTGCAAGGTCATGACTGGTCCCAATTACTTGTTAGGTCCCCCTTCTTACTGGATTGACCTTGCGCAGGAGGCCCGGTTGCCCATGAGATTCCTTCCCTCTGGTACCCCCTACGCCCTCGAATACTACCTCTCAGGGACTGCTGTTATAGCAAAACTTGGTGCCCATGCGTCTGTGCGGGGATTGGCCCAAGGGCCTGCCGGAAGCGGAACTCCCAAACCCCCCGCACCCTTCAGCCTACCGGCCGTAAATGCCCCCTGGAGTGTGATGAGAGACCAGTGTCCCCACCCCCCAGGTGTCCCCCTTAATAAAGGGATGCCTACTAAGAGATGAAAAAACTTGACCGACCAATCATGACCTTACCGCCACAGGCCAGTATAGTTGACCGACTATCTAGCCCCCCATTCCGCCTGCTGACACAAGGTCATGCCTTGCCCCTTGCTGCTAACATCCAGGCTAGCACGTTTTCCATGAAATAATCTGTTGTGTAGTTCCTATATATCCTATACAGGATCTGCGCGTTCGGATAACATAAACTGTGGGTTTGGTGGCGGACTGATTCCGTGCATCCCCACCGGATACGTTAGCCTGTCTGTATCAGCTAGCTCACAGTGCCACTAGAGTCTCCTCTTATCGGGGAGAGAATAGTTCTTGGCAACCTCAGAACATGACAACCCTGATCCCCCAGGATCGTGGAAACAGTATACTACCTTTCGCTCAGTCACTCGTGCTCACTTAGTTTCTCTCAGAGTTACACAGAATAACCATACTGGGCATTTGTCAATAAGGATTTATTGAACAGTTGTTATTCTAGTGTAGCATATATGAGCTGCAACAACCATTAGACAGTAGCAGAGATATATTATTAGCAATATTACAAAAGTAAAGGGATGGTATAGTTCTACCATCTTGCAGAAATCATGAATATATACTAGTACATAAAACACATGATAAAAAGTGCGTACTCCTACGATGCCTCCCTAACTAGATGTACCTAAATGTACCTAGCATCTATGTAGGTGTTATGCCAAGAATCCCTCTAGTATCTAGTCAACCCCATTACCTGAGCGTTAGAGAATGTGGGACCCCGTCCTGGTCTCGAGTTGGCCACCCCGCGAGGGATGTTAGTATTGTATTGTATTGCAAACTTATAAAGCGCACTATCACTCCACGGGTATCTTGGCGCTGAAGTTAGCTCCCCTGTATGCACATATTAACCAGCAATGATGACTATGCCGCGTTACACCCTTGGGAAGAGCCACATTTTTAGAATCAATCATTTTTATTACGTGGCCGCAAGGTAGCAAATACACAGCTTAGCTGCCTACATCATAGTGCCGGCAGAGCGCAACTACTGAGAATGACACAGCGTTTAGGTCTACATCCCTGAGGACGACCTCGTAATGAGTTCAAGCCATAGTGAATCATTAAGGCGCCTAGCGTAAGTACCACTTTTATAAGAAACACTAAAACAAAGCAACAGCCCCCCCTCCCCCCAACCCACCCTCCACCCTCCCTCCGCATCAGTTCGAATCTGTCTAAGCCAGCTCACCCCTGTCGCTAATCTTTTTTAAGTAAGTAAGTAAGTACATTTTTATTGTTTGGTCAATTAAAACCTTAACAATGTAGAAAGACATATACAAAAGCAGAAAATACTTTAAAAGAGAAGAAAAATAGGTCAGTTTCCCGTCTGTAAGAACCCTTAAAATACCATTAAAAATATTGCCCAACTTCTATGACGCTTTTTTTAAAGTCAGTTTTATGTGCCTGGTCGAAAGCTTTCAGGAATTTGATCAATTTGCAGTTCAGTTGCGGATCCAACGGATTTAGATATGCACATATTGCAGCTCTACAAGTTCTGATGCCTCTATCTTTAAAAGATTGTCTGAGTAAAGTGGCTCGTGCATTTTGAAGTTTGTTGCATATGCAGATTACATGGATGAGGTCTTCTTTGTAGTATCCGCAGAGTCGACATGATTTTGGACCTTTGTGTACCCAGGTAGGCTGATCTGCTGTTGATGGTAATTTTCCAATGCGTATTGCCATTAATTGTTTTTTCAAATAAATTGAAAATGTCAAATTCAAGTAATGGGCTGGTGCAAGTGTCTTGTAATTATTTATCACCATCCACGCATGGGACCTTAACCTAAAGATGTTTTTATCGAGTAGTGATGAATGAATTTTTGCAGCTTTATTTATTACTTGTTTGAACGACTGGTATGGCAGGTTTTTGTTCCATAGATCTTTTGTACTGGTTTCTAACAGAGATTTTTGAAGATATTGATTATAGGGTGATTTTTTGTCCTCTTCTATTTCAGTCCAGAGAGCTTTATTAATTTGAGATGTTGCTGCACTCAATTTTAACCGATACCAAAGCTTTACTGTTGAATACATTCTCCCTATGATTTCATTTTTTAGGCCAAATTCAAGACGAACCTGTGCTGGAGAAGCTGACCGTTGAAGCTGAAAGACTGTCGCTAATCAATGGTCAGCCATCTTATAATTCAATCTGTGGATGCACCAGGCGGTTCTAAGGGTATGAGTCACAAAATTTGCAGATATTTCGGGCACGTTACTTCTCTCATATCTTTGGTAAGAATCTGCAAGAAAGGAGCCCATAGTTTCACAAATTCCTTGCCTTTCCCATCTACACTAAGCGATAACCGCTCCATTGCTAAGAGTTGCCAGAGTTTCTGAATCCAATCTCGAGGGTCTGGAATCGTCAGGGACCCCCAATGTGCTAGGAGCACCTGCCGTGCTGCAAGTAATGCCATGGCGATCTGCTTACCCTTCAGGGATTTCAGCGGGAAGAACTTAGGATGGGGAAGACCCAACAATGTATATTCGGGAGTATGTGGCAATGTAATCTGAAATGCTGCATCAATATCATCAATGATTGCTGTCCAATAGTGCACCAGCTTTGGGCAGTGCCATAGTAAATGCACCAGTGTGCCAGTAAGACCACACCCCGCCAGCAGAGGTCTGACTTGGACCTGTCCCAGCTCTTAATGCGCACTGGAATATAATACCAGTGAGTAACCACTTTATAGGCAGATTCCGCCCCCGCCGTATTGGAGGCAGTGTGATGCGTTCTGTAAAAAATGTGTTCCCACTCTTTGTGCGATAAGGGCCTCCCTAGGTCAGTTTCCCATCTGATTTGCGCTTTTGTGCGGTGCCTCTGCGATTGTGTAGTAATCATGGAATAAAGTTCAGAGATGAGTTTACGATCATCCCTTTTACACACCAGCCATTTTTCGAAGGATGTCAGGGGGCGAGACATGAGAGCGAAGTTCTCCGACCGCGTAACCCAGTGTGCGACCTGCAAGTAGTGGAAGGCATCTGACGCTGGCAAATCATAATCCCTACGCAACTGATGAAAGGGGATCACGCCCTCGAGATCGAACAGGGAACCCACCCTTTTACAACCCTCCTCCCTCCAGCGATGGAAGATCGGGGATGCATATCCCGGCTGAAAGTCAGGGTTGTCCACTATGGGGGACATACGGGAAGGAAAAGTGGTCCACCCTTTCGGGCCTGCTAATCGATCCCAAACCTTGAGAGTCGGGGAGGTAACCGGAGAGGAGTATAGCCCCCACGCTCTATACCTGCGTGGAAGCCACAGTTCCCGCCATATGTTCCGTCCGGCTACTGTTTGGTCCATAAAATTCCAGTGCTTGCTGGATAGGGACCTGTTCCATTCCGTGATGTAACGGAGGCATGTTGCCTGGTAATAGGCACTCACTATCGGGAAGCCGAGTCCTCCCTGTGCCTTCGAGGAGGCTACATGTGTAAATGCGAGGCGCGGTTTCTTATTGTCCCATAAGAACTTATTAAGAAGTCCCTGCAGCTTCCGAAGTGCCCCCGGCGGTGGGCTCAAAGAGAGCATTTGGAAGATGTATAGGATGCGTGGTAACACCGTCATCTTCACTGCCGCTATCCTGCCGTACCACGCCAGTTTGAGACGCGACCAGGCAGCCAGGGCCTTGGTCGTCTGCTCCATCAACAGGGTGTAATTAAGAGCGGCCGTCTTAGCGATGGACGAGGTCAGGCGAATGCCCAGGTATGTGATATCCGTGAACACCCACTGGAATGCAAAATCTTGTTGTAGATCCCGCACTTCAGTCTCCGGGATAGAGATATTGAGGATTTGTGACTTTGTAAAGTTGACCTTAAACCCTGCTACGTTTCCAAAAGTAGTAAGCTCCTTAGTCAAGTACCGCAGAGTCGTTTGGGGTTGTGCGAGTGAGAGGATGATATCATCGGCATACATACTGATTTTATGTATATCAGCTCCAAATTTAAGGCCCACAATGTCACGGTTTGAACGAATGCGTTGGGCGAAAGGCTCCATGTAGAGCGCAAATAAGAGCGGGGACAAGGGACAGCCTTGCCGCGTGCCCCGGGCAATGGGGAACAGGGTCGACTTGCAACCATTGACCTGCACCGCCGCCGTGGGGGAGGTATATAGACAACGATCCCAACGGATAAAATTATCTCCGAACCCGAATGTGCGTAGCACCGCGAATAGGTACTCCCAATCAACGCGGTCAAAAGCCTTCTCCGCGTCAATTGAGAGCAAGAAGGCCTGAGTGCGCGATCGGTGTATAAGGTCAATGAGGTGCAGTAGTCTCTTAGTATTATCCCCTCCTTGCCGCGTCGGTATAAAGCCGGACTGGTCCGGGTCCACAATATTATCCATGAGGGGACCAAGTCGTGAGGCTAAAACACCCGCAAACAACTTCGCGTCAATATTAAGGAGCGAGATCGGTCTGTACGACCCACACTCGTTAGGTTCTTTCCCGGGCTTAAGGATTACAGAAATTGCCGCCTCAGACATGGAAGGCGTCACTTCCCCAGCGTCGAGGAAGGAGTTAAAAAGCCTCGTTAAAAGGGGAGCCAGCTCCGTACAAAATGTTTTGTAGAACAGGGCTGGGAAGCCATCCGGGCCCGGTGACTTAGCCACTTTGAGCCGCGCTATCGCCGATATTACTTCCTCGATGCGAATAGGGGAGTCCAAATTGTCAGCTGATGGCTTGAGCAAGGGAGTGATATCGCAGGAAGACAAATATTCCCCTGGATCATGCAAATGGGGATCTCCCTTCGAATAAAGGCGTTGGTAAAACTGACGGAAGGTATCGGCAATAAGGGCATCTGTGGTATGTTCTATTGCATTCAGGCCCCGTATGGAGGGGATTGCGGACGCCTGCGCTTGCGCCCGTAGTCTATGTGCGAGCATCCTCCCACACTTATCCCCACTGAGGTAGAATTTATGCCGGAGCCGCAGGAGCGCATGCTCAGCCCTATCTAGATCCAGCTGTTTCAGCATGCGGCGCCGCGTTTCCAGCTTCCTCCAAACTCTCGGTGCCCCGGTGCGCTTGTGAACTGCCTCGAGTTCTCCTACCTCCTTTTCTAGCTCCGCACGTTTCTCTTTGCGGAGTCACGCGAAAGACGCCGCAGCCGCAATAAATTCCCCCCGTACTACTAGCTTCAAAGCCTCCCATACCGACGCAAGGGGTGTGCCTCCCTGGTCATTCTCAGAGATGTAATGTTTTATAGTGTCCCGAATCCGTTGAGTGACTTCATCAGAGTGAAGGAGGGAATCGCGAAGTCGCCAGCCCGGAGGTGTAGAACGCGCACAGCGCGCTGGGAGCTGGACTGAAATGAGGGCATGGTCTGAGAGGGAGCGAGGAGTAATATCCGCGGCGTGCAAGTGCGGGAGAAGAGATGAGGAGGCTAAAAAATTATCAAGGCGCGCATATGTTTTGTGTGCCACTGAAAAGTATGTATAGTCGCGCTCATTAGGGTGCTGTACGCGCCACACATCGCACAGCCCGCAGTCAGACAGCCATTGTTTCCCAGCCCGTGTTAGCGCCCCAGCGTGATTAGACCTCTGTCCTGATCTATCCAACTCCGGATCCATCACAACATTCAAGTCTCCCCCGATCAAAAGTGCTGAATCAGGAGAAGCAAGAGCCTCGGATAGAGCTAGGCGCAAAAAGGGTTCTTGTTGCTCATTCGGGGCATATAAGGACCCAACCGTAAAATGGATATCTCCCCATTGCACCCTGACAGCCAACAACCTTCCCTTTATTTCTGCCACCGTAGAAACTACTTTGCATTGTGAGCGTGCACTAAAGAGGATCGCCACCCCATTTTGTTTGGACAGTCCCGAGGACCAGAACTGTTGTGGGAAGCGTCTATCCCTCATACGCTTGGAGTCTTTAGCTAAAAGATGGGTTTTTTGGAGCAGACAAACATCCCCCCCGCATTTTCTAAAAGGGAGAGTATTGCAGATCGCTTGACAGGATTATTCAACCCCGTACATTCAAGCTAACAATTTTCAGGTCCCTACCCATCGAAGCAGTGGGGGAGAGAAAAGCTATGCATCGGCCCAAGGCCACCGGGATCAGAGCCAGTGAGGGTCATCTCCCAAAACTGGGTTACCTGCCTATCTCGCCCATGAACTGATGCGGAGCCCCAAAAGAACACCCAAAAATACCCCGTGTCAACAACATAAGAAACCCCTAAAGTAAACAAGACAGAGAGAAAACAAGAAAACATGACTAAAGTTCGTCTCAGTGGCTAGTGTCTAGGGGAACGTGGCACAGGCCCAATCCGCACCAAGGTTGAATTGCCTATCACACCGATGACCAGGGTGTAGCAACACTGCGCTCAGTCGAAGGGCCTCCCCCCTCCGACGCCGAATGAAGCGCCCAAGTGGCCGCCATGCCAAGCACTTCAAGGCGTCGCGGGGTTGTCCGTTACTTGTGCAACTGATGAGAGGGCCGACTCCCTCTCCAGCTTGCTAGTAGCCGTGTCAGGTGCGGGGCTTGGCATCGATCCACCAACTCGTTGCCATTCAGTGGAGCGGCGTCGTCTGCGAGGGAGTGGTTGAGCATCGCCTGTCCCAGTGGGGGGCCTCTCCATACCCAGCTTGTCATACGCTTCCTCCAAGGATCGGATCTGAAGCAATTTGCCCTGATGCTTGAAAATGAGGTGGAACGGATGGCCCCAGGAGTAAGGAATCTTCTGTGCTCGGAGATGGGCGGTGATGGGCTTAAATTCTCTGCGTTTTAAGCAGTGTGGAAGCTGCTAAGTCTTGGTAAAGCGTAGGCTGGTGGCCGCGGAACTGCACTGGGTTAAGGTCCCTAGCCCTACGCAGGAGGCGTTCCTTTAGTTGAAAATCATGCACGCAGACGAGTATGTCAGGGGGGGGAGCTTTAGCACCACGCGGAAGGCCCACTCGGGGAACACGGTCCATTTGTATCTCCTGTACCTCCTCGTCCCCAAGGATCTGTAGGAACAAAGCGCTGACATAGGCACGGAGGTCATCGCCTTCACCTTTCCACGGAACCGCCCGGATCCGGTTATTGTTACGCCTGGAGCGGTTCTCCAAGTCCTCCGCGTGGGCTTGCAAATCTATGTTCTGCTCCCGAAGACGCAGCATCTCCTGCTGTAGCTGGTGTAAATCGTCCTCCCTGCTCAGATCGTGCTCCTCCAATGTCGCCACTCTTTCCCCAATTCCATCAACATCACGCCGAACCTATCGCAGATCCACAGCAAGCTGTGAATGGAGGTCCTGAATGTCTTCCTTGATAGCGGAGAAGAGCTCGATCATGAAGGCCTTAGTCGCTGGCGCGTCCTCCCCGTCTACCAGCGCCGGTCCAGCTGTAGGCTGTGTTGCGGAGTGCCCCGATGTTTTCTGCAGCAGGTCCTTCAGGGATTTGTCTCTCTTTCCCCTCGTCAATGACATACTGACTCCGGGCGAACTCCACTGGACACTCCTCGTGCCCCTTTCCTTGAATCAGAGTAGCGGTCCAGGACACACACTACCACCAGGCCTTCCTCGACAGGTCCGGCGAACTGCGTCAGTACACTGCCGGCGCGCAGGGGGAAGCACACACTCAGCCCCACATCGCCGACTTGCGTCACCTCCGCACTCTCTGTGTACTCTGCCGGTCCCGGGCCGGCCCATCCTCTCCCGGTAGTATATTCTCCTGTCCGGCAGCTTGGGACTAGCGCGGGGAGTATTGTGATTCAGCGGGGCAACCGGGCCCAGAGGTCAGCAAAGTTAGACAGCATCCAGGGAGAGCTAGGGCCACGAGGACGACCTCCCCACCACTAGCGCATTCCAGGGAGTAGCACCGGCAGGGGGATGGGGCGCCGCAGCCACCAAGTCGCTGTCCCACAGCCCGCCACGTGGTCGCTCTCACAGGGAGGGAGCATTCGTTAAGGACCCATCGGGGCAAGGCCTACTCGCATCTCAAAGCCCTGCTGTTCAGTGGGGGTTGCGGGTGTGTCCCCAATCACTCCAGGCACCACCAAGAGCACTGTCTGCCAGACCACAGCGAGGAAGATATTGCAGGTAAATCATTCAGGGGGACTTTCAGAAGTCTCAATGCAGGCTGTCACACTTAGTCTCTCCCCTTATTAGGCTCAGATCTCATGGCCGTACTGCTCCCACTAGGCCTAGCCGTCACCTCTACCCCAGCGCTCTGAGCAGGGCAATGCTGCAGTGTCCCGCTTTCCAGTTCCCAAGCACCGGTGGCAGCCCCGGTCGGGGCGCCGCTCCATCCGCCGATCAGCGGACCGGGTCTCGCCTCCGTAGGCTGCGCCCCACACCCCCGGTCCGCCACTCCTCACCTGCGGGTCCCTCGGGGGATCATCGCTGCAGCAATGGCTGTCGCTCCCAGCCGCACTACAAGTCCAGGACCCCGCACAGCAGTCGGGGATCCGGGTCGGCCGCTCTCCTAAAGCCGGACACATGCCCTCACTCTCATGCACTCTCGGCCGCCATCTTCTGAGGAACTCATGCAGGCCGTCACCAGGGCTCCCAAAATGGCGCTGCCTTCAGATCGCGTCCCGTCGCGATCGCGCCAGCTCTGCCCATGCTCTGATACAGTTCCAGCGAGGGTCCCACCCGAGAGGGGGTGCGTGCGGCTGTCGTTAAGAACTCTCGGTGCGGATCACAGCGGGATTCGAAGCTGTCTGCGCATCCACACGGCCGCTCTTCCCCCACCGGGCCGCAGCAATACCGGGGCCGGGAAGGATCCGCACGGCGGTAAAAGTCACCTGTGCCCCAAAACTGGGCTCGCCACCGAATCCAGGGCAGCTCCGCGTTTCATCACACCCGCTGGTAAGCACGGATGGGCGCCAAAATGGGCGACATTACAAAACTGAGCAGCAGTGGCGCCGGAGGGATAGGGACCCACGTCCTATCTCGCCGCCATCTTGGCCACGCCCCCGAAGAGCCACATTTTAAGCATCTTCCTAAAGGGTAAGAATTCTTCTGTTTGCCGAAGAATGGGTGGAAGGTCATTCCAAAGACGGGCAGCCGCACAGCTAAAAGCTCTACCTCCAAACCTAGAGGTTCTGATTCTAGGTGTGCTGACCAAATGAGCTGCCGAAGAGCGCAAGCTTCTTGAGGGGGCGTACCAAGCGAATTTTTTCTGCAATGGTGCTGGTCCCAGACCATGCAGGGCCTTGAAGACAATACAGAGTGATTTAAACTGAATTCTCTGTGGTACTGGAAGCCAGTGAAGCTCTTTGAGGGACAAGGAGGCCGAGGCTCCGCGTGGCTTCTTTAGGGCTAGTTTTTCAGCTATATTTTGAATTCTTTGGAGTTTTGTGATCAAAGATTTAGGGGCACCCAAAAACAGCGCATTACAATAGTCCAGGCGGCTCACAATAACACTTCTCACCACAAGGGGTCTGGCAGTCATGAGTAGCATGGGGAGTATTTTCCGCAGAGCTTTAATGAGGGAAAAGCATGTACCAACCGTTTAATTCACATGATTTTCTAGACTCAACTTATTATCAAACACAATTCCCAAATTGCGCACGGCCTTAGAAGACGTAGGGGGTTTATCAGAAGACGTAGGCCAGAAATTAGCCGGGAGTGGGCGAGGAACTTTCTTGGCCGTGCAGTACAGAATTTCAGTCTTTTCCCCGTTGAACTGCAAGGCATTGTCCGAAAGCCATCTGGCAGTTGCTTGCATGCATTCATGGAAGCTATTAAGTGGTATAGACTGATTGCCCTCTAAAGAAAAGATGAGCTGCGCATCATCCGCATAGTTCACCAGATTGATTTTGTAGGACTTGATCGGAATCAACGGACTCATGTAAATATTAAAGAGAATCGGACTGATTGACGAACCTTGGGGGACACCATGCTGGATGGAATTAAATTTAGATAGAAAAGGGGGAAGGGCCACTGCTTGCTGCCTATTTGCAAGATACGATTGAAGCCAGTTTAGAGCCGTGCCCTCCAACCCGATATCCACGAGCCGTCTCAGAAGAATCTTATGGTTGACTGTGTCGAATGCGGCAGACATGTCCAGTAGGATCAATATCGCTGACTGGCCACTGTCTGCACGCGTTCTAAGCTCGTCCAAGGCTGTCACTAAAGCAGTCTCCGTGCCATGGCCCGGACGGAAGCCAAATTGTACGTCTTCCAGCCCATGGTTAGTTTCCAGAAATTGTGAAAGTGTTTTACTGACCAGGTGTTCTAAGATTTTCACAGGGTAGGGGAGAAGGGAGATAGGCCGATGGTTGTTTGGGCACTGGGGGTCAAGTGTAGCTTTTTTCAGCAGAGGTGAGACAATTGCCTGTTTCCAGCATGTAGGAACTGTCCCACTACTCAAGGATGGGCAACAAATCTGACGGAGCTGTGGAAAAAGCTCCTCACCATGTTTCTTCCAAAACTTATGAGGGAGGGGGTCCAAAGGGGATCCAGATGCGGTGCTCAGAGCAAGTTTGTGGAATTCTTCCTCTGAGGGAATATCAAAAGTTGCAAGCCTGGCCAAGCCTGCCCCTTCCTCCTTATGACAGACTGGCAACTGTAATGCCACACTGGACCCACTACCACTCTTGTCCTCCTGACCTACTGCGAGACCATTAATAATTTTGGTAATTTTTTCCTCAAAGAAGATTGCTAGGTTATCGCATAAGTCTTGGGTTGCAGTGGTCTTACTTGTTAAACAATTGGGCTTGGACAGATCCTTTACTATTTTAAAAACACTTCTAGCTTTGTTGGGTGCCTCTAGAATTGTATTAGCATAGTACTCAGCTTTTGCTGAAGTGATCTCCCTTTTGTAATTGCTCAACATTAACTTCAGTGCTGTTTTAGCGTTGTCCGCATAGCACTTCCTCCATTTTCTTTCAGCTAGTTTACAGCCCTTCCTTAAATTTTTTAAGTTCTCATTGAACCAGGGAGCGGAATGCAAACGTTTATGCCTGAGTTTTTTCACAGGAATGACCAGATCAAGAACCCTAGTGATCTGATTACAGAATTCCGAGTAGTTTTCCTCTACAGGTTTGTTTCCGTCAAAACCACTGCTAGCTGGAGCGTCTGCATGCAGGAACCTCAGCGTCTCTGGTCAGTGTGTCAGCCCGGAAGTCACGGTCTCCTCTATCTTCCTAAGCAAGATGTGCTGTATCAGTGGCGGCTGGTGGAATTTGAACTTGGTGAGGCGTATGCGGAACGAATCAACGTATGCGAGCGAGCGCAGCGAGCGAGCCCGACGGCAATACGGGGTGTTCGGGGGGGCAAATGGTGCATTTTAAAGCAAATGAATGCAGCGATATAGCAAGGCTTTTTAAGCAGTGGGAACGTATAGTCTTGAAATATTAAACACATTAAAAACTGCCCCGTATCTTCTTGCATTAATTTGTTCAACAGCCACTGTAATATGTAAATTGTTCTGCATGACAACTTTAGCCCTTTAAAATGTATGCTTGCCCAGTGTCTTGCACTGCATGCAGCATTAACTTTGGAAAAATATGCTCTAACCAGACTTCGGGAAGCGCCCACAGCTGCTGGCTGTAACCAGTCATATAGAAATATGTGCAGACAGGTCTTTAAGTGAGATGAAAATAGTGGTTGCTCCCTATAAAGGAACATGCCAAATACATTTCTGTGATTCCCATAGTGTGCCATCAGACCGGTATTTTGGTTTCTCTCTGAGATGTAATTTTATCCAGATAAATGGCACAGCAACTGACATACGCCTAAAGCCTGTCAGTATGATTGGCTTTGTCACTGGGTGTTAGCTGTTTAAGATAAATGAGTAACAACAATGATTTCTTATAAATAATTAACACTGAAAATGTTTAAATTCTGAACTTCTGAAATAGTGAGTCTGTGAATTAAATAACATTGAGGCCTGTGGAAGGAGTTTTGGCCTTCAATTATGTGTGCTTTATGTTAGATATGTATCCTCTTTTTCTCTGCATATCTTGTCCATCTGCACATCTTCAACCCCTCTCTTTCCTCTTCAGCATCCTCTTTTCACTCTTCCCGAATGCCCTTCCTCACATCTCTGTCACTTCACCGCCCCCAACATGCACTGCACTCCCTCAAATATAAGCACCTTAATTTCTCTTACTTTTGCCTTGCAAATATTTTGACATCAGTGTACCCCCTTCACACACATTTCCACAGAATTTCAATTGCAAATGGAATACACAAACATTGTTCTGTGTGCTCTGCAGAGAGGCCAACCCACTTACAGGCACTTTGTTTGGCTTTAGCCTTAGCGCCTGTGTGCTCAATCAAAGCTCTTCATAAACACCTGGCATGGCTCAAGCCTCAAAGTATGTACAGAAAAAAATACAGATAAACAACAACATTATAAAATAGCTAATTCATGGGGAATGCAAGATCAAGTAAACATGTAAAATAAGAGAGGAACTAAATCGCTGAAATGCATCCCCTTGACATTTTTAACATTCATTGTTTGCAAGTTAATCCATGTTTTTGGCATCAGTGTTAACTTAGGGGCATGTACACAGGGCCAGTTTTAATGCCATACATCAGAGGACTGGCCACTGTAAGCACATGTTACACAGTACAAGCAGTCACCTTCATCTCAACACGACAAACACCAACAAACACTTTTAATTCAATTCCAAGATGTCCCAGTGTTTGATGGCATCTGGGTGCTGCTTAGACTCGTGCCACAATTCACTAAATTACCCTTTGAAATGAAGTCTGTTTCCCAGCCATGTTCACTTTACTCCCACAGACTTCCTACTCCTGTTTCCTTCTTTCTCCTTCTGTATTCCAGCAGTCCAATGTCTCCTTAGTGTTTGAAGCCAATAGATGTGTATGCCAGCCTATCATCCTTCCTATACCCCCACCAAGTCCTAAACCATTGCCTGTGAGATTCACCCCGTCCCTACCTCCCATTTATTCTTTAAGACTAGGAATACCAGGGTAACGCAGGCCTGTTACCAGAGTCATAAAGAGGCACACAGCACGAGGGCTCTTTACACTAGAAGGCCAGGCCTCTTCTCTTCCTCTACTTGGAATACACGTTATTTTATCAACACGCAAAATAAATAATGCATACTGGCAGTGCTTTTAATAAGTTCACTTTTCAATGCACTTACTATAAATCACTGCGGCATGAGTCATTACTAAATTAGGATTCTCTTCTCACTGGAAAAATTAACATGGTGCCCCTCTGGCACTGCTTAACTATTCCTTTTTTATTCTGCAAACATTAAAACACTGGCAGATCACACGTGCAAAGTACTGTAAATTAACATTATTTAGCACCGTTCAGAATCAAGCTAATGGATTTTCTGAAGGTTATTATCATTAACACAATTAACAGGGTTAGAGGATAAAGAGACCTAGAGATCTCAATATGATAATCAGAGTTGCCACCACTCGGAGCGTTCGCTGGCGTTTGTTGGCACCCACTTGATGAGAGCAGCCGATCCAATTGTCTTGCACGGGGGCAAATGGAACCTCCGGAACTTGGCGGCCGGTACAGTGTTTACAGTCATTACAGCCCCCCTATGGTATTTCAGTTACGCGTCACGTACACAGTAGTGTGAACTGATTCCAGTGGTAAATTTTCATTCCAGTGTGCAAAAAAACTCTTGAGTACCGTACCACACCCCAGCCGCCAACACCTTAATTACAAATGTCGTTTTACTTATGTTGTTTCCCAGCAAGCCATAATGAGGGCAAAATCAGTGCACATAAATGGCGGCTATCTGCAGTCAACAAATCCAATTTCTATGCAATGCGATGATGAAAACACAGCGATACTCACAAAAATGAAATCCACTATGGAACACTTTCTACCACTTTGTTGTGGTGCCAAGTGGCCGAATGACTCCGAATCAGAAAGTTCAGTTTTGTTTTTAGTCAACTTTACACTGTAGGCTGTGATTTCTCACCTCTGATATATTAAAAAACAGTAACCCAAGAATGCAGTGTACGGTTGGCAAAAAAGAAAGGCCTGTCTGAAGGCGTCACAGGTGCCAGTTAAAAGCTATGCTTTGTGATTGTAAGATGAAGGGTTGAAGTAAGAATAACTCAGTCATCATATTTCATTTACCAGAAGTTTGTGCATGCATTCACTGATGTAACAAACCACACATAACTAACTAATACCAAGCACAGTCCAGCAGGAATGCTACACAGGCGAATAAGAAAACACAACACAAAAGACATGCAGCACTCATACATCTCAGAATTTTCTTCACGTACTCGTCCCCTGACTGATAGGCTGGAGCCCGCACCTATGTGTCTCTCTTTCCTCACCTTTCAAAGTTCATTCCTGTGTCCACCACACTGTTAGCTTCCGGAAAATAACTGCAGGCGGGCAGCGCAGAAGAGCATCTGAGAAGGCTATTAAGAATAAGTCAGCTCAGCTGGAAAATAGCCTTGCGCCTAATCCTTTACACAAGGGTCTTAACTGATGTTAAAAACTTCGCAGCATTTCCAGCTCTGGAGGCTATTAACTAATCACAGGCTACAAGCCTCTCACGTCTCAATCATTAGAGCTGCGTATCGCTCAATGGATGGAAATCTCATTACTAAGGTTCCTCGCGCATCGGTGCCTGCCTCCTATATTAGACACTCTGGGGCAGATCTACAAGAAAGTGCCGCAGCGTGGCGCTGCAAGCCCTTGGCTGCGCCACGCTGCGGCACTTTCAGAGCACAGGAATGCGACATATTTACAAGAATATGTCGCATTCCTGTGCTCTCCCCTGCGCTGGCGCACAAACAGCTGCCAAGCGCCGGCGCAGGCACCCTTGCACCATGGTGCAAGGATGCCTGCGCCATGGGGAGATTGTGTTTGTGCAGGAAGGGGCACCTTTCTGCACAAAAACAATCAGTACAGGCTTTTCCTCTTTCAATGCATGCTGTAGAATGCAGCACGCATTGAAAGAGGAAAAACGAGACGGTGCGTGCTCGCTACGCCACCTCTAGGGTGGCGTAGCTTCAGACGCATCTCCAGATTTACGATTTCTCGTAAATCTGGAGATGTGTCTTGTTCCATGGGTGTTGCGTGGGAACACCCACAGCAACACCCATGGAACGCCCCTTCAACGCAAAGTGCTGCGTGTGAAGGACGGTATTTACAAGGAGAGGAAAAGTCACGCATGGTGGCTTTTCCTCTCCTTGTAAATATCGAGGAGCCCCCTGCGCCACCAGTACGTCACGAAAAGTGACGTACTGGTGGCGCAGGGGGCTTGTAAATCTGCCCCTCTGTAGATAGTAGTGCAGTTACGAGTGAAGACAACATACACGCACACACATGCACACACATGCACACACCTCTAAAATTTGAATACGCATACTCACAGAGGTAGGCTCGTTAAAACTGCATAGCTCGAACGCTGTGTTGGTAACAATAAAAAGGCATGCATATATGAGGCGTAGCAGAAGTAGAGAAGAGGTGTCCTTAAAATCCACAGTACACCCTGAGAGCGGAGGGAAGGACGGCTATCATGCACAGGCGATGACCTCAAACACAAACACAGACATGATTAGCCTCCTAATCACCCAGAAGGACATGATCATAAATTCCATCACAGGGAACTAAAGCAACAGCAATCACCCGTAAACAGCAATAGGCAACCGTGCTCATCATTCACACTTCATTTACTTGTTTCTTACAAGCATTGTATTGTATTCCTAAAGCGACGCTGAGGGGTCTCCAGATTAGCTCGAAGTTGAATTAGGAGGAGGTGCCTATCACACAATGATCGGTAAACCGAGGCAGACTGTATGCAAATAGCTCCCATTCATCAGAGGAATGTGAACTTTGCTCGTAGCGAGGTTGAAATGAAATAAACACTTTAGCTGATATGAAGTACAAAGAGCATTGCGAATAGACATGAATTTTGTGACTCAAAGAATGTTGTTGCACACAGAGACACAAAAGCCAAGCCAAAGATTGCTGTGATACCACCGAATAGTGAGACTACAGTTTTGCATGTACTCGCGGCTCGCATCGCAATACTCGTGAGGGGGGGGTTGCGCGGGGGTGGGTGCCGGGGAATTAAAATAAAAGAAAAAAGAAAACTTACCTGACCGCCGGTCCGCGCCGCCTCTGCTGGGCCCTTGGCGCCTTCACTGGAGTGGCAACCCCACAGCCAATACTGGCGCTGCTCCACCAGTGCCAGGATAGGCTCAGAGCAGGGTTACTCGCCACCCGCCTGCCCATTAGGAGACCGAGGGTTGAGCCTTTGATCAACCCTCGCTCTCCTAATGGGCATGCGCCAGCCAGAGCAGACACTAGTGCACATGACTGGGCACTGCGGAAAAATTCGCCGACCTTCACCAGTCATGCGCACTTGTGCATTGTGCTGCTGCATGCCCCTGGTGATGGTCTGACAATGCATGTCAGTCAACATGACGCTGGACCGCCCACCCCCTTCAGACTTTGAGTCAGTTTACTTAAGTTCACAGACGCCGAGGGAGCTGCGGGCGCAGGCGGCTTGTGGGGCAACGCCCCAGCGCCCTAATGGACGCACCGCCACTGTGCTGTATATATACCCATAGATCTCCCCAGGGGTCCTACCTTGCTGTGTTACTGTGTCGGCCTAAAGGATGACGTTGGGCCTGAACTTTATACAGAGATATTATACAGGAGATGGTAATCCTACTGTTAGTCCTGCTGTGCTTCCAAGAAGCCTCATGCATAATGTATGAGAATCGAACCAGGGAAAAACCTGCGTTCTGAATGCAGTGTCATATCTATGTAAAAGGTCAGTGCCTAAGAACCGTTATGTATGTAATGTAGGGAAGAATATAGGTGAAAGGTTGCAATGTTACCTGTGCCTATATAGGGTACCTATATGGAATATAACAAATCATTTCCCAGCTTAGAGAGGTGGACCCTGTCCTGGAGAAAGAAACGCTCCCCCCGGCTGCACCCATGAGCAATTGTCTGCAGTCTGGGCGAGTGAAAAAGCCTATCTATTCTGTTATTAATTCTCTTCACGGAGTGATTCAAATCCCAGACTGACTCCCCCCCGCCATTGGAACCTGGGAATCATGTGAGACCAAACCAACACTGCCTGTGGGCATTGTTTAGCCAACCAACCCATTTCCGTGATCAGTGCTTCCACTACGCCTTTCCTGCCTAGGTGCACCAGATCATTCCCTCCCAAATGTATTATTACCACCGCGGGCCCCACCTGAGCCCTAGCTAACAAAGCACAAAAAACATTATGAAATTGGGACAATCGCAGACCCCCTTGCCCATGCAGCGCCACTTTGAAACCCGCCTGGCGGGCCCTGTCCGCGAAATTCCCTGTGAAGTAATGTTGTTTCAACCTGCTGACATATGAATGGCCTATGATCCAAACTTCTTTCTTGCCCGGGCCCCAGGTGGATACCTGGGATGGGTGATGTTCTGATGACCGGCGGACGACGGCTAGCTCCCCTCCTGCGGCACAGGGCGTGGAAACTGCGAGAGATTGAAACAAACCAAACATTAGTCCTCAATACCTCTAACAGTCAGAGGTCCAACGCCCTATTGTCTGAACCTCATGCCCCTGCAGTCCCCGAGCCGTGGCTTCAGTTGCTGCTCCAATCCTGAAAGAATGGGTACCAAATTTAGCTGCATCTAAACCTGCTGCCTGCAAGGCCAATGTCAATACTCTGCCAAATTGAAATTTCTTGAGGGGGGTCCCATCCTGGTGGATAAATAAAGGCCCCCCTGCGCTTCGGGGCCTGTCGGCCAGATAAACCTCTAGGTTGCCCACTGGACAGTATGCACTCCCCGTGGCCCTCTGCAGAATAACATGTTCACCTTTTCCGTTCTGATCCATCTTGGATCTGGGGATTGATAAGGATACAGTTCCCCCCATCATGTGAACGTGGGCAAATTGCATCCCTCCCTGCCAATCTTGCTTGTTACGCACCACCAATTCCTCTGCCCTGAAAGCGCCCTAGAAAGCGAGGGAAAAGGCAGACCTGAACAGCTGGACCTCCCCCATGGAACTACATACCTTCCCTACTGCCTCCAAAAAGGCTGACAGTACCTCTATGCTGATCGGGTGCCTGACGTCTGGTTGTGGACATTGCAGGCGCTGCCAACCCCTCAGTGCCCTATGTACTAAAAAAGAACCTGTGGGATCCCTATGCCCCCGTATTTTTGCAAAAAAGGCTATCGCCGCCATGTGGCGTCTTGTGCACGCTTCAGAACGCCCCCCATCCCTTAACTCCTTCAAGAATGATATGACTGATGTTAGATCGTGCCATGTCTCCTCCCAAGTCTCCCCTAGAAAATTGCAGTAGATGGAAAAGGCCCCCTCATAGGCCCGCCTAGTCCTGGGTGCTAGGCTAGCTGCCACGAGATCCGATAAGTTGGGGCACCAAGTTGCCACAGATGCTCTGGAAAAGGCGTGGGACAGTCCGCTGCTTCTGGGTGATAGGACCTGAAAACCTGCATCTTGAAACGAGACAATGCGTCAGCAGCGTGATTTAGTACCCCCGGAACATGTTTGGCCCTAAATATCACATTTATTCTCATGCACTGCATCACTATTTCTTTCACCAAGCGAAGCATCATCTTGCAATTAGCAGATTGTTGGTAAATGCATTCAACCACTGCCATGTTATCGGACCAGAAAACCACTGATTGATCACGCAAGTGTAGCGGCCAAATAGTGAGGGCCACCAAAATGGGGAACAGCTCCAGAAATTAATTGTTACCCGTTACACCGGTGTCAACCCACCAAGTGGGCCAACGTTGCGCCTCCCATTGTGGACCCAGAATGGCACCGAAACCCTCATTCCCGGCTGCGTCTGTCATGAGGCCGAGGTCCGGGCTGGACCTAGCAGGGCTGGGCCACACTACTGTGCCATTGAAATCACGCAGGAATGCAATCCAAATCCGCATATCCTGCCTAACCTCGCTGGACAACCGAGTGTGGTGATGCTTCTCTTTCAAACCATATTTAGAGAACAATGGTTCAGGTGTGGCCTTAATGGTCCAAAGCAAGAAGTACCCCAGAGGGGGCACCGTGTTTTTAAGGATATGAAATTAATTCAGGTAGGAGCAAAAAGAAAGGATCTACAGAGGGTCATGTAGGTCATGGAAATGACAAGCATTTATTTACAAATCTGTATACGATTCAGGTGCTCACATATAAAGTGAAAAAAAGCGTGACGTGATGGGTGATAGTGAAGTTTTAAAAAGGCATCGCATTGACAACAGTATTAGGAACTCCACAAATGATTTATACATAGTGAAAGGAGTTCATGTTGTTGGGTGGTCGACGGCGTTTCGAACCCAATTATTGGGGTTCATCTTCAGGACAAGGTGAGGAAGCTGAATCTAAATATAAAATCGGGAGTACATTTAATGTAATGGTATAGACCCTCAATGTATGCATACATTCATTACAATAGTTAAATTTAGCAAGAAGTAAATGGGCTCCTCATAGTACAGTTGGGCAACAACATAACATGTGTACGATTATTATAGAGCCAATGGAGGGCAAGCTAAGGTCAGCAGGAAGAGGAAGTGGTTGGGCGGTGATTTAAAATGTAAGGGTAAACTGAATACACTAATTTAGATGGAGGTCGGCGCGTGCGGAAGGAAAGCGCGTTTAAGCTATGGCAGGAGAATTTGAAGCAGAGCGCTAGGTGCCAAGGTAATGTGAAGGGTTTTTCTTAACCCCTTCGGTGCTCACGACGGCCGGGGGCCGTCACGCGTCACAGTGGGAGTGTGCGCACGACGGCCGGGGGCCGTCCAAATCCCGCCCACTAATAGAAACGCCCGCACAGCGCGAAAATTCGCCGCGCACGCAAGTGGTTAAGAGAGGAATAAATCTAGTGTCAGCAGAGTAAAGTCTGGCTGACTGTGTTAGAGCGTCAAGGATCTAATTGGAGAGAAGGAAGAATGGTGAGCACTAACACAAGTGAATTGGCATTTGCCAGTTAGGTGGTGAAGTTAATAAAAATTAATTAAATTAACCTACCGATCGAGGTGCGCTGAGGCATTCAGGAGAAGTTTAAAAGCCGGCAGCCGTCGAAAATGAAGTTTACAATCGGCGGGCGTGAGTGGCGTCGGAAGTGCGTCTCAGAAGTTACTAAGGTTAACGATGCAACTTGAAGGAAGAATACTTATTAAATAATGCCAACAATGATAGGCGGGGAGGCGTTGCGTGAAATAAGTGGGAAACTTACTCGTCGGTAATGACTAATCAGCCCGATATGGAGGCAGCTTAGCGGTGCATGATGTCACGGGTGTCGATTTATTCTATGGCAGAGAAATGAAGCAATTAGCATGACCTCATGACATCATGCACCGCCAAGCTGCCTCCATATCGGGCTGATTAGTCATTACCGACGAGTAAGTTTCCCACTTATTTCACGCAACGCCTCCCCGCCTATCAAGTAAAACCCTTCACATTACCTTGGCACCTAGCGCTCTGCTTCAAATTCTCCTGCCATAGCTTAAACACGCTTTCCTTCCGCACGCGCCGACCTCCATCTAAATTAGTGTATTCAGTTTACCCTTACATTTTAAATCACCGCCCAACCACTTCCTCTTCCTGCTGACCTTAGCTTGCCCTCCATTGGCTCTATAATAATCGTACACATGTTATGTTGTTGCCCAACTGTACTATGAGGAGCCCATTTACTTCTTGCTAAATTTAACTATTGTAATGAATGTATGCATACATTGAGGGTCTATACCATTACATTAAATGTACTCCCGATTTTATATTTAGATTCAGCTTGCTCACCTTGTCCTGAAGATGAACCCCAATAATTGGGTTCGAAACGCCGTCGACCACCCAACAACACACTATGTATAAATCATTTGTGGTGTTCCTAATACTGTTGTCAATGCGATGCCTTTTTAAAACTTCACTATCACCCATCACGTCACGCTTTTTTTCACTTTATATGTGAGCACCTGAATCGTATACAGATTTGTAAATAAATGCTTGTCATTTCCATGACCTACATGACCCTCTGTAGATCCTTTTTTTGCTCCTACCTGAATTAATTTCATATCCTTAAAAACACGGTGCCCCCTCTGGGGTACTTCTTGCTTTGGACCATTAAGGCCACACCTGAACCATTGTTCTCTAAATATATCTTACCTCCCCAGGTTCACATATTGGGGTACCCTTGTCTTCTTATAAATCTCTTTCAAACCAGACATTGCTTGTGCAATGGAACGTGAAAATGGGCGGGCCATTGGAATGATACGCAAAGCAAAATTAAGCATTCCTACTGCCTTCTGTAATTGATGTAGCGTGACCTTTTCTTTGCTCAGGCAATCTACAAAGAGCCTGCGTGAAACCTCTAACTTTGTCCTGTGGGAGGCGCAAAACACCCTCCACCGAATCCAGTTCTATGCCTAGAAATTCAATTAGTGTGGCCGGCCCTACTGTCTTACCCGGCGCCAGGGGGACTCCAAATTCACGCATGAGTGCGTAAAATGCTTCCAAAGCCCTGCCGCACTCTTGTGACCCTGGCCCCCCTAACAACAGAAAATCATCCAAATAGTGCAGCACCCAGTGGTGCCCGGTCACCTGCCTGAAAACCCACTCCAGGAAGGAGCTGAATTTCTCAAAATATGAGCAAGAGATCGAGCACCCCATTGGCATGCACTTGTTCATGTAGAACTTCCCCTCTAGTTGGAATCCCAACAGATGAAAGTCTCGTGGATGCACCGGTAACAAACGGAGACAGATTCAATGTCTGATTTTGCCAATAACGTGCCTGGGCCAAGCGACTGCAGCATTGCAATCGCCTAATCCAATGACGCTTACCTCACGGTACACAGGGTCCCATCAATAGCATCATTCAATGATTGACCCCTGGGAGCGGACAAGTTATGTATCAAGCGGAACTCACCCGGGTCCTTTTTGGGCACCACCCCCAGCGGTGAGCAAACAAAATCATGAACCGGGATTGTATCAAAAGGACCAGCTATCCTGCCCAAACTTAATTCTTTCCCTACCTTAGCTATTGCCACAGACTTGTTATCCCTCACTGACTGCTGATTGCGGCAGTAAGATAACCCAGAATAGCCATGGGCAGGAATCCTGAAACCATCCCTGAAACCTTCCAGCAAAGTCTGGGCTGTGTTAGGGCAGCAGTATTTGTTTAACCAGGGTATCAAAGCCATTGTTTTTATGGGAGAGTGTGCCTTACTAAGTAATAAACCCTCATTCCTGTTTTTTACCTCCCTTGTCTCTTGATTTCTTAAACACTTTGATTCTGGGTGGGAGGACAAGCCACAGAAAGAACAGGCATGCTTGAATTTGCATGGCCTAGTGCAGGACCGTTTGTTGAAATCCCAACAAGCACCCTTCTTGCCACCCCCCCCCCCCCGCTCTGGGGTGTACTCGGCCGAAAGGGCTGCCCTTTTGGCGTGTCCTGGCTTTTCATGTGCCTTAACCACATAATGACATCCATTTGATCCCAGGTTAAGCAAGGGTCAGTGGCCTTCGCCCTTCTAAATTCCTTGTCATATTCCTTCCAACACGACACGCTCCCCCGTACTCATCATGTGCACATGTTATCCTATTCTGATAGCACACCAACTCAGCGCCCAGCCCGGGGAACTTCTCTATCATTATCGCATGATAGTTGGAGAAAGCCTTTATCCAGTTAATCAAGGTTTCGTCAATCTTTTTCCTGGTGGGTCAATTGCCCCAATCCCTTGGATGAGCCCATTCCCTCATCTTTTTTGCCTCCTCTTTCTCATCTTTATCAATCAGCAAAGAAAACATATTAACATATTCCCCCTTCCAGATTTGTTCCTTTACCTCCTGAGAAATGTGCCTCCCCAGACGCTCCTGGGATGTGCGCATCTTCCCCAAACCCAAACTTGGCAACACTTGAACTGTACCTGAAGTCGTGCCGGCTTGCGTCTTGGTGGCCTCTATTCCTGTAGATGTGCCAGCTTTTGGAGGCTCAGGGCAATTCTTGTCGCTCCCTACGCTGTTTTGCCCTAATCCGCTGTTAACCACCACAACTGGCACTGGTATGCCCGGCTCAACAGACAGTGGCACCCACTGCTTGGCCCCCTCCACTTGCGCTACCAACTTCCTGGCCCTTTCTAAAGCATCCCCTTCGGCTAGCAGGACACCACCGCCCACAGAAGGAATCTGTCCCCGCTTTCGCTAACCATGGGAGCACTGCTGCCAAATTGGCCACCAAATCTGGCTGATTAGGTACACTACCTCCCAAAGACAGGGCCGAGGGAGTAGGTACCAATGGCTGGGCCGATGCCCCCTCAAAACCGGGACCCCCTGGTGCCCCTGGCTGACCGGGCCCCCCTGCACCACCTAGCGGGTTCAGTCCTGATGGAACAGACCCATCTCCTTCTTCTGGTCTGGAGCCCCCTGCCGGGACTCAGGGCCCTGGGATCCCTGGGGTTGGCAGCCCTGTTGGCACCGCCGTCCCACCCCCACGCTTGGCTCTGGACCTCCGTGGTACCGGAGGGAATGCTGCCCTGGGAGCCACCCCTGAACGTCTAGGTCTGACTTCATCCTCCTCCTGCCCATCCACCTTTCTACGCAATTCCGACACGGACTGCCCTAGCTCAGTCATTGTGCGCGCCATTGCCTCCATCCACTCCTCCATCCTGGTTGGGACCTGACCCCTCTTCGCCTTGGGCGCCATCCTTTAATTCCTCAAACAGTATTTAACTGCTGTTGTAATAAACTCACAGTATCTCTGCTCGCCCCAATTTACTGCAGCTGCATGCACTCACCAAAACTTCCTATGCCCCCTCCCACAGGAATGGCACACAATTATCACTTTTATAAAGGTGAACAACCTAGCCCACAGCACCCCGGGGCCCTCAAACCACAAATCCGGCCCGGGCGCAGGCCCACAAACCCCCTTACCTCCCTTCCGTAATGCCAAGTGGGGCAGGTGAGGATTTCCTCCAACCCGCGTGGCTCCCGGCTGCGTTGAAGTGCTGGTCCAGAGGGAGAAGAGAAAAGCTGCCGATTAGTGCTGAGAGCCTGAAAAAGCGCCCGAAATTGCCGAAGTTCCTGCAAATCCTGAAAAACAGACAAGAAGGGGTTAAATTTGGGGCCTCCGCCGCGTGGACGGAGGCGTGCAGGCTGAATCCCAGGAGTGGAGCGGCGAGGAAGAGACCGTGCCGCTTCTCCGCGCTCCTTTTTAAAGGAGCTTTCCCCAGGAAACCAGCTGAATCAGGCCCCGGCCGTACCAGGGACCCGTTTAACCTACGTTGCCCCGGAAGGGCTTAATTCACTTCCGGGGCATCCACTGGTGAGCCAATCATTGCCTGCGAAGGGCGGGCGCGCCTGCGTCATCGGGCGCGAAACCCCGCCCCCCGCAGGAGAGACGTCCCGGGGTCCGGCACAACCGCAATATTGGTGGCGTGCCCGAGTTCCCGGTGGCGCCTCTTGACTCACTCACTTTAACACACTCTCTAATTCTAATTTAGTCTCACTTATTCCCACTCCCTCTGACTCACTCAATCTCACTTAGTTACACTATCACTCATATACACAGCACACATATACTCTCACACAGCATTTCACAGGTTTATTTTATTTACTTACCTTCAGCTACCTGACCTGTTGGGCTTCAGATATTGCTATTGGATAGACTCTCAGGGCAGGTACACAGCTTCTTCCAGCCTCAAGAACTAAAGCACAAAGTTGGAGTCTGCACAGTGCTGCATGTGCGCCAGCTGTCAGTTTCTTGCTTTTTCACCTCATCTTGTCATAAGGTAGGGTGCGGTGAATGAGGTTCTTGCCAACCCCTCTCCCCCATGATGAGATGGGAGAGGATGTGCTGACAGCATGACTGATGGGTAGCCCTGGGCACGGTAGGGATTACCACAAAAGTGCCCAGGGCTACCTGTACCACTGACACTACAGCATGCCACTAATGGGGAGGTCCTGAGGCCTGGCAGGATCCAGAGGCCAAGGCTAGGATTTTGCTAATCCTGGTTAATCTCACTGATGACTATTGCACGTGCCTCTGTGCGCGTTTGCCACCCATGAGTTACTGCCTCAGGCAGCAGCAAGGGTGGGCATATTTTTTATTATAAGAGTGAATAATAGGTTATTATTTATTACTGGTACTATAAAAAGGGGGCCGAAACAAGAGGGAGCGCTACTGAAAATTACAGATTTTTTTCTATGAAACCCGTATGTAGTGAATTAAGAGGAGGAATTTCAGAGCCGCTTTTTCTCTTCTACTTGTCATTGTAGTTTCTTTTCCCAGGGATCTTGACCTAACCCCTTTTGCCATTTGGATTTGTATTAGATTTCTGATTGATGTTATAATCAGAGTCGAGGACCTAGTTGATTGAGAGCAGGATTCTTGCAACCCTGTACAAGGTGTTGAGACTGAAATAAGTATTCAGTTTTTACAGCTGCAGCATTTCCAGTCTTCATCAATGCTACTGACCCTTCAAGCTTAAAAATGCTTAATTTACCACAAATTTCTCCAAAAATGAGCCTCCGGATGCTTCCAGTAGAACTTAGGCTGATCAAAGACTACACCACCTTCAGGAAGAAACTTAAAACACACCTATTCCCTAAAGACTGACGCCATATTTGAAATCAGCTTCCGGCTCCTGGCACCACTAGGCCACTACCTCAGCGCCGTAATATCACCCTGGGATGAATGTCGCGCTATATAAATAAATAACTAAATAACCAAGCAATGTTTTTTGGGGCTGCCCGGGGCTATTTTTGGTCCCAATCCGACCCTGCCCAGGACCTCTGTAAGCTGATCAACCAAAGCATCCAACTGCTGGCCTGAGGCCGGCATGTGACCCTGGGAGGGACATCCCTCAAGGTGCCTGACCCCTTTGCAAGTCCCTGCACCCTGCAAGAGGCCCCCTGTGAGATGGCCGTCCTCATTATGCAACCATCCACCCCACAGATGTGAGGCCCGTGTACGACCCTTCAAGTGACCCTCCGCTTAGTGGCCTCTCACCACTGTGAGCCTCCTGCAACCTTAGTCAAACTGCACTTGGGATCCGGCATCCCTGGTGTGACTATTGCAAGCTGCGATGAAGACCCGCCCATGGCCATCATTGACACTGTGTGATTCCTCTGTCAGTTCCTCCAGAGAGCTCCAGAGCGCATGTGCTTCGCTAAATCCAAGATTAAATTCATGTATGATTAGAGCCCTGGTGTACCCCCCACTGCCGCACCCTTGCTGATCATAGACGGTGGAAGAAACGTAATCACTGGGATACCGGAAGTAATATAAGTGCCATAGAACTTCCTAAAGTCACCCAGCCGGTTTGCTTAATATTAATAAACGTGTCCTCCCTGCTTATAAAAGAAAGACCATTGCTGTAACAATCTGTTTATTATTGTGAGTGGCACATGTGCTGCTCGACCTACATCCTCTCCACCATCCAAGAGTGCACCTTGACCTTGGTTACCCTTGAAAGTCAAAGCCTATGAAGTGGGCCCTTTGCACTCAGAGAGCTCCCAGCAGTATCTGGTTTCTGTGTTTCTAGGATCAGTGCCAATGCTTGTTGCAAGGATTTACCTATCTGCCCCTGATGTGCACAGGTCCTTAGAACCGTCCTGAACCTCTGGTACAAAGGGGGTTACTTGGTAATCCACTCGGAGGGCAATGGGAACTGTGGGCCCAGGAGAACTGTGGGAAACAACGGGAAGAAAATGGCTACTGCCCCGGAACCAAGGACTGCCCCAGACCCAGAGAAGATACCTCCGAGAAACAGATTTCCAATATAACTTATTGGGAGGGGGTGGAAACTATAAACGTAGCGTTTTCCTTCTTTGCTGCCTCAACTCGATGTATTAATTATTTGCAACATGTCTACAGCACGATCATGAGAGTTCAGAACTTGTCACATAGCCCTGAGGGTTCAATTAGTTACAAATGTGTCATGGGCACTAGTGCAAGCAGAGAAATGCCACTCGAGCCCAAAGTAGACAGTAACAGACAGTCATAGTGGTTTCAGTGGGCCCCTCACACCCCTGGGCCCCAGAGCCACTGCACCTGCTGCACTAACGATAACGCCGCTCCTGTGAGGTGAATATGCCGTGTACTGCGCCCACCTCGTCAGCGCTTGGGTGTGTTCACGGTCAGTTACTGTGTGTGGTGTGTGTGCTCACACACATGTGTCGTGATTGTGTCACTGAGTTTGGTCAGTGTGTTCCTCTTTCTCTGGTTGTCGGTTTCGGGTGGGGGGAAAGGCGGACGAGGAGCCTTATCATTATGCAAGCCCCCCGGAGACACGGGAAAGGGGAGGGGGTGACTGCGGGGGTCACTTCCCTGAGTCACGAGTCACTGGGTCTATAAAAACGAAGGTAATCGTTGTCTCTGCACAGCGCCAGTCAGAGAGCACAGCAGTTGAGAGGCCACACATTGTATAGTCACCCTTCCAGCAGGTAAGAGATTCGCCCTGTCTGTACCGTTTCTGAGAGAGGGCAGCAGGGGTAAGAGACTCACCCTGTCTGTACCGTGCCAGAGAGACGGCAGCTGGGGTTAAGAGACTCACCCTGTCTGTACCGTGCCTGAGACAGGGCAGCGGGGGTAAGAGACTCACCCTGTCTGTACCGTGTCTGAGAGAGGGCAGTGGGGTAAGATGCTCACCCTCTCTTTACGGTGTCCGAGAGAGGGCATAGACACGAGAGATGTAGCGCTCGTCGACCCCCCTCCTCCCGTCCCCTCTAGCCCCCCCCCCCCGCCCCCCACTCCCACTCCCACTGCTGTATATTATGGTATAGACATATTTCTGTACAGCACTGTATGCAACTCCAGCACCAGTGCAAGGCGCATTGGCCCTGTGCCAGGGCTGTACCAGTCTAGCACAGCATCTCTGTCGGTGGGGTGACGCGGTGCCCGCTAACACCCTGTGATTGGCACTAAATCCCGTTTTCTTCTGTGACACTGGGTGCAGCAGGTCAGCCCCTGTGTGTACCCCCAGGGGTCAGGCTTCCCCCAGCTTTTGGAACCAGGCCCTGTTCACCCTCTATAACGCCCATCACAGGCCACAAGTGACGAGAAGGTAGGCTGCGTCACGGGAGGTCACGACCCTCACTTCTTGGAAAGCAGCCGTGCCCCCCTGCAGTGCAAACCTTGCCAGGCACTGGGGTCAGATGGAGATGGTGGGAGGCGGGGATGCTTGGGGTTGGGGGGATGCTTGGGGTGCTGGGGATCGGGCGCCCCACTGTTCCAGAGCCCTTCCTGTACACGCTGATGCCGGGGGCTGCCGGTGGGGCGGAGGGGGCTCGGGCAGGCCGTCTCTAACTCTGTCCCTTGTCTTTCAGCCATGGGTCCCGTGAGAGCTGCCCTTCGGTTGCTGCTGGCACTGGGCTTCTTACAAACAGCAGCATCTTCTTTCTACGGTAAGGTCTTGTCCTACAGGCTCTGTTCCTCTTCCCTACAAGCATCAGAGTCTCCCCTGAGTGCTCATTCCTAAAACATGCTTTAAAACTGTGCAGAGTGAAAGTGGAATTCATGCCCCTGCTGAGGGGAAATCAGGTTCGGATAATAACACAACTACTGATTTTTGGCTTCACTGTTTTAAATATAAGTGTAACTGAAATGTATATTTTAGAATTTAGAACTGTTCTTGTCAATTTTGTATTTTTAGTTTGAATGGATTGTACTGTTTGAGTGATTTTATAAGAAAGGTGGATTCGGCCCTGCCATGTTTACCCTATAGCCTACAGGGTGTCCCCCGAGTTAGTACACCGGCTTTGTAGACTGCCCTGTGAGGCGGGCGTTTACTCTGACGGGGTGAGACCGCTGCCAAGGACTCACTGGGTTTTAGACTGTTGGACGCGGGTGAGATCTGTGCGGACTGAGAGCTCCTGAGCGGAAAGGTCACAGAGGGAGAGTCCCAGAGTGTGGGGGTACAGGCCAGAGGCAGCCGTGACTTCGGGCAGGCGGGGACTCAATGACTGTCAGTTACAATGAATGCTACAGTGAGTAGAGCTAATGTCTCCTCGAGGCCGGCAGTGGCACGGAGAGACATGTCGGCTCTGGTAGTGGGGGCTCCGGTAGTGGATGACACATGGGTATTAAAGGGATTGTTAGTGGAGAGGCAGACGGTGTCAGGGTGAGGTGTGACTGCTACGAGTGTGTGAGATATGCCTGCTATGAGTGTGTGAGGTGTGCCTGCGATGAGTGGGTGAGATGTGCCTGCTATGAGTGGTTGAGATGTGCCTTCCATGAATAATTGAGGTGTCTGTTATGAATGGGTGACAAATGGATGCTATGAGTGGGTGAGGTGTGCCTGCTATGAGTGGGTGAGGTGTGCCCGCTATGAGTGGGTGAGCTGTGCCTGCTATGAGTGGGTGAGCTGTGCCTGCGTTGAGTGCTTGAAATGTGCCTGCCATGAGTGAGTGAGATGTGTCTGATATGCTTTGGGTGGGTGAGATGTGTCTACTATGAGTGGGTGAGATATGCCTGCTATACATGGGTGAGGTGTGCCTGCTATGAGTGGGTGAGCTGTGCCTGCTATGAGTGGGTGAGCTGTGCCTGCGTTGAGTGATTGAAATGTGCCTGCCATGAGTGAGTGAGCCCTGCCTGCTATCAGTGGGTGAGCTGTGCCGGCATTGAGTGGGTGAGATGTGCCTGCCATGAGTGGGTGAGATGTGCCTGCCATGAGTGGGTGAGTTGTCTTTTATTAATGGGTGACGTCAGGGGTGCAACTAGACCCGAACTTCGGGGGGGCTAAGACTCCCAGCCAGGGCTGGCCCTAGCACTGGTCGCGCACGGTCAGTGCAACAGTCTTTTTTGGCGCCCCTCCCCCTCCCCCATTTCCTCCTTCTCCATGAATTCCCTCACTACCACTCGCCAACAAATCACCTCATCTCTCTACAGCCCCTTTCTGACAAACATTTCATTGTTTTTTTTATAGGACTACTCCTAGTTTAATCACACTCAGTTATGTGATCTCTTGGTACACGTTCTTTGTAGCAGGCACATTAACCCTCTGCGCTGTGTGGGTGACAGGAGTGCCCATGTGAGTGCACGGTGAGCGATGCAATATTGTGAGAGTAGGGTGACAGGAGTGACTGCTAGGTGAGTGAGGTGACCATATGAATTTGGTTGCGGATGTAAGTGCAGAGTGGGATGGGCTTGTTTGAGTGAGATTGTAGAGTGATCACTGAGGGGGACAGGTGAGTGAAGTATCCCATGAGTGCAGGGTGAGTAATGTGCTCGTGTGACTGCAGGGTGAGGTACAGGGTGAACAGCGCAAGAGTGTTGTGAGTGCAGAGTAATCACTGTGAGTGCAGAGTGAGCGGTGTGCTCATGTGACCGCACGGTAAGTGGAGGGAGAATGGTTTGAGTTCATGGCGAGTGGCATAAGTGCTGTGTATTCATTGTGAGTGCAGGGTGAATAGTGTGAGTGCATGGTGATCAGTGTGAGTGCACTGTGATCGCTGTGAGTGCAGGGTGAGTGTGAAAGTGAAGGGCGAGAATGAGGAGTAAGTTGTCTGAATGCAGGGTGCATTCCCAGGCACTTGAACTAACTCAGCATGTTATTGAGGGCTGGCGTAGGGTTTCAGATATAAGTTAAACTATTGCTATTATGGCATTTTTCAGGGACAGGGCAGGACTGGCCGTAGCAGGCACTGGGCGATTCCTCAATGGGCCTGAATGGTGGGGGCCGTTTTTGGACCGGTGGGGGGCATTTTTGGCACAGGGGGTAGGTTTTGTAGCAGTGCTGCAATATCGGCCCCCTGTACCAAAAGCTGGTGAGCTGTGCCTATGAGTGGGTGGAATATGCCTGCTATGAGTGGGTGAGATGTGCCTGAAATGAGTGAGTGAGGTGTCTATTATGAATGGGTGACGTATGGCTGCTATGAGTCGGTGAGATGTGTCTGCTATGCTGTGGGTGGGTGAGATGTGGCTGCTATGAGTGGGTGAGATATGCCTGCTATGAGTGGGTGAGATGTGCCTGCTATGAGTGGGTGAGATGTGACTGCCATGACTGCGTGAGGTGTCTGTTACGAATGGGTGACATATTGCTGCTATGAGTGGGTCAGATGTGTCGGCTATGCTGTGAGTGGGTGGGCCAGATGTGCCTGCCATGAGTGAGTGAGGTGTCTGTTATGAATGGGTGACGTATGGCTGCTATGAGTGGGTGAGATGTGTCTGCTATGAGTGGGTGAGATGTGCCTGCCATGAGTGAGTGAGGTGTCTGTTATGAATGGGTAACGTATGGCTGCTAAGAGTCGGTGAGATGTGTCTGCTATGCTGTGGGTGGGTGAGATGTGGCTGCTATGAGTGGGTGGGATATGCCTGCTATGAGTGGGTGAGATGTGCCTGCTATGAGTGGGTGAGATGTGCCTGCCATGAGTGAGTGAGGTGTCTGTTATGAATGGGTAACGTATGGCTGCTAAGAGTCGGTGAGATGTGTCTGCTATGCTGTGGGTGGGTGAGATGTGGCTGCTATGAATGGGTGAGATATGCCTGCTATGACTGGGTGAGCTGTGCATGCTATGAGTGGGTGGGATATGCCTGCTATGAGTGGGTGAGATATGACTGCCATGACTTTGTAAGGTGTCTGTTATGAATGGGTTACATATGGCTGCTATGAGTGGGTGAGATGTGTCTGCTATGCTGTGGGTGGGTGAGAAGTGCCTGCCATGAGTGAGTGAGGTGTCTGTTATGAATGGGTGACATATGGCTGCTATGAGTGGGTGAAATGTGTCTGCTGTGCTGTGGGTGGGTGAGATGTGGCTGCTATGAGTGGGTGAGATATGCCTGCTATGAGTGGGTGAGCTGTGCCTGCTATGAGTGGGTGGGATATGCCTGCTATGAGTGGGTGAGATGTGCCTGCTATGAGTGGGTGAGATGTGACTGCCATGAGTGAGTGAAGGGTCTGTTATGAATGGGTGACATATGGCTGCTATGAGTAGGTGAGATGTGCCTGCTATGCTGTGTGTAGGTGAGATGTGGCTGCTATGAGTGGGTGAGATATGCCTGCACTGAGTGAGTGAGCTGTGCCTGCTATGAGTGGGTGGGAAATGTCTGCTATGAGTGGGTGAGACATGTCTGCTATGCTGTGGGTGGGTGAGATGTGGCTGCTATGAGTGGGTGAGGTGTCTGTTATGAATGGGTGACATATGGCTGCTATGAGTGGGTGAGGTGTGTCTGCTATGCTGTGGGTGGATGAGATGTGGCTGCTATGAGTGGGTGAGATATGCCTGCTATGAGTAGGTGAGATATGCCTGCTATGAATGGGTGAGCTGTGCTGCTATGAGTGGGTGAAATGTGACTGCTATGAGTAGGTGAGATATGCTTGTTATGAGTGGGTGAGATATGCCTTCTATGAGTGGCTGAGCTGTCCCTGCTATAAGTGGGTGAGATATGCCTGCTATGAATGGGTGAGCTGTAGCTGCTATGAGTTAGTGAGATATATCGGCTACAAGTGGGCGAGATATGTCTGCTACGAGTGGGTGCGATATGCCTGCTCACATTGTTTGAGTCATTTAATACTAAAGAGATTGTGCAGAGGCAGGCGGCACGGACTCTTACACATAGCAACGCCCATTCAAAGGTACTGCACAGGTTAACGCACAGTCGACTGTATTGCACACATCTGTGCAGTGAATAAGATATTGCACAGTCAGAGGTATTGAACAGCAATGCAAGCTTGTAGGCAGTGTACATCAGGACTTGTTGCACACTGCAGTGAACAGATCCATTAAGTGAGGAAGAGAAAGCAATCATGTTATCTTACCTCCCCGGTGCACAAGTGGTGACTAGGGGTAGCTGTAACTGTATGGTAAGAGCTATTGTCAGGCACAACACACAACACAACATAAAACATACATAGACAGACAGGGGCTTTTGAACAGCCAATTTCATCCATTGGCTGATGTGGTTCAGTGGACTCTGGGCATTGGATAACAGGATTGTCCATCAGTGTTGACATCCGTCATTGGCACTTCACGGATGTAGGCATCCTTCAAGACACACACACACAATCATTGGCTCCTGCACTCTATCTGCTCAGTCTCACCCACTGCTTATCCATTCTTCCCAGGTGCTCCTATCTCGCTCCCCATTTTTTTAACTGCACCATTCTTAAAGCCTGTCAGCCATGTTGCAACAGTGAAGTAAGCGCCGCTCTAAATCGGATTGGCCGGGACATCGCCCTGGGCAGAAAGAAAATTTGGCATTTGTTGTGGGGGCGGAGGTCGTTGCGGTGTGACGGCAGGGGTCGTTGCGGTGTGACGGCAGGAGGTGTGAGGACGATGGAAAGAGGGCAGAGAGCAGATGGGGTGCTAACAATTACATTTAGGTACATTAAGGGCTGGATTACAAAGTCTTTAATGGGACTCGACTGAGATCAAGTGGAATGGACGCACTGCTCTTTGCATGACATTAAGTCAGGCAGTTCCCAGATGCACCCCTCTGAATAACGGCGCCCTGAGCTCAGCTCACCCATGCTGGGGCATCACACTCATGAGTGCCCTAAGTCACGCCCGAAGCGTGTACACAGTGACCAACTTTGACTGGTTCTGCAGGTGTAGCAGTCTACTCCAGAAAAGGAGGACTCTAGGAACCTCTAGTGGCGGCCTGAGGTACTGCAATCTGCCACAGAAAACTATTTGTGATTGATTCCAGAACCTATATTAATAACATAAAGTACTCCACCTGCTCCTGAAAGACTTTGTTTCTGACTCCAGGACCTCTCTTACTAATCTAGGCTCCTGCAGCCTGATCTTTTGTAAACACCTACGGTACTGCAGCCTGCTAGAGAAAAGATCTGTTTCTCACTACAGTGACCTCTACTAATGACCAAAGGTACTGCAGTCTGAGACAGAAACGATTTGTTTCTGAATTCAGGAAGATTACTGCAGAATTTATCTCTGACTTAAGTGATCACTAGTAACTACCTAAGATACTGCAGCATTCTACAGAAAGGTCTTACTCTGATTGGAGACATCTCTAGTAACAAGCATTAGCAAAGCTGATTTTCAGTTACAGCCATATGTATTGGCTTTTCCAATTCTTGTTTAAAAGAACTGAGGCCGGTGGGCTTTGTCAACGCTTGGTACAAATCTGCTGTCTGTGTCTCATTTTCCTTTTGTTGTTTTCTTTACTCTCTTTCCCATCGTCCACATGTACCTTTGCCTACTTCTCATCTGACTTTTTTCCTTAAGTATTTTTTTACATCTCCCTGTCTCCACAGTGTCTTTTTCCTACCTTCTCCTTTTTTGCTTTTCCTCCTGGGTTTGCTCTTTGCTTTGTTTCTTTAATTCTCTCTTTCTTACCCTGTCTTTTTTTATTTCAAAATGTTCATCCTTCAAGGATTTATGGATATATTTATTAATAAACAGGAACGGTTTACTCCCTCGAACTCTTCCCACGCTTTTGTGTATGGAATTCCATAGCAACTGTGAGAAAGCCTCTTGAAAATTGTATTTTATCCTGAAAATAGCATGATACACTGGACGAATTAAAATGCTGTAGTTTGTTTTTTCTTTACACAGGCTGAATTCGGGTAGGTACTGTTAGTTTCACAGCAGCACTTGCAGATAAGGGTCAGACTGTAGTCTCTTCTTGTAAATGGCACCACTCTGTGTTTTAATCTGAGTGTCCTCTTTGCAGATGGGCTGGAAGAGGTGGAGACTTCCTTCATTCTCAGGTGTGCTGAAGAAGCCAAGCACCTGGTGGATGCCGCCTACAAGCACACGCGCCAAACGTGAGTCTGAAGGTTTGGGTATTACTGAGTCATATCTATAGGCAAATTCCTCAAGTGTGGGAGTAACAGGGAGATATAAAACCACTGCCATCAGGAGGAGAATGACTGGCTGATTCCATTGTCTGATATGTCCCTTCAGTATTCTTTATTCAACTTCTGAACCTCAATCTGTCTCCATCAAAGCTCTCATCGCTTCCTGTCTTCTGGTCTTTGACCTTCTCGGACCTGCACATTCAGAGCTGCCACCACAGCCCAACATGCTCTTTCAGAGCTGCCATCATAACAGGTTTTAGAACCTGCCCCTTCAAAATAGGCAACTACCGTTGTCTGGCCTTTAGTCTCTCAACTCGTTCCTCTAGAGCTGCCATCACTGTTAGAGTGAAGAGAGAATTCACCATAGATCACCGCCAGAAATCCTTTCATTTCTAAGACTCTGAACTCTCACCTGCCCTTTCAGAGCAATCATAACTGCCCGAATTCTGACTTAGCCCTTTGTAGCTTCCATCACGGGTGAATCTATCATTCCTCCATCGGAATTCCCATAAATCCATGAAATTCGCTCTATATGTACCCGATTGAGACCCGCCACCTCTTATCGAGCTCCACTTCCTCTTAGGCTCTCCAGTATCTGCTGGTGAAGCGTGCACCACCGCTGTTGATACTATGTCTGTTCTGTGTATGTGGGGTGGCTTAGTCTACCCTGCATGTGTGTCAGACCTCCCTCTCTCCGACAGTGAAGCATTCATTGCTGCTGGACATACTATGTCTGTTCTGTGTATGTGGTGTGGCTTAGTCTACCCTGCCCTTGTGTGTCACACCTCTCCTCCCTCTGACGGTGAAGCATTCATTGCTGCTGGTGATACTATGTCTGTTCTGTGTATGTGGGGTGGCTTAGTCTACCCTGCCCTTGTGTGTCACACCTCTCCTCTCTCCGACGGTGAAGCACTTATTGCTGCTGGTGATGCGGTGTCTGTTCTGTGTATGCGGGGTGGCTTAGTTTACCCTGCCCTTGTGTGTCACACCTCTCCTCTCTCTGACGGTGAAGCATTCATTGCTACTGGTGATACTATGTCTGTTCTGTGTATGTGGGGTGGCTTAGTCTACCCTGCCCTTGTGTGTCACACCTCTCCTCTCTCTGACAGTGAAGCATTCACTGATGCTGGTAATACTATGTCTGTTCTGTGTATGTGGGGTGGCTTAGTCTACCCTCTATGTGTGTCACACCTCTCCTCACTCCGATGGTGAAGCATTCATTGCTGCTGGTGATACTATGTCTGTTCTGTGTATGCAGGGTGGCTTAGTCTACCCTGTCCTTGGTGTCACACCTCTCCTCTCTCCGACGGTGAAGCATTCAATGCTGCTGGTGATACTATGTCTGTTCTGTGTATGTGGGGTGGCTTAGTCTACCCTGCCCTTGTGTTTCACACCTCTCCTCTTTCCGACGGTGAAGCATTGATTGCTGCTGGTGATGCTGTGTATGTTCTGTGTATGCAGGGTGGCTTAGTCTACCCTGCCCTTGTGTGTCACACCTCTCCTCTCTCCGAAGGTGAAGCATTAATTGCTGCTGGTGATTTTATGTCTGTTCTGTGTATGCGGGGTGGCTTAGTCTACCCTGCCCTTGTGTGTCACACCTCTCCTCTCTCCGACGGTGAAGCACTTATTGCTGCTGTTGATACTATGTCTGTTCTGTGTATGCGGGGAGGCTTAGTCTACCCTGCCCTTGTGTGTCACACCTCTCCTCTCTCCGACGGTGAAGCATTCATTGCTGCTGGTGATGCTGTGTATGTTCTGTGTATGCAGGGTGGCTTAGTCTACCCTGCCCTTGTGTGTCACACCTCTCCTCGATTTAGTAACTGAACACCCATTTCATGACAGGTCCTGCTTTGGCCCTCATTACGAATAGGCACTTTGCACCAAATTGTTTTTTTTTAGTTTTACTGTAATTCACCACACAATTTTTCCCAAGAAAAAACGAGTGGAATTTGTGCTGGCAAAAACACTGCACATTCGGAATTTACAAACCTCAGAGAAGGGCATATTATGCAGTTTTACTTCGTTACCCCTCAGTCTGAAGTGTGGAAATCCGCATGGTGCAACAACATAACACTTGACAACAAACAAACCCCATGGTATTGATAATTTCTGGCACGATATTTGGATATGCAACACAAAAAGATGATGGACGGAATGCTGAACATTGTCAATCATTCACCCCTAGTCTCAGATATGGGTATAATCCATCATTATTTTGCTCACCACGCCTTTCCAGTTTAGACCCAGCCATATTCAAATCAGCCTTGACCCTGCTCCCCATGGGAACAGTCCAGCCCGAAATGCCAGGCCAGGTCATCCCTGGAAGGGAAAACAAGCATCCTGGGACCGGTTTTTGGGTATCACCCCATATCAAGTAGGCTAGCTTGAAACTCCATGCCGTTGCCTTCTCTTTTTTACGCCTGAAAATTTGGAGTTTGATGCTATTGCCCCCACAAATTCCACTAAGGTTTTAGCTGCAACAAATTGTGTAGGCAAAAATAAGTGGGTGTGGTAATTATTGTAAAACGTGGCATATTGATTCAGGCATAAACTCCAGTGTGTGCACAAATGAGCATTTGCAGGGCACTCAACGTGGACCTTAGTATCAAAAAGTCCAATTTACTAAAGGGATATTGAGACAAATGGTGGTCTGTAGAAACCAAGTAGGAAAGTTATTTAGTGATATAGTCCTGTTACTAGAATACATAGATGATCTGCTCCTAATATTAGATTCCATTGGAGGATCACTGGAGGATTGTTCAATGGCTCTCAGTGACATTAATGGTAAACTGGTTAATCTGACTCTTCACACATTAGAAATTCAGATTGTCAAAACTAGTCCGGAAAACGTTATTTTTAGGATAAAACTTCGTCCTTCTGTTTTGCCTGCAAGAACCTCCTGTCCAAGCTCACAATTTGAAAAGCTTTCCAAATGGGGAGCTACAGCATGCAAGGGACACATTGTTCTAGAGAAGTTAGTTTCATAAAATAATGGAAAGGGTTACACTCGTTAGATTCAGATCTAGCAATGAAAAGAGTTACTGCACCCTAAAGCTCACTTCTTTGATAACCATAAAAGTGAATCAGAACTTTAAGACATGTGGGTTCAGTCCTCGGCCGCGAGGCTTGCACTGCTGCGGTGCTGCTCATGATCTGTGTGTAGATCAATGTCTTCATTTGCAGCACTGGCAATTGACACATTTAACTGAAACTTGAAGACACAACAAATTGACCAGACCTAAATTGTATTTTTCCTCCCCAGTTTAAAAATCAAACTGAAGCAGAGGAGCCTCTCGCCCTCGGACATCATGGCTTTCTTCAAGCAGCCGGTGGCAGGCAGCAGGACCGCCATCCGGGCAGCGGATTACATGGAGACCACCTTCCAGTTGTTGAAGGAGAGGGTGGAGAACTCCTACCAGAGGCCCTTCAATATCACAGGTAAGAGACTAATGAATAGCCATGGGAAGTGACTGTTCACTAACTAGCAACTAGCAAAGTGCTGCTCAGTCTAACCAGCCAGTGAGGGCCCAGTACAACCACTGGCAGACTGTTCAGTATAACCACTAAGAGACTGTTTAGGATTACATATCAGATATTATATAATATAGCTGGCAAGAGGCTGTCCATTGCAACCATTGAGAGACTTATCAAAGGGTATCCAACCACAGGAGGTCAAATGCAACCACTGATAGTCTGTTCCTTCTAACCCACCACTGACAGACTGCTTAGTACAACCAGTAAGAGATTGTTAAGTATTGCTAACTAGATAATGTTCAGTAAATCTACCAAGAGACTGTCTATTGCAACCAAAGAGAGACAGTTCAGAGATTGACAAACCAGAGGAGGCTCAATACAACCACTGAGAGAATGTTCAGAGTGTACCCAACCAGAGGAGGCCCAGTACTACCAATGATAGACTGTACTGCATATCAAAGAAGTACAACAATTAGCAGCCTGTTTAGTAGAACCAGTAAGAGATTAGAATATGTTGAGTATAAATAAGAATGTAGGGAAGCGGAAAGTAATTCCTGTTAGAAGCTAGCAGGCAGTCCCTGGTAGATCATGTAATGCTATTAAACAATGAGCAAGCAGCAATACAGCAACACCTGCAAGGGATGCTTGTATGTGAGTAGTCTGGCACAGTTGGACTGTTTAGCACCACTATTAAGACTGTGCTCACTCCAAAGCTCCTACTCTTATAGCCAATTCTTTGGTCCTATTACTTTAGGAGGTGCATGGCATGGGAGCATGAGAGCTAGCCAACTCTAGCTCCATATATACGCTCAAAATATGTAGGTAAAGGACTGTTCGGTATACTCAGAAAGAAACTGTATTCATAATCTATGACTCCATCAACAACACTCAAACCCATAATTGTAATCATATCTTTCTTTTCTTTTGTCACTATGTATGTGAGTGCTGCATATCACATGCCACATGCTATGGAATGGCACAATAGGATGTACTTGTTCTGTGGGATGCAAAGCATCTTTAACATAACATGATATACTTTAACACCAGCAGTATGTTCTCCTGGTTTCCTTCTGGAATCTTCTTAAACTCCACAAGCTCGCATTTGTAAACTTTTATTTAGCTGCTCTTCATCTCGAAATGAACCCTCCGGGAAATAAAAAATCAAAAACGTTGTAACGCTGAGTTCTATAATGAAGACTTCCCTAAATAACCCAAATATGTTCACCTCAAAAGAAGTGAGTGTGTACGAGCAGTGGCCATTTTGGAATGGGTTAAAAGACCTGACACTCACTGCAACTACGGTCTTGTTGCAATGTAGACTCTGCCTCACTCCAACCTGTGCCAGCAATCATGATCATAGAGAGACCCAAGTCCTCTACGTGCGACCAAAGCCTATGGCCAACAGAACATGACTCCTGAAGGCCAAATTCCCTCAATTCTCCTTTCCCAGAGTTTAGGAAGGGGTGGTAGAGGAGGGCTTGTTGGTGGGTGGAAGACACTCTCTCTGAAAAAGACTTTGCTTTTGGGAAGAGAGACGGGTCGGTCTGGCACGCAGCCTCCATAGTCTGGGTTGGTGCTCTTGAGGTACAGCAACGCCAGTAAGGGCATATATTGTGTTGACATACCACCATTTCAATAGATAAAGTTTTAAAATGAAGCATGTTCTGATGTTGTACTATATTTTTTTGAATTCTTTGTCAGTTGAAGTACTCATGCTCTTCTCAGTATTTTTTTCTTGAAATGCACTAAAACACATATCTTTGGGTAGACTTTTGCAGGGTTGTTATCGTCCTGTGACCTTTCTTGAAATATCTATTCTACTGAATATTCGTAATTTCCATTGTGGTTTTATTTGTACATTTTTAAATTTGTAATACACTTAACATTTTTCCAAACATATATCCTTTGAATCTTATTTGGATTTTTTTTGTACAGTGCCCCATTTCTCTTCATTTCCCAGAATGCACTTTGTACATTTTATACTTAAAGAAGACAAGACTATTCTCAGAAATGGGAACCATTTGAGATGAGCAGTAAAACAGCTCCTAATCTAACCAATTAAGGATTCTTTGGGAAAAGAATTTTGATAAAAGTGCTTGAATTAGGCAAGCATGGTAAAAAAAAATTGAAACAAAACAGGGATTGGAATGGTTTGGCAAATGTAGTGGGAGTTAAAGAGTATATATTCAGTAATAGAGGGGTTGGGAGAGTTAGTAATGCTTTAATAATACTTCCGCTGTAACCTTTTGCAGATATACTCACTGCTGAACAGCTTCACTCCATCTCCAAGGTCACTGGGTGTGCCTATCAGTCAATGCCCACAGCTTGTCCGAGCAGTCGATACAGAACCATCACTGGCGAATGCAACAACAGGTAATCGTGGCTTCCTTTGACACATAGTGCCTGTGGGTCACTCTGAGCTATGAGAGGGGAAACTGGAGTTATGTGACAGTGCCGTAGCGGCATTTTTCAAATAAATACGGATCTACCGCATTTGATACATAATCCATCATCTGTTGCATAGTCTGCAGATTTTAACAAAAAAATTGTTTCTAGCACAAACGGTTCAAAAGTTTGTAAAAGCGCTGCACCATGTTTTGCCGCGCAGTGGAAGGCCCTTTGCAAAAGTTCACTGGTCAGCTTTCTGTTGCTAAATGCTATGTTTGGATGTTAAACTGGTACTAATGAGGTGCACCCCATGCCTAGACAGTGTTAATAAGTGTAAACATTACAAAAGAATGGAGTAATACTATCAGAAAATGTACCGCATTATTCCACATAATTTGGCATTTCTTGCTGCATAATTTAGTTAACACTGCCACATAATTTCACCCTCTTCTGCCGCATAATTCCAGTGGCACTGGCTATGAGCACCTGGTCCTCAGTTGGAGACTGTCATACATTCATTCAAGTTGCGTTTAATATGCTGTAAATGGTTTGCCGCACATCTAACTCTCCCCTCCAATGTAAATGAATGTGACAAGATATTATTAGGTGATCAAAACAGAGAATGGATATTCTGACTACTTAATTTGAAAAAGGTGTCCTTCTCAGAGATGGGAGGTCTGATGTAATGTTCAGCACGATAAATTCCTTAGGACACAGAGAGCCTCCCCAAACAGGGAAGTTGCTATCAGTCCTTTTGCTGCAGTATAGTATAGTTAATATGTGCTCCAGGCAGGATGCTCTTAGTGGAACATGCACAGAACCAAATGTAGGTTGGGGGAATTGAGTACAGCCTGTGATAAGGTGACACCTTACTTTCTGAATGTCACTTGCCATTTCAGAGAAGGAGGTGTATCACCTGTTGAGCAGATTCTTATTGTTGTAAGGCATCATCATCATCTAAATGAATGAATGAATGAATAGATGAATGGTTAAATGAATGAATGCATAATTTACTGCATATTAATTTTAAACCATTGCGGGCCAAGCTGGGCTAAATATATTTTCATCAACAGGATACTTCATATTATAAAATACAGTTTAAAAAAAAGTTTTTAGTAGAATAGATACACAAAAACTTGTGCAATCAAAACCATATTACATTATATCATCTGAGCAACTGCTACTTCTCACAAAATACCCGGCACAAACATGGAAGCTCCCCTACGAGCTCCTCTACCCTGAGATACATTAGGTGTAAATTCTTCTCAGGAAATCCCATCCAGGAATGAAGCTGCAAGTTATGAGACCTGAATGAGAATCCAAAGAGATTTTCAGTCCCACCTGCACTTCCGTCACTTGTGATTGCATGAAAAGCCAATGGCTCCTTCGTCCCCATGACAAAGCTGGATGTGAGATGAAATACTAATGCTGAAAAGAGCATGTGGGTCACGGAGGGAGGCTGAGGTGAGTTCTGGCACAGCCTCATGCTGAAGGAACTGGTAGCAGGGAACAGAGACAGTAGTGACCGGGAGAGGAGGCCTCTACTACTCCTGCACTCACCCTGATCCACCTACATCACTGGTACTGCTCATCAGAGTCAATGCCTGCCCACCTACTTCTTCTGTAATGCTGAGTTCTTAGACTTGAGCTCAAGCTTGACTGTCTCTACGAGTGTTCCAAGCCGGGCACCCTCTGCCTCCTTTTAAGGGTGAGGGAGCGGAAATTTCACGGTAACCTCTCCTAGCAAAAACACCACTATCTTTGTTTTCCGCTCAAGGCAATGGACCTTTGACACCGTGTGATGACTCAAAAGGAGACTTACATGAACATGAGCAAATCAAATGCAAATAAATATTTAAGGCAATAATGAGAGTTGTGAGTAGTTTTAAAGGGATTTATTTTCCAATCAAAATTTAAGGTTGACTCTTCATACATTAGTCAGATATCAATCAGGTTACAGAATTGAAAATAGGAAAAAATAGAAATCAATACAGTACATATTATAGATTGCATACAAAGCGCTCCATAAAGGAAGAAATCCCTATTTCTATGGAAAAATGAGGCTTAAATGTCAGTCAGAACTCATAAAGAGTTCAAGAAATATAATACAAGAGTGAGCTTAGCATGAAGCTAAATTAATAATTAATAATTGCAAAATCTCCCATAAAGAGAAATAAATGCATAAGACAAATAAGTCTTTGCAAAGCCAGTTAGTCAAAGCATAAAACTTAGGGTTCTTAGCAAAAACGTCTGCATCTAAATCTGCCCTCGTACAGCTGATTCCCTCTCTTCGCGCTGAGCTTCATCTCAGTCTGCCTCTCTGTGATTCGCAGAAGCTGCCCACGGCTCCTCCCTTCTATCTCTGCAGAACTCAAAATAAGCTGTGTGAGTCTGCAAGCATCCTGCTAAAAAGAATAAGCAAAACCCCCACACCCCTCAGCTAGGAACCAGTATATATCTCTGTAAAACATATGACTTTTGGTCTTCGTACTTCGTCCAATTGAAGTTGCAGAAAGACATTGACACCCCTCACGTCATCAATCACGTGAGTTCTTGTAACACATTTTAATTTTGCTATAAATGATTTCACCTCCTCTTCCTGCCAAAGAAACAATTTATTTCAACTTATTTAAACTAAACAGAAAACTTTTATTCCAACAAGAAAGTATTTTTTTATGCGGAAACTGAGAATACTTTTTATAATAATACGAAGAAAATGTGTGCTTTGCAGTTTCATTCTACGTTATGAAATGAATGAGGCTTTGTTTAAACAACTGCATACTGATAAAAGTAAGCTACAGCTGTAAATTATAAGAAAGTCTTTCAAAGGGGAGGCATTCCATTCATATCTCAAGGACGGACAGTGAGCTTTCCAAAGCAAACTAAATCACGAGCTGTGTATTTCAGCTTTCACACATTAAAATGCGTGTTAATTCAGTACAAATATATATGCTAATTTGAAAGTTCAAAACACATTTTCCAAATTAGATGTGCATTCTATAGTGAGGTCAAATCTAAAGTAAACACATTTAAAGCAACCATGAATTAATTAATTGAGCATGGTTTTACATGATTCACTAGATTGAAAGCATCTGAGCAGGCCCCATTCAATGTTTTCACTTTTCATGCACTGAATGTCTGCTTGCCACTTTTTAAATGCATATTTATGTCTGAAACTGATGGCAGCTTTTGTCATTTAGTAATGCCTAAATCAATAGGTAAAATTTTAGCGCCATCAAGGATCAAGGGCGTGAGGCTGGACTTGATACAATTGACGTGGTTCTTTCAAACCCTCCACCTTGCATTAAGAACTTCCCTCTGCTCAACTCCCTTTGCAAGTTTTCACGCCATGACTCTCCTCCTGCTGCTGGAAAAGAGTACATCCACCAGCCATATAAAACACTAATCTGTGCAGTAAAAAGACTACTACTCACCTTCCCTCAAAAGAACCGAGTACTAACCTACACCAAACCTAGCAGTAAAACTGCATTTAATGACACTGCCACACAGGACCCTTCACTGCAGTGGGGAACTAAGCAACCAGCTAGAATATAGACCATGCTTTTGGACCTCATTTATTTCTAACAGCAATAGTAAGCCCAACTGCACTCACCTTGAGCTTTATAGACATGAACAAATTCCTTCTCTTTCACCTGGAAGCTGTGTTAGGATAAAGCCTAAGGATATAATAGTGTGATATTCTCCAATGTCTGAGCAAATAAAGTAAAACATACTGTACATCCTGAAGGAATCAACTTGAAGTCGGTCAATGAACTCATCTTGTTCAGAACAGTACAAGAACCTTTCCCAAGTACAGTACTCTCACTTTGACTCTGTGAATAAAATTAGTTCAAAGATTTGTGATTGATGAAACGGTAATGGCAGCTCAAGGAAAGAAGTGTGCAGATCACACCCTGTCTTGTTTATTTTTAAATCTACCAAAATGACCCACTCTGGCCTCTCTTCACCCTAAAATAACTCATCAAATTCTTTCAAAATCTTCCCCAAATGTATCCTTCAAGTCCATGTAAAACTTTAAGCACAAAATACCAAGAGAATTTCTGGAAACAATGATCGCTAACCAATATCATTGGGCACAGAGAGGCCCACTCAACACTGACCTACTACTTCTCCCTCTCAAGATGGACGTTTGGGATAGCCCACTACAGAAGGAAGTGGACATCTCCTCAGCCACCAACATTGCCTATGGTAGAAAACTAATGGTCTGTCCCTCATCTCACTTTATTATAAGCCTCTTAATTTCCATCTATAGCCACGTCAAGGATATGATCCAAGTGAATGACAATAATCTGACTTTGTTTGGCTCCCTCTTTCAATCCGTCAAACCTCTTTCAAGTACTTTTCTTCCTCTGCCACTCCTGTACTGACTTGCTCCCTCCCTGTTTCTGCCAGGACAAAGCCTCAACCTCGACCACCTCCAAAGCTGTTAGTGCCACAGCTGAATCACTTCCTCAGTGTTCTTCTCCAATCCAATTCCCTCCTCATTCCAGTTCAGACACCCCTTGATCGGGATCCTATGCTGCCCAGTTCTCAGCTTTTGTTCTCCCTCACCCCTTCACACACCTCCATTCTTCTCCTTTAGTCCCTTCAGTCCCCATGCTTCAACTCCAGCATCCTCCCCGTCGTTCCCCCATCCTCCCTTACACAACACATTAGCCATTTTCTCATCTTTTATGTCTATTATCACCTCCAAACCTAAACCTTTCCACAGCATTCTCTAGCTTCCCTTCCCTCCCCATGTAAATTCCTCCCTCTGCCTACAACCTTACGCACCCCCAACGTCCTCTCTTCCCACACCCCCGTCTGATTACCTCCCAAATTCCTCCAATGCATCCCAACTTTCATGGTCCTCAAAATCTTTCTCTCCTGCTCATTCCTTGGGTAACATTCAGCTTACATTCATTTCTAGTGCACCAGTTCAATCCTGTGACCAATTAGGCCAAACGAAGCCCCCATCTCCAAGACTCAGCCCCCAGCCTGATAGGGCAATACAAGTTTCATCTCCAAGAACTACACTTGTCTTCCCCTCCAGATCTACAACCTCCTTGGCTAAACTGACTTAGAAAATTGAAATTGAAGCTTTATCTCAGGTCGCACCTCATCTACCAGCCCAGCCAACGGCCCCTGATAAATAATCCGGGAAGATAGACTTTCAAGATGCAATCGTGAACCTTGCCCCAGGAGAACACAACCCTCCCTCAATGATAGAGACATTTGCAAACCTGTTGAAGTTTATATATAAACTCTGTGAACTAGTTGAAAGCCAGATAATCACTTGCCCCAGTGCTAAACAGGTAAGTGACCAACCCCATTAAACTACATCATCCCAGTTATTATAAACAATAGACCTCACCACACCTACCCTAAACTTAAAAGTAAGGAGCCTGATAACCTAATTTCAATACCTAACAGTCAGCTGCAAAACTCTGTGTTCATTACAAGACACTCTTTTCTTTGATGCATGCTGCACAACATCTGTTCAGTAGTTAAGTACTGTATGTAGATTTCTAACACTATCTTGAATTTCAACCTTGAAATCCTAGTCATAACTGAAATAGGGCTCTCCGAGTCCTTCAACATCCTTCTCTCCTAGCAGTATTTCCCTAAACGGTGTAACAGAGAGGACAGGCATGGTGGTGGAGTAGTTCTTATTCATAAGATCACATTAGGCTTCTGAAAACGTCCTGCTGTTTTGTACGACATCTTCCAATGCCCATCAAAGGAGATCTTCATTCATAAGGCATCTACTCTCAGACAAAATGTCATCTACCACTCCCCTAGTAAAGATAACACATTTATTGAAGAGTGCATGGACTTCATTATGTTTCAACTGTTGTTTCCTGAGGCCAGCATCTTCCTCAGTTATTTCATCTGTATTGGGGTGACATCCTAGACCGATCTGTCAATTTATTGTCCTCTTTCCTTGTCGATAGCATTTTCATACAAAGATGTTAAAACTCCTCATACTTTAAGGCCTACACTCTTGATCTGATCATCTCAAATGATATCCCTTAGTCTGCTAAAGACCTCATACTTGTGGACTGGTCCGACCATTTTCAGATTTCATTCACTCTGGCCTTTCTGCAGACGTCTCGAAAAGAACTGGAGAAACAGCAAAACATCTGAGGACCACACCACCTACAAGAACGCCATGACGGAATACCACCAACCTCATCAGAACCACCAAAAGGACCTTCATCCACAACAAAATCCTCACCAACTCCAGCAACTCCAAGGAACTCTTCCGCGTCATCCAGGAATTCACCAAGCCCACCAGCGAAATCACGGACATCACCCCTTCCCAGGGCCTCTGCGACAAGCTCGGATGGTACTTTCACCTGAAAATCAAGAACCTCTACGACAACTTCAATGACCAGACACCGGACTCCACCACCACTCCCGCCACCGACAATGACAGCCAGCCCACCATCTCCTCCTGGACTCTGATCACCACCGAAGAAACCACCTCGACCATGAAAAGCGTCCACTCGGGGGCCCCACAGACCCCTGCCCACCGCACAACTACCACAGAGCCGCCACCACCATCGCCCCAGAACTACATCGCACCATCAACACCACCTTCAAGACCGGCACTTTCCCCGATGACTGGAAATGCGCAGAAGTCAGACCGCTGCTCAAGAAGCCATCAGCAGACCCCACGGACCTCAAAAACTACTGTCCCATCTCTCTCCTCCCCTTCGCAGCACAAGTCGCCGAGAAGATCGTCAACGCACAACTAACAAGGTTCACCGAAGACAACTCCATCCTCGACCCCTCCCAATCCGGATTCCGCAGCAACCACAGCACCGAGACTGCCCTACTCGCCGCCACAGACGACATCCACACCCTCCTTGACCAAGGACACACCGCGGCCCTGATCCTACTCGACCTCTCAGCAGCTTTCGACACCGTCTCCCACAGCACACTCGCCGCCAGACTCCACCATGCCGGCATACAAGGAACCGCCCTCGAAGGGATCCACTCATTCCTCACCGACAGAACCCAAAGAATCGGACTGCCACCCTTCCTCTCCGAACCCACGGAAATCAACTGTGGAGTACCCCATGGATCTTCACTCAGTCCAACCCTTTTCAACATCTACATGGCCCCCCTCGCTGCCATCGTCAGACAGCACGGCCTCAGCATAGTGTCCTACGCCGACGACACCCAGCTCATCCTCTCCCTCACCAAGGACCCCACCACCACCAGACTCAACTTCCAGGAAGGAATGCAAGACTTGCATCCTGGATGAGCAACAGCTGCCTGAAGCTCAACTCGGAGAAGACAGAAGTCCTCATCCTCGGAACCTCCCTGTCAGCATGAGACAACACCTGGTGGCCCACCGCCTCGACAGCCCCCCGACCCCGACGGACCACGCCCGGAACCTCGGCATCATACTCGACACCTCCCTCTCCATGAATAGACAGGTCAACGCCGTCGCCTCCAGCTGCTTCAACACCCTATGCATCCTCCGAAAGACCTTCAAATGGACCCCCCCGAGTCAAGGAAGACCGTCACCCACGCCTCATAACCACCAGACTGGACTACGGAAACGCCCTCTACGCCGGGATCAATAAGTCTCTACTCTGCAAGCTCCAGACAATACAGAACACCTCAGCCCGACTCGTCCTCAGCATCCCCCGACACGAACACATCACCCAACACCTACGGAACCTACACTGGCTCCCCGTCGAGAAGAAAGTCACCTTCAAGATACTCACCCACGCCTACAAATGCCTCCACAACACCGGACCCCAATACCTCAAAGAGAGAATCTCCTTCCACGTACCCAAGAGAAACCTCAGATCCTCCAACCTCGCTCTCGCCGAAACACCACGCACCCACAGAGTCAGAACGGGAGGAAGAGCCTTCTCCTACATCGCGACCAGGACCTGGAACGAGCTCCCGATCGACATCAGACGCGCCCCCTCCCTAAACATCTTCAGGAAGTCACTCAAGACCTGGCTGTTCGACTGAACGGAGCTGCTCACCCCCGCCCCCCCGCCCCCCAGCGCCTTGAAACCCTCACGAGTGAGTAGTGGGCTTACAATTCTTGACTGATTGATTGATTGGCCACCGGAAAACCTAATGACAACAGAAACAAGGGACTATGTGGTTTCCTGACACCAAAACCATAGGCATTACAGCACTTGCCAACCAGACTAGATGGAACATTTCCTCGTGTGGTTCTCAGCAAGATATTAACACCATTACAGAGAAATACAACAAGTGCATGAGGACTCAATTGAAGAATTTGTTTTATTAAAAAGCAAATAAAAAAGCCTGAACCCTTCATTTTCCTGCTTTTCAAAACATATGTACAAAGAAAGACAAGCCCAAAGAAAACTCAAGATAGTCTGGAGACGTTCCCCCTTCTCAGTTATTCTGCTGCAACTTAGGTCTAAAAATGCTGTAGCATCAATTGATGGACGGAATGCTGGCATGGTGAGCAAAAGAACGATGGATCTTTGACTGGGAGTGAGTGTCTGAAAAGTTTCAGCACTCCGTCCATCATATCCTTGTGTTTGCTTTGTTCACTCTACGTGTTCCCGGTATGCCCAGACATGGTTTCCGGGCTCACTGTGCCACTGGATTCAAGCTAGCCTAGTTGATGAGGAGAGATACCCCGAAACCGGTCCTAAGTTGCTTGTTTCTGGTCCATTGAGAACCTGACTTGGCAGTTTGAGCTGGACTGTTCCCATGAGGAGAAGGGTCAAGACTGATTTGCATATGGCTGGGTTTAAACTGGGGTGGCATGGTGAGCAACGAACAGTGGATGTAAGCCAGATCTCTTGACTGGGGGTGAATGTTTGTTTTGTTCCGCATTCCGTCCATCATTTGTGTGTCTTTTGCTTTCTCGCAACTTAGGGCTGGCACAGGAAGCTGCGAATCTCACATTCTCAGTTATAAGTCCTCTCTCATTACATTTTTTCTTAATGCTGTTATGTTCTTGAAGCAGAGATAAATAGAGGACATGGATCCAGGTATTTGGACTAATCTATACTTTATTGGGGATGCCCTCTCTACTACTGGGCGAGCTTGTGTCCTCTTGTTCTCTCCAAGCAAAGTCCCAGTCTGAAATGCCCTGTTTTCCACACTATCAGCCCTTCTCCAATCCTCATGCAGGAAGTGTACATTGTCCATTTGGCAACCCCATGTGTCCTTCCGATATAACCGATGACTCCAAGAATCACTCAAAGCTTCTCTTCCAAGTGATTAAACAGTCAAACAACCCACCCTCCATCAACACTGCCCATGCTCCGAAGGTTAAGTGTGAAGACTGTTTTCTTCTTTGCAAAGAAAATAAATTCTATTGAGGTCTCTCTTTCCACCCGATCTGTTGACCGTGATGACCAAAAGCTCACCTGTAAGGCATATTCTCGCTGGTTTGTTCTTTGATGCAATATCGAACACGGAGCTACTCAAAACTAAACTGCCAAGTCACTTCAATGCACTGTGCCAGGATCCATTAGTAAGGAGTTTGCCAAAGAGCTGCTACCCTTCTGGGCCACTTTAGTGAATTTGTCAGCTATGCAAGATACCTTCCCAGATTGTCTGAAAGTTGGACAGTCTCCTGCCTTGTGAAAAAAGCATGTGCAGACTCAAGGAACTTAAACAACTACTGGCCTGCCATAAACCTTATCTTCCTAGGCAATATGAGAGAAAGCTGGGTGGTCTCACAACTTTCTTTTGATATCCAGACAACCTCCTGGATTAATTCCAATCTGGCAGGGCTGCATCACATGGACCTTAATACCACAAGTGCTTGACGACGCATTCTGTTTCCTCAAATAGAGCAACCCCTACCATCATCTTCTTCTATACCTTTCAGATGCCTTTGATATAGTTAATATCCTGAAAGAATAAATGGGCACTGAGGCAACAATTCTAAATGGGATTACCTCCCATCTCTCCAACCACTTCCAAGCGATTAAAACAGTGAGTTCCATATCAAGTGAAGTTAACCTTATCCCTCAGGAATCAATATTGTCTCATACTGTTTATCTAGAGACTCTTCGAGAAATCCTCAGTAATGTTGGTATACTTTTTCACCAATATGCTGATGAAAATCAGATCCTTATAAAAATTGTGACCAACACCTACTTGCTTACCAACACCCTGCCCAGAATTCAAAAGCAGATGTCCATCCAGAACCTAAAACCCACCAAACTAAAACAGAACTCTTTTGTACTCTTACTTAAAAAATCCTGTGTGCCTGTCCAAGAGCAGATTAAATCTTGCTCTTTCCTGGGTTGCATACTAGTGATTGTGGACAGTGTGAAATGAATTGCATTCATCTTTGACAATGTGCTTAATCTACAATCTCATATCTGGACGATGTCTACAAACTCACTCTACCACCTTAGATTACTTTGGGATATAAAACAGGTCATCCCTAATCAAGACTTTAAGTCTCTAGTCAGGACACTAGTTCTCTCCAGATTGGACTATGGAAACTTCCTTCTATCTGATTTTTCACTAAAGTTCACCTGGCCTCCCTCAGAGCTGTTCGTCACACTGCCTCCTTCATTAGTTCAGGGTACAAAAAAGGTGACAACATCTATCCTATACTTCTCACTTATGAATTGCTCCACATTGGAGAAAAGGCACAATTTAAGACTGTCTGCCTTGCTCAGAGAGTCCTGCACAACTCCAAAGCCTCCTATCTGGCTAAGAAACTGAAACTCTCTAGTGCACAATTGTGGTCAAGGAATGTTGAATCCCTCCTACTCAAACCCAAACTCCTGACATTCAAATAAGGGTATTGTATGAGGCAGTCCTTCTTCAGTATTTCTACAAGGATCTGCAACTCTCTTATCCAACTCAACACATGGCCCCATGCCGGGTTACTTTAAAAAGGGAACTTAAAGCCCTCCTCCACTTCCAAAGACACGTTGGTCACTGACTGCTTTTAACTCCACCACCCAATGCCCTTTGCCTCTTCTTGACTGTATTGTTCTGCGGTTTATGGTTTCTATTGTTTGTCCACATTAGTTAGCATTCTCTTGTACAGCGCTCTAATTTCCTTGAGCCATGTTTGCGCTATAGGATATTGCAAAATAAATTAAAAAATGACTGCATAATCCATATATTTAAGAAAAGAACTAGACAGATGTGCATCACTCACTTTCAAACAATTATCCAAGGCCTCCATAGAGCAATGGGTCTCGAACACGAATAGTGGTGCTTTTAAATATTTTCTTCTGAAGTTCTAATGAAGACTTACTTTTTAGTGTTTGTCTGTCCAGTTCCTTTTTCTTCTTTCTTTCTACCATAGGATCCCATCTTTTGGTTAGTGAGCGCTCAGTAATGGAATTGCAGTTGGTGTTCTCTGACATTCTTTTGCATTCTGTTCAATTAATTTCAACACAATACCATTTTATCACTGTGTCTCAAAACTCTCAGTTCAAAAACTGTTCTTCAAAGCAGCATTTGATAGGTGGGTACCTCAATATGGTTGACCTTGCAATGTTTAACACCAAGATTATTAGCAGTGCCTAATCCCAGCATTCGTTGCATTTGTCTTACATTCTCGTTGTAGGAGGAATCCGCTTTTTGGTGCTTCAAACAGGGGGTTTGCTCGTTGGCTTCCTGCGGAATATGAAGATGGCCGTTCCCTCCCCAAAGGATGGACAGAGAACAGAAGAATAAATGGATTTGAACTTCCTCTGGTATAGTATGAGGGGCTGGAGCTATGGTGAAGTAGGAGGGCTTCTGCTCTGTGATATGACTGATGGTAGAGCCAGTGGTTAAGAGGGGAGGTGTCTACCTACCATACGATAGAGGGGGTGTACAATCCACGTTCTGTAGTAAGCACAAACCAGGAATCTCTGAATCAGGCAGGTTACTTCTTGAACATATCAGGTGCCACATGTGGTCCAAGGGAAAGAAGTCAGTAAAATGAAGGTAGGACACCCCACTTGGAGCAAAGACTTGTTTGTTCAACCTCCTGATCCTACTGACTCTCACAGCGAACATTCCATGCACAACACTCACAACATTCCACGCATGCATCATCACTTAAGCAGTGTACCTCCATGACATCGCACATAAAAATATATCAAGTGTCATTACTTTGCTGGTGAGTATTGCTACATATATATCATGATTCATTTCATTGGGTACAGCTTTACTCCACAGATCAGTACAGGTAAGTATTTATAAATAATGAAAACAAAGGAAAAAGGTTAAGGACATAAATAGAATTAAAATTAAATAATTTGAACTAGATTAAATGGCAATTTTAAGTGAATGCATAAAACATTAAGTTGAAATAAAAAGTTTTAGGAATCAAGCGCAAAATCAGTACAATAATAAAGAGAAAAATATAAAGGAATTTTTAAAGTGGATACATTTAGAAAAGCTACATATAGATGTATAAATATATATAATATGCACTCACCTATATATGTATATTTTATCAGGAGGTGATGTGTAGTCATGGTTAAGTATCAGACTTTCCACTGAAAAGTATTTTGTGTTTTGCTGCTAACTTTGGCACGGCACATATTTCTGCATGAAACTTTCCAAAGAAAATGTTTATCTTCTTTAGGCTCTTCATGGCAAGGTTTGGTTTAATATTCATCAGAAAGGTTTGGTTTAGAAATTAAGTACTCAATTACTACAATAAGAAAGGGAAAAATAAAAAGGAATATGGGAAGGTGAAAATATTTAGAAAATATATAAATATATATATATATATAAATATATATATACATGCCTTTTTTCTAAATATTTATATACACATACACACAGACACACACACACATACATACATATATATAGAACATATGTAAGTCGCAGGCGGTGATAGTGCCTGTGTAGTTATATCTCGATCAGGCTTTCCACTGGAAAGGCATTTTCTGTTTTGCTGATAGCTTTGGCACTGCTCAAGAAATCTACATTAAACTCTCCAAAAGCAAGGGCTAAATAACAGAGGGGGTCCGTAAAGTGACATTCTGCATTTTAATATCCATAGGATTCTTTGCCGCTCATTACAGAAAAAAGGCTAAATTGAATTAGATTTGACTTGAATCAAAGTAGAACTTTACTTTAGGAAATGCCCTTGCTTGTTTTGGAATAGACCTGTTCAGTAGTTTTCAAGAAATTAGTGTTTAAAAAGTGTTTGGGTATGAAGAGGTTAAACTTTAGGGATATGTGGAGTACAATGAACCAGATTTTGCGTACCTCTACTGGCCAAAAACAAAAAGAAAAATCCTCAAATCTCATTGGATGAATGAATCTTTTCACCTGTCACCCATTTCAGTTCAACAAAAGATGGGTCTGCGAACTGAACCACTCTTCTTGTCTGGCTGTTTCAGTTTCAAATGAGGAGAGGGTGCTCTCTTTTGCCGATCAGAAAGGATGAATGGCCAGACTTTCAGATTAGGAGGGGTGGTATGCTTTTCATATGAAGGGCAATTGTGGGCTTCCTATCAGACTAGGGGCCTAATTACGATGTCAGTCGGAAAGTTTCCAAATGGCATTTGGATTTTCCTAACCCGTCTCGGAACCCATGTTTCCGACCGACTCCGAAACATGTCTGCCCGACCGATTACGATAGAAGTTAACCGTTCGGTCTTTCCGACTCGGCTCCGCCCGGCAATCGGAGACTCCGAGTAGGTCGAAGCCGAATCGTACATCTCTATGGACCGCATTTCTGACCGACGTATTACAATGTCGGATTCAGACAGCCCTTCCGAATCGGTCTCTCCGACACGGAACGGCTGTCGGAAACTGACTTTGGGAGCCCGTAGCAGGCCCCCCCTTCACCCAGAGGCCACTGGTTGGGACCCATGGGACCCCCCTTTACAACCATGCACAGTGTGACAGGCCCCATGGGGTTCCCGCCACAGGGAGCAAGGTTTTCCGCAACCGCCCCTTTTTTCAATGGGAGCCTGTGTTGTCGGTTGGAACACAGGATCCCATTGAAGTCAATGGGAGTCCGACCGAACTGTGTTTGAAAACATCGTAATCAGTCCGCCGGACTCGCCGAACCCGAGTTGGTCGGAAACAATTCCGACAAGGAGTCGGTCGCAATGCTTTCTGACCAGCATCGAAATGAGGCCCTAAGAGTGCTGGGTACATGTCAGATAAGGAGCATGGGTTTCACACTTCAAGAAAAACAGGGATGTTCTCACTTCCAGAATAAGAAGGGTGTCCGCACTTTCAGGTGAGCAGAGGCATATATTTTTCAGAGCAGGATGGGGTGATCCGAATTTCCAGAAGAATATGAGAAGTGGTAACACCTGCAAATGATGTACATTCTTTTTCAGAAAAGAACACCTGGAAGAGGAGAGGTTGTGGTACATCCAAAAGGGGAAAGGATAGTCCCACTTCCTGAAAATAAGGGAATGATTTTAAAGGAGAGGATGGGTGTTCAAACACCCAGCAGAGATGGCAGTGTTCTCACTTTGAGAGAGTAACAGGGCTAGCCATGCTAGAAAAGGGAAGGTGATCTCACTTCCAGAGAATGAGAAAGTGGTCTTCTTATCAGAAATACTATGAGAAGTCTTATTGGTTGTGGAAGAATATAGGTCTCATTTCAAAAACGTGTGTGAGGGGGTCTCATTAGAGAAGGTGGATCACTTCTCCAGAAGAAGAGATGATAATCAATTATTCAGGAGAAGAGTTTGTGGTCTCACTTTCAGAGAAAGTGTGGGGTCTCCAGTCTAGACGAGGAAAGGAAAAAGTCACTTCGAGAGGAAGTGAAAATGATCTCTTTTCTGGATTAGGAAGGAGTGGCCTAGCTGTAGGCAGAGGGTTGATCTTATTTCTAGAAGAAGATGAGATAGTCTGAAGAATTAAGAATGTGTTTAAGCAAGTTGTGTTTGTAGAAGGAGGGCCATCAACTTTCTCTGTTTTTTATTCCAGGCACGTGCGGTTTCAAACCAGATTGTCCAGTTTCCAAACAATGAAATCACACTGGATAATGAGCGGTCACTCACCTTCATGCAGTTTGGTCAGTGGACAGACCATGACCTGGACCTTTCTCCAGAGACTCCAGCCAGAACCACCTTTGTTGAGGGCCTGGACTGTGACCACACCTGTGTCAAGGCACCACCTTGCTTCCCACTGAGGGTATTATGCAGACCAGTGTTTACTGTACCATATCTGTTCACATGATAGGATTAGGTTTCCTCTAGCTGCTCACCTTCTATACTTGATGCAATCAATTAACAATTGAATTAGTTAAGTAAATTATTCTATAAGCTATCCAATAATGCAGCGATTGAATGAAACAATAAGGCTGTCATCTACAAGACAGCTGACATGGAACAACCCCCAAACAAAATAGTTTTCAATCTGAAGAGGGTCAGGAACTTACACCGGATTCTCTCTCCGAATGGCTAAAATGAAGCCAAACAGTTTCTCAGACTTTCTCAGAACCAGCTCTTAAATTCTGTAGCGCTACTTGAAGAGTTCTGAATCTCCTCCACTCTGATGGTGTTCAGAAAATATGCAAAAATAATTTTTCTTAAAACATCTTTAAACTTATGACATACTAGGGTTCTAATGAATTGGTAATAAATGATCTGGCTGCATAGCCTTTACTGTTTTAATATGAACCCAATTGATATATTGTTATTTACAGCACTCTGATATCATTGCTGGAGATTGCTTAAATTTACAAAGTGTGTGAAGTAAATACACATTGTTTATTAGAGATTCCAGATTTCATTCTGAACTAAGAAAATTAAGATATCCAGCCTTCAAATCGCAACCTGGCATGATAAGTGAGGAGTGCCCAACCTATAATCTGGGGGTGTGATTGTTGGTAGATATTCAGAATATCCACAAATTTACATATAGTGACTATAAACAGAACTAATTTACATACTTTATAGCTATCCTGAAAATGTGCACTGATCCAGCTATTCTGGATTTATGTCAGACAGCCCAGCTATAGTTTATCTGTCAGATACGTCCGTCTTGTAATTATAAGAGCCATCTGACCATTTTTTCCATTAGGCAACCACAGTACCACCACTATGTCTTCACCAGTAACATTCCAATGGTGCTCCATCAAAGGAACCTTGAGATTTTACTTTCCAATTGTCTATCAAAGACCTTTCAGACATTCAATGCCAACAACCAATCAATACAACCACCAGTATATTGCCACCTGGGACAACCTATCTGTAGACCCTGAAATTTCTCATACCAAAATCAAAATCAAAGAGTCTCTGTCTCTCCCATTTAACAAAACAACATTTAAATGTAGCCTAGGGTGCTAATAAAGAAGTGTTTAAAGATTGAATACATAAATAAATAAATAAATGCTGTCTAGGATGTCAAGGTCTTCTTCTTCATTACCCTATCCATAGAACTACCTCAGAGCTTTCAGGGCTCTGCTTTTAATGTTTCTTACAAACCTCCCTATACGAGTTGTACATCAACCTTCTCTTACTGATGCCCCTATATCTCCTGTAGCCTAATCAAAGAACACCAGCCTACTATATCTCTGCCTCTTAAAATCCATCCATGGAGGTTTATGATCACCACATTCAAAGCTGTATCCATAGAACCCATACAAGGTCTCTACCTCTTCTTTCCCACAGAGGCATGTTTAAAAATTCACCTGGATTAATACATACAAAGAACCATCAACCCACACCTACGTATAAAAAGTATCCTCTGAGGTTCAGAGTCTTCTCCTTCAATCCACGCAACCCACAACAAACCTCTACCTTGTAAGACGTTTCTATATCTCCACTGCCAATAACCACACTCTTATACCACTGCCCTATCTCTACCTCCAACAACTCATCAGGTAATCTCTCTCCTAGATAAACCATTCACGTAACTACCAAATATCCAGTTCCTTCAAAGGGGCATTTATACTCAGATTGCAATTCACTTTGTGCATTTACCTTAAGATGTCATCTCGTCCTATAATAAATTGCCATCATATCATATATCAGAATAACAGACCATCTTCTCTTGTGATGTTTTAATGCAGATTCCACCCAATGATCCAAGGATTGCAAACAGAAGTGACTGCATTCCTTTATTCCGCTCGGCTCCAGCTTGCAACGAAGGATCAACTGTCCGTGAACAGATTAACATTTTGACATCATTTATTGATGGAAGCCAAGTGTATGGAAGTGACATGGCATTGGCAACCAGACTTAGAGATACGTCAAACCAGTTTGGGCTGTTGGCTGTTAACCAGAGATTTACTGATAACGGCCGAGAGTATCTTCCATTCAACACCGTGGGAGAAGACTTCTGCGTCCAAACCAACAGATCTTCGGGCATTCCATGTTTCTTGAGTGGTGAGTAGAATCATTTCTGCCTATAGTGGATTTGTAGACTCCATTTTACGTTCATGACTTCTGAAAACTCTGTAGTGTATCTTTATGTGCCTGAAAATATTCTACTGAATTTCAGAGAGCAACAAAGCACGATTGCCTGTTCTGAAAATTGTACATTTGTGTCTCTTTATTATAATGGAGCACCAGAAATGCAAGGTCTCCTTACCAACCCTTATCCCCATTACTCCGAGACATAAACTGTTCTGCCAGTTGCCATAAGCTTACCATATCATGGGGGCTCCATGGGATGATCCATGTACAATCAGTCCTGGAACTCCTTAGTTCTCTCATTCCTCCAGGCTATTTGTCTTTATTTATTTCTTTACTATTTTTAGATTTGTTCAAAATGTCAACTGATGTTTGAGTGAGAGAAAAATAGAAAAGGCCTAAATGTGAAATAAAGAGAAAGAAACGAGAGTGTTGTGTGACACTGCAAAACAAAAAAACGAGCTTTGGGAAACAGCCAACGTTTAGGAAAACCTGTAACTATGGTACCATGAACTAACAGTTTCATGGCTGGCAATTCAAAAAGGAATCCCCTTATTTGCAATTTATTAGCTAGAGATTTGAGAACAAATGGATGAATGAATACACTTAGATATTGTAAATAAAGGAAAAAAGTTAAAAAAAACATCTTTTGGTGCTGACTTTTTGAGTGTGGAGACAGCCATGTTGTTGGCAATAGTAAAATATCTTGTTGGCCAATTTGGTTTCCTGATGTTCTGTTGTTGAACTGCCCATGATAGACTTGTGGGCCCTGGAGAGGACTTTAACCTGCACTCTTTGCATAAACTTTATAATCTGCCTCATATGTTTCTGTCTACCCAAACCTTGTACAACTGGATAGACTGAAGTAGCTGGATCTTTCTGTTGGTGTTAACTGGGATGCCATGAAATTAGCACCTTTAGTGATGATGGCCTGCTCAACCATTACACAAAATCAGTAATGACCAGTGACCTAGTCAATCCGATGAGTTAATGACAGCAATTAATCGAACTACCCACCAAGAATTCAGAGGCACTTAAACAAGACAGGTGGGGCCAAAATGGAAAACTGAGGAATAGGTACTGTGATGCAGAGCTCTTTGGCAACAATAAGGATGTTCACTTTCACATGTTAGGCGATAACAACTTGCTTTCTGACCCAAGCCATACTAGAGGGAGCTCAGACATAAACCAGACTCAGTGGGTCTAACGTGGCTTTAATCTTTCAGAGAGCGATTTAATAAGTAACAGTGAGTTGCGCAATGGCAAGCATATCCTATCTGTCAATACTGTCAAGCTACCTCTTAGGAACTGAATGTGCACTCCCTCAATATACCTGTGACGCTCCGACGGTATCCAACCTCAGCATCAGATTGAAATGCCAACTTTCTAGGTTTAAGAAATTGGGGTATTAGTTGAGGGGGATGAGTACCCACCTCAACTAACACAATCCTTGTCAAGGTGAACCCTTAAAGTGATTAAACTAACCTGAGCTCAATCCCCTGGTAGCTATGGCACAGAGCAGACAGGCTTAACTTAGAAGCAATGTGTAAATTATTTATGCAGTATTCAAACAGTAATTGTAGGGAGCTGGTTTTCTGTTGCAGTAACCCCCCCACTTTTTGCCAGACTACTGATGCACTTTGACTTGATGCGCCATGGGTCCCTGCCAATCGGGTTCCCAGGGCCTGTGTTCTTTCCCAAAACTGTACCTTGTACCCCCACTTGATACCTTTCTGGCCACATGTCAGTCCCTTGTAAAAGGTACCATGGGTACCAAGGGCACTGTGGCCTGAGAAGGCCTCTAAGGGCTGCAGCACTTATTGTGCCACCCTTAGAGGCCCTGTACCTTTACACACACACACACACTGCCATTGCCGGCTGCGTGTTTTGGTGCAGAACAAAGTGAAGAATCGACATGGCACACATCCCTGTGTGCCATGCCTACAACCCACTGCCCTGGCATAGGTCAGCCACCCCTCTTGCTGGGTGCACTATACCAGTGCTGAGGGTACAGGTGCATGAGCTCTGTACACCTACAGTGTCTAGACCAATTCTTAGACATTGTAAGTGCAGTAATGCCATTAAGAGTATATGGTGGTGGGAATTTGTCATTACGAACTCCACAGCACCATAATGGCTTTACTGAAAACTGGGAAGTTTGGTATCAAACATCTCAGCACATTAAACCCACACTGATGCCAGTGTGGGATTTAATGAAAAATGGACTAGAGGGCATCTTAGAGATGCCCCTTGAAAAACGACCAGCCTCTGGTGGGTTCCCTGACTGGTACACACCAGCCTGCCACCACGAGACATGTTTCTGGACCCCTGGGGGGGGAGCCTTCGCTCCCTGAGCCCAGAAACTAAGCCGTTCCTGGGTGGAGGTGGTAAGGGAGCTTCAAAGGCCTTACCGCCTTTGTAACGCTACCCCCAGCCTCTCCTGCTATCAGGAGCAGGCCCCCTTCCTGTCTCCCCTCCTTTTCGGCGGGAAGACAGGCGGGAAAAATTAGCACAGCCCAGAAGGTGTGCCACCTCTGCCAACCCCACCCCTCAGGTGGGGGAGGCGAGGTGAAGCCCACTTTTCGGTGCCCGCCATCTTGCAGAAGGCAGGCACACTCCAATCAGGATTAGGGATTGTGCCCACTCCCCCACGTGGGGTGAGCACACCAAGGGTGTAGTCACCCTAAGGTCAGTAGCCAATTGGCTACTGACCTCAAGACCCCTAAAACGCCCCCTAAATACAGTATTTAAGAGGCAGCCCTGAACCAAGAAGCCAGATGCCCGCAACCTACGAAGAGGAAGGACGAAAGAAGACGCCCAGCAAAGGAGACTGCAGAGAACTGACTTTGCCCTAGCCCTAACGGCCCGTCTGCAGTTTCCAGAGATCCTGCGCCAAAAGTCGCCTTGTCCTGCAGCCAGCGACCTCCAGAACCATGGGAGGACTGACTGCCTTCAACAAAGACCGGATCTCCTGTGAACAGCAGCTCTGTTCAAAAACTCCCAAAACAGACTCTGAGCCTGTTGAGGACAAAGAAACCCGAGGCCTGGAACCACCACTGCACCAGTCGCCTACGGCCCGAGTTCGAGTGGCCCTCTGTTCCCAGCTAGGTGCCCCAGTGCTCCAGAGTCCAAGTCCACCATGGGTTGACCCCTCCAGGACTCCCCGACGTAGCCTGCAGCCTCTGCAGGGAGACCGCCCGAACCACGAGTGGTGAAATCAGACCTCAAAAGACACCCCTGCATCCAGCCGCCCTGCGCCCTGGAGAAAAGAACCCGAGGTGCACCTACGTCCCCGAGCCCTCCAACTTACCTGCCCAGCTGTTGGTTCCTCCCGGAAGACCTCCTGGACCGAGCCTGCAGCTAAAAACCAAAACCGGCAATCCCCATTGAAAACAACAGGGCACCCGATGCCAAAACAGCACCCTGCACCCGGCCGCCCCTGTGCCGCTGTGGGTGCACTTTGTGGGCTAAACCGGATCCCCCTTTGCCCTGAGCCTAACACCAGGAGCTTTGCTCCCACAACCTTGTGGCCTGCTCGTGAGCAGCCACCAACCGGAGGCCCCCTATCCCCCATTGGATAACATTGGGCCTTAGCACTCTGCACCCGGCCGCCCTAGTGCCGCTGAGGGTGCTTTGAGAGTGCATCCTCGACCCTGGGGGAACCCTGGTTCTAACCCCAGAATACCAACTCCCACAAACTTGTATTTACCTGCAAACCGTTAACTTCATTTTTCTCCATAGGAATACATTGACTGTTTTCCCTTGAAAATTGTTCCAAGTGTGGAGTTGGTTTGTATGAAACACTGAAAAACTGCAAATGTACAAAAACTGATTTACTTACCTTTTCTCTAGGAAATGTCCCAGTGTGATATCTATTCATATCACACTGAGTAGAAAAAGTAACTTAAAAAGTAATCTGTAAAGTAACTGAAAAGTAATTTCGAAACATTGACTTACCTGTAATTCAATCAGCTGCATTTGAACCTGCTTTCAACTGTAAAACATTGCATAAGATTTTGCAAAGCATTTATTTCACTTACCTGCACCAGGCTTGGCTTGGTTCTAGAAATAAAATAACTAAATAATATTTTTTATACAAACAAATTGGTCTGAGTTCAGTCTTTGAGTGTGTGACATCATTTGCTTCCTGAGCTTGTACAACAAATGCTTAACACTACCCTCTGATAAAGACTTACTGCTCGCCCACACTACCACAAATAGAGTAATGTCCTATCTACTTTTACCTCTGCCTACCTTTGGTGTTCCACTGGACTATATACACACTATACCTCATTTTGGTATAGTATATACAGAGCCAGCTTCCTACAGTAATAAAGTCAAAACACAACACTAAAAAAATCCCAAACCAATTTAGAAAAATAGAGTGAATTTAATAAATAAAATGACACTGAATCGACCAAACATAATAAATAGAACCAGAGTTATTAATTTTTAAATTCTGAATTTGAAACTAGTGCTAAAAAGAGTTGCCATCCAACCGCAGTCATCTGGTTGCACATGACCGGGACAAGGGTACGTTTTAAGGCTGAAAGTGGTGGAGCACCGATGGGATACATGGACCGAGTTGGTCGCAGTCAAAAAGTTACCTTTGCGCTTAGAAACCTTTATGGACCAAAAAAGCCTTCAGCAGGGCAAGTCAGCAGGCTGTGGCCGAATCTGTGCTCAACATCAACGGGGAACCGAAGTCTGTAGTTTTTGTGAAGTCTTTGACGAAGGAGGAAAAGCGAAGCGTGGGAAAAGTTCAGGGTTTGCATCCAAATAGCTCTCAAAGTCTATCGGATACAGGCAGCAGCTTGGTTCAGTGAATCTTTTGACCTTTGAACGTACAAACTTTTCTGGAGTTTGGGTTTTCCTCAGTGGGACAAGGCTGCAGGCTGTAGTTGAAGAGGATTGGACATCACCCGATACTGGTCGACAGCGGTACCGCTGAATCAGATTTGCTGCTGCGAAGAACACAGCAGGATTGCAGCAAACTCACCCCAACGGGGATGCACCGTCGTGGATCAGCTTGGCATGTTGTTCCCAGTCCCACGCTGGCTCTCAGGGCAAAGAGTTAGCAAAACGTTTCTTAGTCCCAAGTTTCAGTAAACTTTAGGAGTACACTTTGACACCAGCCAAGTGTCCAGGACCACAAGGACAGCACTTGGGGATCAAGACTCACTTCAGCAGCATGCTAATTTGGAACTGAGGAGCTGAGAATGCAGGAAAAGGCATCTTGAAGCTTGTGTGTCCCTATAGCCCAAACAGGAGGTCAGCGTTATGAACCTTGGAGTCCACTTCTTTGTTCTGGGTGCATTAGATAGAGCAAGTCCAGTTTTCAGGTCTCATCTCTGGTCACAGACAGCAGGTCCAGTCCTCTTCTGTTCTTCCACAGGCACAGAGGTGACTTGAGGAGGGTAATGAGGATGTCATATTTATGACTGGCACCAGCCTGTGGTTGGGTGCAACTCCTAGCCACTTCCTAAGCAATGAGGTAGAAGTTCTCAGGGGTGACTCTACCCATTTTTGTTATAAGGAACAAAGGTCCCTAAACTGAAATAGAAAAGCATACTGCACTGGGAATATAAATAATGCCCAGGAACCATCCAATCAACTTTTACAACGTCATTTTATTAATACATGAAATAAAAAATAATCTGTGGGGGTAGATACCCCTACGGGGCGCACTTATACAGGTATCAAAAAAATACATTCAGGCAAAAAAGTGAGTGACAAAAAATACACAGAATTAAAGTCACAACTCCGTAAAACACAACGCTCCTTCTCGTCATACTGTGTGGATACAACGAAGCCAAGGCAGGCCTTGAATTCTCGGTGTCTCCAGGACTGAATTTATGTTATCGGGTATCGATCCCGCTTGCTGGTTCCAGTGATTCGTACTGGTTTTTCACATTTCCGAGAAATTACTTTTATATAGTTTTCCCGATATAAACTGTGTGGGAATTTAGTTGGTGAAGAAGAGTACACTCTACTGGAGCACCCTTGCTAGTCTGCATTGGGTGATGTGACGCCTTGGCATACTGCCATTCTATGATACATGAGAAATTTTCCTATGGTTCTCATATTGATTTATTTTCTTCTCATATTGGTTTATGTATCCAGGCAAACATTGTATTGTCCCTAGATTTTAGTGGATCGAAACGTTGTCGAGCTAATCACTCTAACCCGCCTAATTATATAGAATTAATTAATGGGTGCAGCAGTGTTGTGTTTTATGGAGTTTTGACTTTAATTCTGTGTATTTTTGTCACTCACTTTTTTGCCTGTGTGTGTGTTTTTGATACCTGTATAAGTGCGCCCCATGAGGGTAACTACCCCTAAAGATTGTTTTTTATTTCATGTATTATTAAGATAATGTTTTAAAGGTTAATTGGATGGTTCCTGGGCATTATTTATATTTCCAGTGCATTATATTTTTCTATTTCTGTTTAGGGACCTTTGTTCCTTTTAACATAATACTGCCCGTGGTCCCTACACATCATTGGGTTTCCCTTGTGTCTGCAAAACAACCTACCTATGTTTGTAGCACTTCCTTAGTGGTCTACTACAAGCAACCCCACAGTGCCCCTTTCTCCCTAAATCCAACATGGCAGAACATTTCTTATTCTGGTCAGAACTCCCTGTGCCCATTCAGAGGTGTGGCTATGGAAATGGCCAACCCTTCCCCTGTAGTTCTGAGGCAGCTCCCTCTCCTGTAGGGATTGCTGCCAGCCTAGCTAGAGGGCCAATGCAGGGGGATCTGGCCAAGGTGTGAGCTACATCTACCTTAGACAGGGTAGGTCGACAAATTTAAAGTCTACCTGGGCACATTTTCCAAGCCATCCTGTCAAGGAAAGGAGAACGCCTACACACACCCAAGGCCCTGTTGTTTGCATGAGAGCAATTCACACCTCACTACAGGGAAGCCATCAGCTGCCAGGTGACAGTTAAAATACTTACAGAAAGGCCTTAGAGGCTTTAGGTAGGGAAAAGTTGATTTTTTCTAAAATACCTTTTCCTTAATAGTTAGATAAAATTCAACTTTATCATTAACTTTGATTTAGTCTAACTATTAAAAAGAGTTTTCTGAATAATTGTTTAGCTGTTACTAAACCAAAATTAGCATTAAAAAGTGTAATAATGTAATCCAGTGTTTCTCTATGGAATGAGCTAGACTTGCCACAATGAAAATAGCTTGTAGGCTTTTTTACCGTAAGGACATGTGGGACATTAAACTTTTATATGTCCTCATTTTAAATACCATGCATTCCGTCTTTATGGGCACTAGGCCTACCTTATGGATGACATACTAGCATTTCAAATGAAGGTTTAGACCTGTCCAGAGGGTTTATTTTGATAGGTCAAATTGGCAGTTTTAAAACTGCTTGGCCAGGGGTAGGGCTGGGGCCGGGATTCCTGTATCACTGCAGTTGGTAACACAATGAGTGCTGCAGTTCACTGGAGAGATTTAACTAACAGGGACTGGATACAATTTGGGTACCATGTACTAGGGACTTATAGGTAAGCTAAATATGCAAAATGGGGGTATGCCAATTTCATCACGTTGAAAGAGGAAACACAGGCACTTTTTTACACTGGTTAGCAACAGCAAAGTGCACAGAGTTCTATAGCCAGCAAAAACAGTCAATGCAACAACCTCGGGGAATACCATACAAAAGATGGTTATTTCCAACACCTGGCCAGTCTGAATTCTACGCAGCCTTAGAGGTGAAAATAATACTTTGCTCTGAATTATTGTTGTGCTAATCTTGTGTATAATGCTTTTCTTTACATCAAGGTGATCCCAGGACGAGTGAGCAACCAGGCCTCACAGCCTTCCACACACTTTTCATGCGAGAACACAACCGTGTAGCCAGGGAGCTGCGGCGGATGAACCCTCGATGGACAGGAGAAACTCTCTACCAGGAAGCCAGAAAAGTTGTAGGAGGCATTCTCCAGGTATTCTAGAAAGCACATTTATTTGACTAAATTTGAAATCCTGTTGAATTTGTGTTGTTTACGCCAAAAACAATCATCTTCTATGCGAGTGCAGCACATTTAATGTGCCTGAAAGTAGCAGAGAACTTCTAATTGAATACCATGGCCTGACTAGGTCTAATAGTAGTGGCAGGCAGGTTTATGCTCCCTCATTGCCAGTCCCCACCAGAGAAGGATTTTAAGATACTTTGTACAGTCCAGACACTGACCCCAATGTTAGCTGCACCAGCTGTAGTGTCAACCTCAGCAGATATATTTCACAGTATGATTTGACTGAATTAATTTCTGCTAGGGGTGTGAGGGAGAAGAATGGAAGCATTTTATGTATTGACTGGTGCATTTGTAGTGCAGTATCCTGATTGAATGTAATTCGTAATTGCACAAAAGCAGGACTGACCAACACGGAAAGCTGAACCGTACTACATGGTTCATCCACCTTTAAAGCCTGTTGAACTGCAGCTTTCTTGGTTGGACAATCCTATTTATTTGTGACTGAGTCGAAGAGCGAACTAAATCCTTTCCAAGAGGGGTTGAAGCCCCCTCGTACAAACACAAGTGCAACAATGGGAGTGATCTAGTATTGAGTACACTGTACTGGGTAACAATGTTAGTGAAACAGTGCAGGGTAAACTGTACACACTCTGAAGCAGTCAGAGTACTTTGTAACACAGAGTGACCAATTCCTGGTGAAGCTATACTATAGTTTACAAGAGTGAGAGTGATCCACTACTGGTGATACTGTACTGACTGTCTAATTTTCAGAGTTATCTGTGTAACAGTGAGGGTGGTTCTGTGCTTGAGATACTATCCTGTATTGTGTAGCAGTGAAAGTGATCTTGTGCTCTTGATACTGTATTAAGTAACGGTGAGAGGTATCATATGCTGTTGATACTGTACTGCGGAACAGCTGTTGATGCTGCACTCTATAACAGTGAGAGTGATCGTGTGCTGGTAATAGTGAGAGTGGTCCTGTGCTAGTGATACTATACTGTGTAACAATGTTAGTGAAACTGTACTGTTGATGCTACACTGTGTAACAATGATAATGGACCTGTGCTGGTGATACTATACTGTATAACAATGAGAGTGAACCTGTGCTGGTGATACAATACTGTGAACCAATGAGAGTAAACCTGTGCTTGTGACACTGTGCTGTGAACACAGTGAGAGTGAGCCTGTGCTGGTGACACTATTAATCTGTGTAACATTGCAGTGCATAAAGCATGCCAGATCATAAGACCACAAATGTTTAATCTCACATTAGCCTGTCCTCATTGGACAGCAGCGGCTGTCAATAACCTAGGCTCTCTAACTCTGTACCATAGGCCTAAAGAGGTCAGTCATAGCTACCCTGATGCATAAACTACCACAGCACCTTTCTATATTGATGCAGACATAGATCAACAGACCCATCTAGTCTTTCCATGTGCATATTTCTGCAACACTGTAGGCACAATGCAGTCTCAGATTGGGTAAAACCCTTGCATCCCATATTGGCTGTTTGTTTTTTTAAATTTAAAATGTCTTTGTAATGTTTGTTTTCTTCCAGAAAATCACCTACAAAGATTACATCCCCCTTTTGATGGGCTCTGAAGCAGCTGCACGAATTATTGGTACCTACCGGGGATACAACGAGTCAGTGGACCCACGAGTAGCAAACGTGTTCTCCCTCGCCTACCGCTTTGCTCATGCCTCCATCCAGCCCACGATCTACCGCCTGGAGGATGGGTACCGCCCGCTGACTGGGGCAGCTTCTGAAGTTCCACTCCACATGACTTTCTTCAACAGCTGGAGGATTGTGAGGGAAGGTAAGAAAGTACCCCATCTTTCTTGCCAAAACAGCACGTACAACTCCTCCACATGCACAGCATACCACAAAGAGATAATGGACAGAGAGTTGCACTGAAAATCTACTGGGAGCGTGCCCAACATATGTCCATGGATAGTCATGAGCAGACAGTGATGTGTTTTTCTTCTGGGGCTACACCTATCAATTATAAGTCATTACCAACTTAGTAATGTTGACAAAAACGGTAGGGGAGGCACAGCACCGTCGAACTGAGGTTGCTAAACAAAAACGGCGACAGGAATAAAATTTGTGATAAAGCATCTTGTAGGGGTGGGAAGGCAACTCTTAGAGACTCATCTTACATGGACACTCCCTGTTACAACAATCTGCAATGAGGGGTGGCCATCTCTGGATATGATCTTACAAACACAATGAGCCAAATGTACAGGACAGTGGTAATGAAGGTTCTGCCCAATTGCCTCCAGGAGCTTAGCTGCCCAATTTAGAGCTCAGTTTATGGTACATACACTTCCATCCCCACCACCGAGCCAACCAAGCTAACTCCGTCAAAAATGGTCATAGTTCAGCGCCCTTTTTGACAGATGAGATGCACCACTAAGTGTTGCAGAGCCAGCATCATGAAGGATTGGTCTTTCAAAGGCTGGTGAACTGTCATGAAAAGATGATTAAAAACATTCATGGAAATTCATCTGAATGCTAGGGAGACAACGTGTGTGGGCACAGACTCCTTGCCTCACTTTTGTGGGGTACATTTTCAGAATCCATATAAAAAAAACACCATCCTAGAAAGGTATTGGTGCAAAGTCCACCAGACATTTACTCCCAAAAAGGCCTCATCCTGATAGAATGTCAAAATATTGAGTATTATGTTATTGACCTGCAATATTATTGTGTCTGGAATATCAATTACTAACATATTGTAACATTTCGTAAAGGTGAGCATATATATGGAAGAGTAGATTTACTATTTGTTTTTTAATTAAGTTTTTCATAGTTAAGGAAAACTTCAAAATCTAGTAACAGCTCAACAGGTCATCTGCAACAGAAAAGGTTTAACATAAGTGGCAGACATTTCTTGTGTACAACCAAGGGTTCACAGTCAGTGCATCAGAGATGTTACGTAACTGCATAACTCATATGCACCCCCTATTATTTAAGATTCTCAACTTGTTGACTAACAACATTATCATTGCTAAGCAGGCCTAAGTCTTCGTGCTAATTTTTCCATGTTTCTAAGTTTTTTCCCACCAGGGGGTCTGTGCTTACTGCAGTCATGTATATTTTTCCCACTAATGCCTACTCACTAACATGCTTCTGCCACTCCTCAAATCTCAGTCCCCCAGCCTATTTCCAAAGGATCACTCTTCACATTTTAGTAAGAATTAATCCTAGAGTCATCTAGCAGAACTGCATGTGCATCATTCTTGGGTGTGGGTATAGGCCCAGAATACAGTGTTTAAGTTCTAATTTAACTAGTTGTCCATTAGTCCCCTAAAGACCTGGACTACCCCATTCCAAAGTATCTGTTTCAGTCATGCCATGTGGAGTAGGCCTGTCCACTCCACATGACATCTGGGGAACTATCTGGTCACCGTGGGAGTAATGTTATGTAGCTCTACAGGTTGAGCTAGGTTCTATGCAAGTACTTAATGTGAGTGAGCCTGATCCATGGGTTTCTGAATACTTTACGAAAATAACCAAACACCCTAAACCACTGGCTGTCAGTGTGTAGTCCTTGTCCCATTTAATCCATATCTGTAGATCCTGATTTGGTCAGTTAGGACATATCACTCTGTAAAGTGTAGAAAGAGGATACCATCCAGTCTCAGTGTCAGTAAGGTCTTTAGGGTGCTAGATTCCGGTGGTTATCTGGAAATCACCTCCAATTTGGTGGGTGTGGTTTTTGACAATCTTGAGTAGAAGTGGAAATGACCCAACTACACCCCCTACAGTAGTCAAGCTTCTTCAAAAATGAATACCACTACACCACTATACAAGTCCCCCTTTGTGTCACACTCACCTTTGGTCCTTTACACTGCCCTTATCGCCATGTAGAGCTTGCAGAACTCTTGAGGCCTCCATAATGGGACTAGGTCAGAATGCAGTGTTTTCTTTATTACTAATCTGGACAACCAGTCCCAAATGTGTGAAAAGAGTCTGACCACTGGATCTCTTGTCAATAGGGGAGAAGAACTGATATTTAAGGGGTCTATCTCTGTGACGTTTGTCTAATAGTCTGCTTTCTCTTCCCTGTATTTCTGTTAGGGACTCGGGAAGTTGCTGTAAATGGGAAGCTAAACAATAACTGTCCATATCACGCTTGCTTAGGCTCTGACTCTCATAGGGCAGGTTTAGGGTACCCAGTTTGATTATGGGGCACTTTCCCAGCCACAGCATTGAAGGAATAATACTATTCAGCTCTTGGAATATTTTCCTAGGGAACAGAGTAAAAACTTCTTGAAATACATACAAGCACGTAGATAGTACTACCATCTTCACCAAGGCCGCTCTACCCAACAAAGACGGGGAATTTTGACCAGAATGCCACTGAGTTTTGAGTCTCTGGAATTACTCAGCCCTTGTTTGCTTCAATGCAGCATTCCTGGTCTTGCGATAATGTGATGCCTAAGTATTTAAAAGAAGGGTTCTGCCACAGGAGACCCAGTTCATGGTAAACTAACCTTCTTCTGTGTGCCCCTTGCCCAGAGTACATAATTTAGTCTTATGCCAACTGGTGTGCAAGCCAGACGTGTTGCTGAATATATAAAGTATATGGAGCATTCAGAGAACCTTCACAGGAAGATCTTTCAAGAAAATCAATATATCGTTGGCATATTGTGAAATAATGTGTAGGGGGGTCTCTTACTCAATCCTCCACTGCCTCACCTTACTTCCCCAAACATATGCTAACAGTTCCATTACAGGTGCCAAAAGAAAAGGTGATAAAAGACACCCTTGGTGTGTACCTTGCTCCAATGTCATTCCAAAGGCAATCCAGTCCTTTTGGACCAATGTTAGTGGTTTTGTATGTAGTAATTATATCCATTTCAAAACAGTAGGGCTGAATTTGCCTCCCTCGAGTACCCAAAACACAAAGTCCCAACCCACTGTATCAAACACCTTCTCTACATCTAGAGAAGCTATAGAGTAGTCATTTTTGGACATGTGTATTTGCTAAATTATGTAAATGATGGCTTGTGTTTCATCTGTGAATGAACCCACACTGTTGCAGATGTAGCAGTTCTGCATTCACACCCCACATCTGCCTCCCAATGGTCCCACTCAGACTTTTTTAATCAACTGGGATTATCGACAGTGGTATATGTGACCTATAATACAATGGTCTTTCCAAGGCTTCAGGGCCATGACATTGGAGGCCCCCTTCATGGGGTCAGGGAGGCTGCTCCTCTCCAGAGTTTTGACACGTACCTCTAATAGTTAGTCCAATAACATTCCAATGTATGCCGGATAAAACTCCACTGGGGGTCCATCTATACCCAGAGTCTACCCAAGTTTCATTCTCTCCAGTGTAGGCTTTTAGCTAATGATGGAACATCAACTTTATTCCTCTTTGCATAATTTGCAACTCTCTATTATGATCAGGATTAGGACTGGTCACTTTTTGATTTCTCTTTGAACAACCAGGCAAACACCCTCCCAGACCTTCCACCCCATACACAATGTCAGCTGGAATGTTATGTATGAAAACTTGGCCAGTTTTGTGAAATAATCATTGCAGTTTAGATTGTCATATTTCAGGTGCTCATGTAATTATAGTCTTTGTACTACTTCTTTCTCCAGGACGGTCGTCTTCCTCTTGGTCTCATTTCTATCGACCTGCAGATATTTGCTGACCCCATACATTTTCCTATACATGCTGTCCTCAGTAGTGCTTTCATTGTATTCTACTCTATTGCCCTGTAAGAGGCTGTGCCCCAATTGTAAAATATTCATCAAGTGTCTGTGGTGTGTCTTCACAGAAATTCACATCTTATATGGCCTCCACCCTTAACTTTCAGTTCGGCACTCTTGTGTTAACATTATACCAGGTGTACAAGAGGCAATGTGGAGAATGGTCAAACAACGGTCTATACAGGTAAGAGGTAAGAGGAGTCAGAACAGTGATTTGCAATCAAAGACGTCACAAAGATATAAATAATTCTACTGTATCAACTGTGCAGGCGAGTATATCTTTTCTTGGGGGAAATGTTCCAACCACACATCTGCTAAGTCCTGTCTGCCTATCGCAGGGGTCTCCAACCTTTTCTGTAGTGAGAGCTACTTCTGATCATGGAAAATCATCATGAGCATCTGAAGGCTAAACAACTTGTGCATTGATACCAGACACCCCCACTCCTTGCTTCATTGACTTTAAGCCTAATGTCCATAGAGCCAGATACTATGGTTTGAACAAACTATTTTGACTAGGGGTACTACGACAGGGTTGCCATGTGTGTCAGTGGCAGTGTGATCTTTGGGGCTGTATGAACATGTGCATATGAGTGGAATATATTTATTTGTATGGGTGACTGACAGTGCGTATCGTATGTACTTGCAGCACAGGACATACCTTTTTGCCATATGTGGCACTGTTACTAGTATAACACAAACTTTTTATTTTTTTAAATGGGAGAAATTTAAAGTGTAGAAAAATGCTCTGCAAAACATTTCATAATATGGAACATTTTTCTGCATTTTAAATCTGTCTCATAAAAAAAATGGCAGAATTTTTCAGTTACACTTATGGCACGGTGTCTACTGGCCACTGGGAGTAAATGGCCCGCTGTTTGTAAGTGTAGCAGTTTGAAATGGGGGAAAATTAAAATGAAGGGTTAACTTAATCATTAAGGTAAAGTTTCATTTTAATTTCCTCCAATTTAGAGCATTCAGAAACATCATTTTGTTCAAAGGTCCAATATTGAGATCACAAGCAAATGTAAGAGTTAAATACCTCAGTGCTTAAGTTGTTCACCTCTGTGCCCCAGCCCCAGCCCGGGTCATAAATCTGACTGCCCTCTGCTATCTGCAGCCTGATTATAATAATGTAAAATAAACACAGCCTTCCCTTAACTTTAAAGGGAAAACATAACCTTGTGTTTATTTAAAAATGAACTCATAGGGCTGTGAGCTACTCTGAAGGTGTCTGGGAGCTAAGTGTAGCTTGCAATCGACTGGTTGGAGACACCTGGCCTATCATCTCTCTCAACTGACTAGAAGTCCTGGTGACAGCACCTATTTTAAGGAGGACTCTTTCCCTCTCACAATATGTTGCCCAAGTTTTGTATCAGGCCATATCAAGGAAAGGAATCCTTGTCTGGGACACTAGGGACATCATCATTGACCAGGCCAACAGGCAAAGGTTAAGTGGCACTCTGGGTTCTCTACTACTTGAGTTTTTCTGAAGCAGTTCCATACAAAAAAAAGTAAAGTTCCTCCTTCGATTTCTTCACCAGTTTGTCATGTCCTACAGCACTGAGGTGTGTATCCTCCTGGAGTGCGGTAAGGACACACTCTCATTTTCTATAATTTTTTAAGCCCATCCCGTTACATATCATGACTCTCACTCTCCCTTTCATCTCCTGGGTGTGTAAAGATAATACAACCAATGCCTATTCATAGCACCTCGTAGTAGTATGTTGCTGTCGTATCTGTTCAACTCCCTTATGTTTTTCCAAACTGGTACTGTTGGTAAATCGAACATCATGTATACTTAGTACCTCCACCCATGGAACAGTAATCTTTCAAATTACTCGAGACTCAGTCATTATCGTTTGCATACAGTTCCAGCTCTTTAAACCAACCCTCCATACTTGCATCTTATGCCAATTCCAATTTAAAATCACCCCCAAAACCAAAAAACTCCCTTAAGTGGGGGGGGGCTCAGATTGCACTGGTGTCGTGCTCAGCACTGTCTTAAAGAACAGCTGAGGTGCGCCTTCAGCTCTCCTTTCCCTCTGGTCACTCAAAACAGGAAATCAGTACCTTCCATGTGCCATGTTTATTTTTCAACTTGCAGTGTTCTATCAGCATTCACCACCACTCTACCAGTCGCAGTATGAACATCTCCTATGGGTGCGTTGTCAGTCAAGACCACCCCCTTCGTCAGCAGCTTCACGAAGATGGCAAGGCATATCTTAGCTATCTATTAAATCCCATCTCTAGGGTTGTGAAGAATTCGACACAATCATCTTTAAGTACTTTCAGCTTGGTGGGAAAAAACAACATATACGTCAGTCCCTGTTCGCGGAGAAATCTTTTACCCGCTCCAAAGAAGCTGTGATGTTGCAGTGGTTGGGTGTAGTCAGGAAAAAATTGTTTTTTCGTCCCTCTCTATTGCGCATGTTTGATGTGAAGAGCCACTGAATAGTGGCATCTCAAAAAATTCCAGAATCGATCTTGTGGCCAGGTTTTTGTCATGCTGCCAGTGCCCTATGAGCACTTCATATTCAAAACTGTTTAGATAATCTTTTCAGTTTCAAAGTTTCCAGCAACCATTTCTCATGAAAATGTTTAGCAGTGGGTCCCTCTACACGTTCCAAGAATCTGAGGAAGTGGAGGTTTTTGCCTCTGGGTCTACCTGCGGCATCTTCTACCCTTTTCTCCAGAAAGAGGTTGGTCCTCTCTAATTTAATTATTGTAGCTCACATTTCTTGTAGTTTTTCTGGGATGATTTCGTATGAAACCTCTGTCGCCTTTGTCCTTTCGGCCACCTTCAATTCGGCTTTGATGATTATCATCTCCACGGAGACTGAGTCTATCTTGTAGTCTGGAGACATTCAGGACTCTCCTGTCACCTTCATGATGTCACTTGCTGTAGGTATGTCAGAGCTTTTCCGCCCATGATCGCCCTCCCTAGGGGTTGCTTCTTTAGGGGCAGATGTATATGGTAGAATCTTGTTAGCCTGGGCATGGCATCCTGGTTTATCTATCTCAACAAAGAAGAAGGGGGGAACCAAGGAGCTAATTATGGTCCAGTGTCCATGCTCCTTATACGTAACATCTCAACAAACAAGAGGACACTGCTTCTGGGGCGGGGTGCAAAGTATCACCCAGGCGCCCTAAAAAAGAGAAGTAGGGAAGAGAGAGGAAAAAGGGGGAAAGAACCTAGGTAAGTAGGGGCCCACAGAAAAAGTGGAAGCACAAATATCGCCAACTCGGCGATGCAGCGAGCGCAAGGTAAATAGTTTTATTTATTTATTTACTCACCATACTCCTGCCCATCGTATGTCCGACTCCACTACCACCCCACCCAGCCCCTCCCACGCCCCGGCCCACCGCCCCGCAGCACTCCCTCTGCGAGCCGCCGCTGAGGCTCATAGTGTCTGTCTGAGGCAGTGAGCCTGGTATACAGTTATGTCATGCAATGAGCAATATGTGAGGAGCAGTGCTGTTCAGATAATCCCTATGCGTGATGCGCTTGATGAACTAGGGGAATAGGCCAGAAAAAAGAAGAAAAAAAAAGGGGGGGGAACTTGGAGCTGCGTTGGAGTATCTCGTGAGTCTGGTTGCGTGCGCGTGTGTGTACGTGCGTAGTCTATTGCGCCTACACCTGCTGCTCTGTCAGCTGTCCCCTGGCGAATGCGTGCCCCGGATGTCGTCATGCGGTTGGTGACAACAGGTCAAGTGCCTTTGAGTGACTTGGAGGTACAGGACGCGTGCGCGGCATCGCTTGGATGGATCAGGCGCCTGCAGAGGCTAGTCTGGCTGGTCTGTGCTCTGTTGTAGTGCTGTCAGAGTTGCATCCCAGTTTGCGGATATAGGTGTTTTCCTAAGTTCCATGGTTTCTTCACGACGGATCGCTATGCTCTCTGCTCTAGCCCATGCAAGCGTGGAGCGTCTCCATGCATTTATATGTGGGGGCCGGGCGCCTTCCACTTTTTCGTGATCAGTCTTTTGGCTGTCACTATGCCTAGGTCTAAAAACATGGAGGTTACCTTAGTGTTTCGTGTTCTGCAGAATTTATGTAGCAGGTAATGCTGGCCAGTCAAAGGGTATGTCTCTCTCGGTGCAGGTGCGAAGTATGTCCGCCATCGCCCTCCAATATGCGCAGAGGCTGGTGCAACTCCAGAGCATGTGCACGAGATCAGCGTCTGGGGTGGCACATCTGGGGCAGGCAGAGTCGGTACGGTGAAAATATCTGCGTAATATAATACTGTATTTGTCTGAATCTCATATTTCTGGGGATCTGTACTGGGCTGGCCAGTAATTGCGCCCATTCTTTGTCTGAAAATTGCCGGCCCAGGTCGTGCTCCCCCTTGTGTTGAAGGGGGACTAGGCTTATCGCTGCATGCTGTCTCAGTGAGGCTGCGAACCACCGCGTAAGGTGTCTGCCTTGTCCCATGACGTGCAAGTATTGCACAGTGAGATGCGTTTGTGGCTCGGTGGTGAGGTCGCCCCATTTCACCGCTAGCGTGGCCATTAGCGAGCTATGCAGGAGGAATTGCCCTTCCGGAAGCCCTTCAGTTTCTATTAATGTCGCATACGGAACGAGCGAGCCATCGCAATATAAATCACCTATAGTCTGAATTCCTGCCTCGTGCCAGTGTTGCAGCTCAGCAGCTGCAAATACTGCCTGACCCCTAGGAGTGCCTTCTAGAGGGAGTGCAGGGGCGTAGGGCGTTATGTTTCGGGTTATGTAGAGGCTTCTTCGATAGCATTTGTATGCCACATTGAACATCAGGGGCTCCGGAGGTCGCGTTTGCACACAGGGGTGGAAAAGCTTGAGGAGCTGGGGTAGTGTATATGGCGGGCGCATGGTCGCCGTGTCGCCTCGCTGACGGTCTGCCATCCACCTGGCAATCCACTGAAGTTGGGCTGCCAGATAGTAGTGCTCGAAACAGGGTGCTGCTAGGCCTCCCTGGTCCACAGGTAGATATAGCTTCTTTATCGCCACCCTGTGCCGACTGGGGCCCCATATGAAGTCCCTGACCATCTTCTCTAGAGTGGTGAAAAAGGAGGTGGGTATATAGATAGGCAGATTGGCAAAATAGTACAAAACCTTGGCAAAGCCACCATCTTTACCAGTGCCACTCTGCCTGTGACAGCGAGTGGGAGCGTGCTCCAGAATCGCATCTGGGATCTGATGGCAGTTAGTGCCCTGCCTAGGTTACTGTCAAAGAGATCCAGAGGCTGGCGATACAATCGTATACCTAAGTAGCGGAATGTGCCCTCAATCCACTGCACCCTCTCGCTATTGAGTACAAGCCCTGGGTCGTGATTCCCTTCACCGAAGGTGTATAGTTTAGATTTGCCGACGTTTACTTTCAGTCCTGATATGGTCGCAAATTCTCGGAGGATCTGTGCCAGTTGCTCCGGTACTTCAGCTGTGTCCCTGAGTTAGACCAGTAGGTCATCAGCATACAATGACACTGTGTGTGTGCCATCACCTAACGGGATGCCATCATGCAGGCGTGACCTTATTGATTCTGCGAGTGGCTCCATCGCAAGCGCGAAGAGGAGGGGGGACAGTGGGCAGCCCTGCCGCGTCCCTCTTCGCACTGGGATCTTGTCTGATATGTATGGTCCCGTTTTCACCCTTACCACTGGATTTGTGTAAAGTAGGCGGGTCAGGTTCAGGAAAGAGGGATCTAGCTTGTATTTTTCAAGAGTGGCGAACATGTAATCCCACTCGAGAGAATCGAAGGCTTTTTCGAGATCAAGTATGAGGCAGCCCGCTCTCTGCCATGCGCATGCGGAATAGGCTGCAACTCTAAAAAGCGACGTAGATTGAGTGAGGTGTTTCGGGATGGCACAAATCCATTTTGGTCCGAGTGGACCAGAGTGGGAACAACTTGCGCCAATCTGTCTGCCAAGACTTTTGCTAACAGTTTGTAATCGGTGTTGAGTAGGGCAAGGGGTAGATAGGAACTCATGTCTGTTGGGTCCCTATCAGGCTTGGGCAGTGATACTAAATGAACCTCGCGCATCATAGGAGGGAGCTGCCCCACTTCTACAGCAGCTGCATAGAGGGCGTGCAGTCGCAGCACTAGTGATACACTATACGCTTTATAGTATTCCGCTGGGAGTCCATCAGGCCCCAGAGTCTTCCCTGTTGCCAAGGACGATATTGCCTCCCGAATTTCCTCTAGTGAGATCGGCTCGCTCAATATCTCATTATGTGCCGGCGTTACTTCAGGCAGGTGTATTTGGCCTAAGAAGGCTGCTATGGTGTGTGAGTCACAGCAGCTTTGGGATTGGTATAGTTGACTGTAGGATTGTGCCATAGCCGCATGAATGTCACGCTGTGTATGTACTAGGAGCCCTGTGCTAGTTCGCAGTGCGCCTATCGATTTATGAGCATGCTCCTGATGGATTAGCCAGGCCAGAAGTCGGCCCGCCCGATCAGCGGTGGCGTGAGCTCGGACCGTGTGCGCAGCATAGATGTGGCAACAAAGGCGTTCTAGGAGTTCAGTGTGTTCTGTGTGCAGCGTCTCTAGGTGATGCACATCTCTTCCCCGTCTGTTTCATACCACAATAGTTGCATTTCTAATTTGCTTAGGCTAGAGTCTAGCTGCCTACGTATGCTCCAGGTCGCACCCATACAATGACCTCTTGTTGTAACTTTAAAGGCTTCCCACTCCACTAGTGCTTCCCCTGCTGTGTTTTCATACAAAATATTCGAGTAGTGCTGACCCTAGCGTCGAGCCAAATGCTGGGTCTTCTAATGCTGCCATTTGGAGTCTCCATGTGGGGGCAGGGGGGCGCTCAGGTTCCCAGACAAGTTGCAGTATTTGGGGATTGTGGTCAGAATGTGTCCTGCCTAGATACTCTATCCGGTTGACCAGGGGAAGCAACGCAGGGGATCCTACCATACGGTCCAGACGTACGTGCAATCTGTGCACCGCTGAATAGTATGAGTAGACCCGGGTGTCTGGGTTAATGGTGCGCCATATGTCCAAGAGTGTCCAGTGCGCTAGCCAGTCTGTGAGGGCCTGTGCGTTGGACGCCACTGTCGTTCTAGTCAGGGGCGGAAACGACCTGTCCAAGTCTATGTTAAGCACAGAATTAAAGTCTCCTCCAAGGAGCCAGGGGATCCCACCCCATTTAGTTAATATCTTTGCTAGGGTGTCTAGGAAGGATGACTGACTGACGTTCGGGGCATAGATGGAGCCTATAAGTATCTGTTGGCCGTTTAGTCGCCCACTAACTAACGCGTACCTTCCTTCTGGGTCAATTAGCACGTCCTCACTTATGAACGGGATACCAGCTCTCACCCAGATGAGTACGCCGCACGCATGGGCCGAATAGCGTGTGCCATACACTTGGCCTCTCCATCTGCTGCGCAGTCGTTCTAGTTCTGTGTGGGACATATGGGTCTCTTGGAGTAACGCTACACCAGTAGCCCTGCACTGCAAGTAGGCATAGATTTAGTATCTACGTGCCGGTGTGTGTATACCGCGCATATTCCATGTAACTATGTTGACCTGTGTCATGTTACTTCTTTACGCTGGTCAGGGTAGCTCATGGAGGGCAGGGCATTGCGACTCATGATGTGTGTAGATGTACTCCAACTCAGTAATGCTAATAACAAGGCACGGGTACGAACTAAACCGTGCATAACTGTCAAGGGCGAGATCCAATTGGGTATTCGTCCAAACTAAGATGCCCAACTTATGGCAAGAACTGTGTCAGTTTGATGTGTGGTATGGGTGCGTGAGGCGCGCGACAACTTAGGGTTGTTACGACCCTCAGTGTTGTGTTTGAATTGTGTATCACCCCTGCCAATCCTTTGCATGTGGGACGCGTGCGTGCCACAGTTGACCTATATTGTGGTGTTCGGAATGGACCCCTCGCGGCTGTGTGTAGGGCGGTGATATTGCTTGTTTGGAGGAAGGCGTATATGCAAACAACATGTAAATTATTACACAGCATCTAGCTAGGCTGGCAGGTACTTGCGTGTGTTACTTTCTGTGGGGCGCATCAGACCCCAGAAAGTCATATAATGTCATCTACTGTCTGCGGCGTGACCTCCGGCAGTTGAAATTCTTCGGGGTAGCCGAGCCTGGAGGGTGTGGAGGCGGTGGTGTCTGTGGATCTGGATGGGTTCGGGTTGGTGGTCGGGGTTTTGTGCCATGGGTCCAAGTGTTGCAGCCATGTGTATTGCCTCCTGCCTCTCCATTCTTCTCTGCTCTGAGCTGGGGGCAGTGAGGCCGCAGCAGCATCTGTTCTAGGTCCATTGCGCCCACCTCGACGTCGTCTTCTTCTGTTGGGCTTCTTCAGTACTTCTTCCTTGAGCGGCCTGGGGCCCGTCCATGTTCTTGATTCCTCCAGCCAGTCCCAGACTTCTGCAGGCGAGTCAAAGAAGCGCGCCACTCCTTTGGCAACCACCCTTAGTCTGGCGGGGAATAGCAGTGAGTAGTTGAGTTCAAGCACACGCAGTTGTCGCTTCACTGCAGCATATGCGCTTCTGCGCCGTTGTACTTGTGCCGTGTAGTCTGGAAATATCATAACTTGGTTGTTGCCTATCTGAATGTCTGCCAACTTGCGGGTCTCCCTTAGAATCGTATCTCTGTCCCTGTAGTTTAGAACTTTGAACAGGAATGGGAGTAGACGGGCTCCTGGCGGGGGTTTCTGGGCTGGGACCCAGTGCGCTCTCTCAACTACAAATTGGGAGGACAGTACGCCAGTGTTCAACAGTGAACTGATCCAGCGCTCAGTGAATTCTTCAGGTTTGCGTCCTTCTTCACCTTCTGGCAGGCCTACAACGCGGATATTATTTCGGCGCAAGCGCCCCTCTGCGTCCTCCACCTTGTCCTCCAGCTCATGCACACGGTCGATTAAGTCTTGTAGGGCTGCGGTGTGACTGTGCCTGACGGGATTCAGCTCCGTGAGTGTTTGCTCCTGCAGGCATACTTTTTCCCTCAGCTTATGGTGATCGGCCCGCAGCAGGGTGAAATCCGAAGTAACTTTATCAATTTTTGACTCCAGCGAAGAGCGGGTTTGGTTTAGTGTAGTTCCAATCTTCTCTACTGCCACCAGCACTGAATCCAGCTTGGTGGCGAGCGCTGCGTGCGTCGCCTCTGCGGCAGTGCCGCTTTCCGTGGCCACCGACTCTGGATTACCATTGCGTGGGTTGGGCTGCTGGGCAGTTGTAATGTAATGTAATGTAACCAGAATTTCTAAAGCGCACTATCACCCCACGGGTATACTGGCGCTGAAAATGACAGAGGATCTTCTACATGCACTTATTTACCCACCGGATGAATAACCTGCACTACATCCTAGGGAAGAGTTGTGCGTAGATGACCCATTGCTAACTGTTGTGCTGTCAGCATTCGCAGAGAGTTCGTGTAAGCAGTATCAGTCACTCAGGTTGCGGCTTCTCAGGCGCAGTAGTCTCAGTCTGCGGGCTCACTGTATATGTGCGGCAGCAGGCAAGTAACTGTTTGGGGGGAGGCGGTTGTCACTTCTCGTGTGCTCGCTGTCCTTTAGCCACCGTCTCTGTCTCACTCTCCCGTGACCTGGGCCCGGTCCGACCCCGTGTCCGGAGCAGGGACTGCCTTCGTAGAGCACTTACTTCCTTGCAGCTTTGCTGCGGGTTTGTCCGTCTTTGTGCCGGTGTTTCAAATCACTGCCTGAGGATTCCGTTTTCTCTTGTGCTTCGGGGCACGTGGGGTGAGCTTCAATCTACGTGCTCGCCCACCTCTCTCCAGTCATCTCCTTCACCCCTAGGCCCCACAGTTCAGGCCTAAACCGACCTCTGTGTTCAAGATGAGGCAGATCTGTTAGATTCTCTGTCACCTCTGCAGTGTTGCTACAGGATTGCTTGTTCCCCAATAGTGTACCAAATCTCACCCACTTCGGGGTAATTTAGGAGAGTCACTTGTTTCACCTTCACCCGACCGCGGCCTAGGCCCGACACGGCCCCCGGGCCCGGCACGGGGCGGGCCTGCGCTTTTCTGGCGTACCCCAGCGGCAGCTCCGCTGGTCTCATGCGCACACGTCTCTTCTCCCAGGGGGGAGGCAACGCTCTTCCCGCGCACAGGTAGGCACACTTCTGCTGCAGTAGGGAAGGCGCCCCGTCGCTCAGCAGCGACACACCGTCCTCCCCGCTATGTAGTGCACGCCTCAATATAGAGAGCTACGCACCTCTCCCCCGCACGGCTGTGGCCTAGGCCCGATCCGGCCCCCGGGCCCGGCGCAGGGCAAATCCACACCTCCTTGCCGCTTACAGCACTTCACAGTTTCCCCCAGCCTCTGTACTCCGACCCAGTCACTCGCTTTCAGTCAGGCGAAAAGGAGGGGGGGGGGCCCTCACAGGGAGAGGTCGCTGGCTATGCATCCAGTACAGCGCTTTCCACTGCTGCAGGCAGGGGGCCACAGCTCCTGGCGCTCACTTTTGTCGCATCACCCCACTTTATTTACAGCGCTGGAATTATGGGGATGCAGGGCCAGCACAATGAGGGCTTCGCTATGCCGTTCCGGCCTGTCTCTGCTTGCCTCCTTCACTGGGTGATTAAAAAGAGGCCACGGGCTCCGCTCCAACGCGGGCGCGGCCTAGGGCCAATTCCGCTTCTGATGGCGTGTGATGGCTCCGCGTCCCTCCGGCACCCTGTGGCACTCCGTGGCGGCGCTCCTATGCCTGAAGCGCACACGCGGCCTCCCCTGCCCCCGCGCCTCAGTCCGGGCGCTCGTACACTGTGCAATGAGATGGAGGAGGGGGGCTGGGAGAGGCTGCTTACTTTGTGCCCAGGCCGACGGTCTCCGCAGCCGCCGACAGAGCGCCTCTCCGCTCAGTGCTCTCCTCACAGGCGCCGGTATGGATGAGGCCTGAGGGACACAGGGCTGCCGCAGCAGGAGAGGCGCCCCAGCGTGGCCTCCCCGGTGACGTTCAGCTGTGTTTGGCACGCGCGCCCAGCAGTCGGCCGCCGCTCCGCTCAGCAGTCTTTCTTCAACAGTTCATGGTGCAGGGGGTCACCGGGGCCTCTATGTCCACTACTTCTCTTCAGGGGGCACACCGCACCTCAGGAGCCCCGTGTGGCGTGATCTCGCGTTCCTCAGGCCGTGTTCGTAGGCCCCAGCTTTCCGCCGCCCACGAGTGCCTCGCAGTTAGGCTCTGAGGGCTCGCGATCACGGCTTCCCGATCCTCTGCTGCTCCCCTCCGATCACAGCGGTGAGCCACCAGGGTCCGAAATCGGTCCCGCACCCAGATTTCTTTAGGATGGCGGGGGATAGGGGCAGTAGACAGGATAAATGAGGGTTCATAGACAGAGTGTTAGCAATGCATGTCCGCCATGTTTGGCTGGCTAGCCACGCCCCCCAGAATTGGCCCAACCTTGAGTCAATAAATTTTGGCATTTTGTATGTTTACATAGAGCTGCCACAAGGATGATGTCTTTGTACTCTAGGAAGATTTCAAGCATAACGTGATCATATTGTGTTATCTTCTTCATAGGCTTAGTATGTACCAACTGATTCTTTAAATTTCTCATCCTTTTAAGACAAAGAGTGGTTGATTAAACTGCATTGTCCATATTTTAACAGCCTTCTTCCTGCTTAAGTGTTTTTTTATTCTGTTACTCATTGTTATATGTAGATACACGGGATACTGTCCTTTTAGGAATTCTGATGTTTCTTCAATAAGGCACTCTTTAATTATTTTAGGCTGTTTTTGCCTCTACTTAAGATTTTAATTGGGTAATCTCTTTGTCTTTGTTTTTGCGTAAGGTCACCAGCTTATTTTTTAAGGTCTGTGCTATCAGAGCCGTTCCTTCGGATTTGTAAGATTTGCCTCCTGGCAATTCTCTTCAGAGCGCTACCAGATCTAAGCTTTCAGTCGATAGAAGAGAGTTTCTATCCATATGTTTAAAATGTACCTTACTTTTCAATTTCTCATCTTTGGACTCCAATTTGAAGTCCAGGTACGCTGTTAATCCTACTTATTTGAGCTGCAATTTCAAATGTATATTATGTTGGTTTATCTAGCCTACAAACTGGCTAGCTGTTTTCTCATTATCTTCCCAGATAGCTACGATTCCATCTATATAGCTTCAACACAGCATGAAACTACTTAGGTAGAGGGGAACCAGCCGGAAAATTAATTTTTTCTTAAAGGAACGAGTATAGAGATTTGCCAGACTAGGTGCAAAATGTGAGTACATGAGCTTCTCCTATCATAGTTGAAGAAATGTTTGGTTAGGCCAATTCCATTATTTGTTAGTTAGGCCTTTTCCATTATTTGCATCACGAAAGACATGACCATGTTTTACAATCATATAGTTCCCCCTAAATTTCCTGTACACAGGTTAAGATGGCCTCTTTGAAGGATATCAGTATAGAGAGGTTCTACAATGAGTGTAATCAAGATCTGTTTGGCAGGGAAAAAAGCACAACACCTAGTAAAAGGTTCTAACAAAGACCCTTTATTGCAGAATATAGGCCTCCCTCTGAGGAAAACTCTAAATCAGTGAATGCTAGTTTCAACTTGTTACGGTATTATTCTTTGAACATATCCTTCCACATACATCCTGAATCTCGGATTTAGGTGAGTAGCATGGGTGTAGCACACTTACACCCAGTTGGTGTCAAAGATTGACCTTGGGAATTGCATTTTACAGCTTTTATACAGTGAGGAGAAATCAACAACCCGAACTTTCAAATGGCCAAATGGAGTGAGGAAAAATCCAAGTGTAGGTTCGAAGGTGATTCAACATTGAATAATCATTGACTGATTTCCAAGGTATGTGATTGGCTGCACTGAAAGGGTTTAAAAATTAGAATTTTCTAGTTTACAGCCACTGTGAATCTCCCATGCTAAATTACTGATAGGAAGCCAGCTCATCGGTTCACAATCAGCATTTAATGGATCAGGCAGTGATTTAAGGGATATTCCAATATCAGTCATTCAAGAAACCCAAAGGGTAAAACAATGTATCGGTCCAAGTACTAATGGATATGTATACCCAAGTCTCAAGTTGAAAAGAGATAATCCAAATCAAAGCTAGCATGCTACCCCCAAATGAGCAGTACCATGGAGTCCAATGCAAACATTGCAAGTACTCAGGTTTAGCCCAAGCACAAACCATACATGTGCTCTCTGGCTTTCCAAAAGCAAAACTCTACTTTCTGGGGCATGCACCAAGATTTACAAGGTGGGTAAACGATCACATATGTTGTACAAAAGTACTTACTCTATCCAATCAGAAGGCTTCTTTTAACTCTGTTAAATACTTTAACAGACCATGCATGGTTTGCGTACCACTGAAAGCTAACCAGAGAGTGTATCTTTCATTTCCCCTCATACGGCCCACGACTTATGTAAACCGGTGGATTTTTTTAAAACTTCCTTGCTCATTCAATATAGTCACATAGTCACAATCACAGTACAGATGTAATAATCATTATTGATAATTTTGTTTTGCAGGTGGCATTGACCCTCTCCTCCGTGGCCTCATGTCAAATCGTGCAAAGCTGAACAGGCAGAATCAGATGGTGGTGGATGAACTGCGAGACCGTCTCTTCAAACTATTCAAGAGGATTGGACTTGATCTGGCGGCTATCAACATGCAACGAGGCCGAGATCACGCCATCCCAGGTATTGACCCTTTTAGGTTAGGGACCTAGTGGGTAAACACTGGTATCCCAGGTAAGGAACCAGATGGAAGAGAATAAAGCTTCACAGACATTGACTAGGAGACAGAGAGAACATGAATTCTAGGTAAAAAAGACAACGGGGAGAGAGAATAAGGCTTCACAGGTAAGAAACCAGGGAAGGAGGGAAAGAGAGATGCCTTAACTCGAGCCATCAGCTATTAAACCATAAGAAAGAGAGCTGAGCCTTCCAGGTAAGTAGCTTAGGGGGCAACAACATGGTTTTCAGATAAGAAACTCTGGTGCAGCTCTGCTCTCCAGAGTAAGATAACATAATTGTAGATGTGCCTTAAACAGAATTGTTCAGCTGGAAGCAAAGGCTTTTACCTAAAAATGTTCTTGTCTAGTGTATGAGGTGGTAGCGGTGGCTGGTGACATTTCAGATAGGTTGGGGTGCAATACTGCTACTTATACCAGCCTCTTACTGCATCAAGCAAGCAAAGTAGACCATCGTCAGTGCGGATGTTTTCTTAGTAGGTTTAGATAACAATCTAACAGTACATTTTTGCAGCACCATTTTTGAAAATAAAACTGTGCCTATTAGAAAATTGTTATATGCCCAGCAGTAATACTGGCTGCCTAGCTCACCATTATTTATGCCAGAAGTAAAACAGTGCTTTTCAGATAGTGTGTTGCTGCCCATCAAAATATGAGTATCAAAACATAAAATATAACAGAATCTACCAGGGTATTAATATTAATACATACTTGAGTACTGCTCTAATGTTGGAGGTTTCTGCCAATAACATTAGGGTGCTTGTAGGAGAGTAGGATCTGCCTCTTATGTTGCCCCCACTTTTTTTCCTGATGTTTACACTGGTTTCTGGCTATAGTCGGGCTGGGTCCCTGCTAATCAGGGCCCCAGCCTCTCTGTTCTCTCTAAACGACTTGGAGTGCACTCTAGGTGCACTAGTGATTGGATACTGTGGTACCTTATGAGTCCCTAGTATATGGTACCTTAGGTGCCAAGGGCATAGGTACTTCATAGGCCTACCAGGGGCTGAAGCATGTATTATGCCACCCCTGGGAAGCAGACTAAATCTGACACCACAGGTCTGCTACTGCAGCCTGGGTAAGGTGGTGCATGCACCCCTTACTGTGGTATGGGCTACCTATACCACTACATACATACACACATACAAACCTATAAGTCACTCCTATGGCAGGCCTTATCAATCCTGAAGGCAGAGTGCTTGGTTCTTATGTGGGAGGGTGTCCCTGCATGAGCAGAGCCCCTCTGCAGCGTTCAGAGATCCTTCTCTGATGCTGTTTGTAGTGCAGCCTGACCATATACTCTTAAGCGCATTATAACCTCGCGTTAAATGCTAACTTTGGGATGGCTGCACGGAAACATGTCGTGTTTGGTGTCAAACATCTTGGAATACTACCCCCCGCCAGTTCTGGTGGCGGAGGTAGCATTCCACCCTTCTAGAGGGATAGACATGTACCAACTGTGGAAACGCGGTAGAATCCTGAAGAGCCCTGGCATCACAAAATGGATGCCACCAGTCACAGACACTGGGCTGCCCTCCTGCTGATGACTGAAACTCGCAGTGGAGGAAGCCCAATAATAGGTATCCTGTCACAGGAGGGTGTGACCACCTTCCAGACAGGGTTTAGTGTATTGGGGCTGGGTGGGTGCACTCTTAGAGTGCTTTGAAGTCCTGCACTGGGGAGCAGAAGGCTCCTCTGTGCATATGCCAGTTCAAATCAGCTCAGGGGCTACCTGCCCCTGCTCTGGCGCGAAACTGGACAAAGGGAAGTGGGTGTAGCTACCCCCTCCCCTGACCCTCCCATAGGTGGGGTCATAGAGCTAGTCCCTCCCTTCTTTTTAGTATAAGAGGGGGAACCTGTGCATTGCAACCCAGATCTCCCTGGATGACGCTCTTAAGAAGAATCCTGGACCTTCGACGTTCCACTACCTCTGGAAGACTGAAGAATCTCCTTGGAGTCAAGGAGTGACTCCCTGCTTGGCAGGCACCAAAAACTACAACGACGGTCGCAAACTACGCCGCTCCCGCCAGAGCCCGAAGTCCCTGCAGCCCAGGAAGAGGATTTCCTGACTTCTCCAAGGCCACCGTGAGTCCCCAGCGAAGCTGAGGCAAGTGGACCCCCCGAGCGTCGAGGAACCGCAGCCCCTGGGTACTGTGCACTATTGTCGAGTGCAACCCCTTCACGACGTTCTACGAACTTGTGCTTTGGACCATGTGTGGTCCCAGCCTCTAGCAGAGATCCCTCCCGAATTCAGAGGCCTACACCATCCCGAGTGACCGTGGGCCCCTGTTGAGTGGATCTTCCCGAGGCATCTTCGCGATCCCTTGCCAGCCAGCTTGTGGGTCCCCAGAAGACTTTCCAATGAAACCAAAGGGCTCCCCTGGTTGCTCCAGGGCTGCCCTGACCTACCCTTGCTGGGTAAGTCCCCCAGACCTTGCTGGTCTGCACCACTGACTTTTCCTCCTCACCACGAGACTTGCTGCTACCAAGGCTTGTTGGCTCCAATCGAGTCGCCGACACCTCAGTAAGCTGCAGACGTCGTGGGACACAACGAATCCAGCTCCTGGTCATCATCGACACTGCCTGGACCACGTGGTCGAAGAGTCGACACCCGTGAACGACCCGAAGCTGTCGACGAAGGTGGGCATTCATCTTCCTTGCCCAGAGTCACTGCCAAGTGAATGTGAACACTGTCCCCTCTGCTTTCAGGTCTTCCTCCCTCTGAATCCAGGCTTGGATTCCAACGGACACTTCTTCTGTCGTCGCAAGCAGCAAGTCTTCATTGGTTCCCATTGAGAACGACGCCGCGACCCGACACCAAAGGACACCTATGCACCCGGCTCCCTGGGTGAGGTAACTTCAGCACTACGGTGCTCCTGTGGGTGTGGGCCCTAGAACTACTTACCCTGTAAGTGGCTTGCTTGTAGCTACCCTAGAAGTGCCCTAAAACTCCTATTTTCCCTGTGCGATTATCGCACTGGCTCGTACAGGGCTCGCGTCTGTGTTAGACACATCGCGTCCAACTCCCTTGTAACTCTATCAGTATCCGCGTCCTTCGACTCGTACTGACCGATCGGTGTGTTCGCCTCGAACACGCCAAGGACCTGTAACATTGATAACTCAATCGCGTTCTCTCGCATAGACTCGTACAGGACTCGCACCAGTGTCTGAACACCGCGTCCGTCCCCTGTGGGTCTCCTACAACTACCTGGGGTGGTTCTTGGGGGTCCTCGATTCTATGTGCTCTAGACCACGGTCTAGCCAAGATAAGATTGTGATATTTACTTGTGCTAACTTATTTTTGATAACATTTGATTTGTACATATGTTCCTGACTTCTAATCTCATACAGAGATTAGTAGAGTTGTTTATTAATAAATACATATATATTTGATATATATACCTGTGTGATGTCTTTTCATTTGGTGATTCAAGAGATTGTGTGGTAAAACAAGCTGCTTTACATTCCTCCAAGACTTAGCCTGAAGGCTGCTCCCCACAGCTACCACTAGAATAGCTTTCTAAAAAGGTTGTCTTAAACCTACCTACCATAAGAGTCGAATTGGACTGGTGCAAGGTGTCCACTTTAATTAGTGAACAGCATATACCAGGCCAACTTCTCACAGTGCTGCTCTAATATTCTCAGGCACTTTTTGCAAATGATACTTGTTATGCCAGCCTGCCCGAGGTACTGGTCAAAAATCCCAGTGTGATGCACAAATATACCAGAAGGTTGGGCAAGTACTGCACGTGACTACTTAAGCTTGTCAGTGTTCTGCTAAATGTGCCAGCCTGTCATGGGTGAGACTTAAATTATCATGGAGGCTCAGTTCTGCAATAGTGTTTTTTAGACATGTCCTGGCTGTTCAATGTGCCATATAGTGTTCATGGTAAGTAGGTTTTCTTTCTTTGTTCCCTATACATTTAACTCTCACTGCAGTAGACACAACCCACCACTTCACTGTATAATCAAAACATAAACATCCTGTATAATTACACATATGTTTGAAATAAGACCCACAAACTGTTATTAACTGCCCAGGTACCATATTTCAACCTCCTCTCACATTAGTTCTATATGGCTTGCAAATTTTGGAAAGGAACAACTTTCTTTACTGATTTCATGAAAGGAAACGAGTGGGAACATTTACATAGGTCGATACTGAAACAGTTTTTTTCCATCAGAAAGTCTTTTCATACCAGAAAAAAACAGCCCAAAAAGGGGTTAAGGTGATTAAGTTTAAAAAGCAGGCTGAGGTCCCTGGCCTTTAGTGATCTCCTACGGTGGTTATGAAAGATGGTTTTAAGAAGGTTAGTGTAACATCTAGTGTCGTTGGTAAACCACAGGAGACAAGGGTGGATGAAGAAAGAGGCTTTATTAAGTGAACATCATAGCGAATGCCACAGCTGTCAACGTCAATGTTCTCCACAGACTCACACAGGAGCCTCACATAGAACCCTGGCCACAACAACATTCTAACCACATCAGCAAGGGTGCGGGGAAAACCCATTCTGTCGTGGGGAGGAGAGGAAAGATGCAAACCAGTGTGAGTCTCCTCCCCTCATTCGGAGGATACCACACATCCCCCTTCTAAACAAACAATAAGTTCACACGAAAAGAAAAAGACCCAGGGACTCTGGGGTGAGAACGAGGACAAACAGGAGAGGGAGAACCAAGTATGGTAAGAGAGAGACCAATGTAACTTGAAAGCATGTGAAACTCTAGTGAGTAGATGATACAACGATTTACTCTGTAACATAATCTTTGAGAAAACTTGGACGATATATCTTTTTTCCACTTGCCATGGGGTGAACTTTGGTTTTCTCAGTGTCACCTGCAGTGGGTGCACTTGCTACACCAGGGGTCTCACTCTCGCCCTCTCCCGGTGCAGCAAGGTTTGTGAAGGGGACAGTGTAATTCACTACCCTCCCTAGGTTCCACATTCTCCCATCTTGAGTCTTAACTGCATTCCTGAAGAACTTTATAATTCTCATAGGCTCTGTAAATTCGGACCACTTTGCTCTACCCGTGTGAGGTTTGACTTTGACAAAATCACCCACCTTGAAACCTATGTCTTTGACTGCATGTGTTCTGTCATGCCTTGCTTTTCTATCATAGCAAAACCAAAGGGGATGATGGACGGAGTGTTGAACATTGCAAGCACTCACCCCCAGTCAACTGATCTGGGTTTAATCCATCATCATTCTTTAGCTCACTCCGCCACCCCAGTTCAGACATGGCCATATGCAAATCAGTCTGACCCTGTGCCTCATGGGAACAGTCCAGCCCGAACTGCCAAGCCATGTCTTCCCTGGACCGGAAACAAGCATCCTGGGACCGGTTTCTGGCTTACAGCCATCATCAGCCAGGCTATCTTGAATCCAGTGGCAAAGTGAGCAAGGGACCCACGCCTGGGCATACCCTGCCAACTTAGGGCGAACATAGCAAAACCAAAGGGGATGATGGACGGAGTGTTGAACATTGCAAGCACTCACCCCAGTCAACTGATCTGGGTTTAATCCATCATCATTCTTTAGCTCACTCCGCCACCCCAGTTCAGACATGGCCATATGCAAATCAGTCTGACCCTGTGCCTCATGGGACAGTCCAGCCTGAACTGCCAAGCCATGTCTTCCCTGGACCGGAAACAAGCATCCTGGGACCGGTTTCTGGCTTACAGCCGTCATCAGCCAGGCTATCTTGAATCCAGTGGCAAAGTGAGCAAGGGACCCACGATTGGGCATACCCTGCCAACTTAGGGCGAACATAGCAAAACCAAAGGGGATGATGGACGGAGTGTTGAACATTGCAAGCACTCACCCCCAGTCAGAGTGAGCTAAAGAATGAGGATGGATTAAACCCAGATCAGTTGACTGGGGGTAAGTGCTTGCAATGTTCAACACTCCGTCCATCATCCCCTTTGGTTTTGCTATGTTCGCCCTAAGTTGGCGGGGTATGCCCAGACGTGGGTCCCTTGCTCACTTTGCCACTGGATGCAAGATAGCCTGGCTGATGACGGCTGTAAGCCAGAAACCGGCCCCAGGATGCTTGTTTCCGGTCTAGGGAAGACATGGCTTGGCAGTTCGGGCTGGACTGTTCCCATGAGGCACAGGGTCAGACTGATTTGCATATGGCCATGTCTGAACTGGGGTGGCGGAGCGAGCTAAAGAATGATGATGGATTAAACCCAGATCAGTTGACTGGGGGTGAGTGCTTGCAATGTTCAACACTCCGTCCATCATCCCCTTTGGTTTTGCTTTGCTTTTCTATCAGTCGTGAATCTCTGTTCCCTGTCACTCAAAGAAATATTCTTAGAGAGATCTGACCACCCTTTGTGCCACTTCATCCACCCTGGTACCAACCTAGAGTTAGGCTTCCTAGCTTTCATTAGTTCAAAAGGTGTCAGGTTGGTAGTTTGATGTGGGCTTAACCTAAATGCCTCCAAATGCTTCATCACCTCTTCCCTCCAGCACAACCCACTGACTCTTGCTAACTGGATGCTCTCCTTGATGGGTTTGTTCAGTCTTTCCACCATCCCATTAGCCTCTGGGTGATACAGAACACAGAACTTGTGTTTTATTCCATTGCACTCAAAAAACTCCTTCATTTTTTGGGAGCAGAATTGAACCCCGTTGTCCGTCTGTATGGTGCTGGGCAACCCCTCCCTGAGGAACACTTCCAGCAGGAACTCAATGACTGACTTTGTGGTGATCTCTGAGACAAACTTCAACTCGGGCCAACGGGAGTACAAGTCTACCAGCACTAATATATACGGTGACCGGTTCTCTCCTTTTAATGGGCCAATTATGTCTAGGGCTACATCCACCCACGGGCCCTTTGGTGGTGGTCTACAGTGCATGGGCGGTGTATGCAACTTGAATATTTTATCACTAGAGGAGCATGGTACACACTCCTGTATCTACCTCTCTATGTCCAAATCCATGTTTGTCCACCAAAAGTCCAAACGTAGCCTCTGTTTAGTCTTGGTAATACCAAGATGTCCCTCGCGGGCCAAGGTGATCAGTATCTCCCTTAAGGTTCCGGGCGTAATTAGCTTCATGCCACGGAAAAGATACTCATCCACTATGGATAGTTCATCTCTAGCCATCCAGAATGGTTTGAGCGACTCTTCTCGTTTGTCCTGGACTGACCATCCACATTGTGTCCTTTCACATACCCTCTGCAAGCGCGGGTCAGCCGTCAATCCTTCCTTCCACTGTGCTTCTTCTACCACCCCTTGAGTTATTATGCACACTTTCTAATTTTGTAGGCCCAAAACCTCATCCTCCTGTTTGTTAGCATTGGTTTCCTCCTCCAGTGGTACCCTACAATGTGTGAGAGACAATCTGCAGCATAGTTTCTCACCCCTGGTACGTACTCCACCCAGAACGTATACTCCTGTAGATTCACCACCCACCTCCTGATCCTACTCGAGATAGAGTCTAGTCCTTTTTTCGTAAGAACTTCAACGAGAGGCTTATGGTCGGTCCTCAAGTTGAACTTGGTTCCCCATACAAAATTTCTAAATTTGTTAATGACCCAATGTGCAGTTAAAGCCTCCTTCTCAATCACAGAATAGTTAATCTCTGCCTGACACAGCGATCGAGAAGCAAACGCTATTGTCTCCTCCCCCTTCTCACCCTCTTGAGTCATGACAGCTCCTTGGCCTTTGGAGCTAGCATCTGTTGTTATAACCATTCTCCTGCATGGTAAGAATGTCTTCAGGTTGGGAGCTTCCGCTAACGCTGCTTTGGTATCCTCAAACTCTTTCTGACACTCCTTACTCCAATCGAACATTACCTCTTTCTTCAACAGACTGCGAATCTGGTATGTTCGCCTAGCAAAGGTCTGAACGAACTTGCTATAAAACTCAACCATACCCATAAAGGATTTTACTTCCTCTTTGGTTTTAGGTGGTGTAAGGTTTAGTATAATGTCTTGCAGCTCTGTTTTAGGTAGTATGCCCTCTTCTGTCACTCTATGTCCCAGAAACTCTATTTCAGAGCAACCTATTCTGCACTTTTCCCTTTTTACCATAAGTCCCTGCTCCTGGACCCTCATCAGAACTTGCTTGAGCTTTTGGTCATGTTGTACTCCATTTTCCCCAAATATCAGTACATCATCCTGGTAGCATAGCACCCCAGGGATCCCTTGGAGAAGATTGGTCATAATTCTCTAGAAAACTGCAGCCGCTGACACAAGTCCAAACAGCATGCGTTTGAACTTGTAAGCCCCCATGGGCGTGATAAACGCAGTTAGTTCTTGTGACTCAGAGTGCAGTTTGACTTGGTAGTATGCAGAAGTCTAGTCAAGAGTTGAGAATACCTTGGCTCCAGCTACCCTACTCATAATTTGCGTGATGTTCGGCAGGGGATATTTATCCACTATAACCTCTCTCTTCAGCGCTCGGAGGTCTATGCACAGTCGTACTGCCCCGTCACCTTTCTTGGCCACTACTATCGGTGCCAACCATTCTGTGGCTCCTCCGGCTCGATCACTTTCAAACTGCACAGTTTCTCCAACTCCTCTCTTACCGCCTCTTGCTTGGATATGGGCAAGTTCCTCACCTTGGCTGAGACCGGCTGTGAGTTTTCTTTAAGTTTTATTTTATGAACATAGTGTTTAAGACACCCCAACTGTTCTGAAAAAACTTCAGGGAATTCTTCTTATATCCTCGCTTGGACTTTGCCCTCTGACCCAGAATTTGAAGGTCTTTATTGGGGCTGAGATAGATCCCTAGATCCTTTTGTGCTTGCCACCCTAGAATATTGTCCCCCCCTGTGGGATACATATATCTTGGTAACAGGATATCTGTCTTTGTATGCCACAGTTCCCCAAAAGAAACCTCTCATGTGTATGGGTTGTCCCCCATATCCTCCTGGGTTGACATCCATTCTTTGCAGTTTTTTCTTACCCTTGAACATTTTGTCAAACGCCTCTGCTGAGATTATTGTTAACTTGTAGCATGAATCAAACATAGCTTCAATCTTTTGTTCCTCAATACTTATGAAGTCTTTGGGGTTACCCACACCTCCTCCTTCTATTTGCAAATCAATCTCATCACACACTAGTGTCTTTTCTCCTCTAGCAATCCTTCTGTAATTCATGTAACTCTTGCAACAGATCCTAAAATGACCTTTCCTCCCACACTTGTTGCAAGTCACTTTTAATGCTGGGCACTCTTTGCTGTTAGCCAAGTGTCCCACCTTCCCACACCCATAACAGTTTCCTCTGAAACTCCAACTATTCTGACTCTCCTCTGGCTCTTTCTTGGCTCCTTTAACAACCAAACCATTGCTCAGATCACCCACAATCTCATTCAATTTTGGTTTCCCCTCACAGTCTTGTTTTATCTCGCTCACACACTGCATCCTGTGCTCCACCTGTTTGGCTACAATTAATACAGTTAGCACCAATATATTTAACAAACAGCCTGACATATGCAAAGGACAGAGCCACAATATCAATGAAGAAACTTTGATATTCTGATACATGGGCAAGAAGAATCAACAATTGAAGTGAAGAAATTAGGAAATATGTACCCGGATGGGTATTTGGTCAGTAAGCCATTTAATACTATGGGCTTCAAAATGGGCACATTAAAACACAGGAAATCTTAGATTCCACATCTGCGCTCCTTTATTATGGAATCCTGTCCCATCAGCCAGTCCAGGCTTTTAACCATATGCACCTTTCATCCTGGGACGTGTGGTTTCGCTTTAAAAACTGTAAAGTATGAAATTAAAAACAGCAAAATTCAACGTTTTGTTTGCTAAGAAGCCAAATCAGACTAAAGGTGTCATACATTACATGAGTGCAATTGACAGCTGTGCCCCTAGCTATCTTTAAAGTGACACCAGTGCCATGGTACATTGACCCTCACTGATGATTTTGGAAGTTGCTTTCAACCTTCCAACTTCTCACCACCCAATACAAATGTAACTGATTGCTGGTTCTGGGTATAAATTTGAAAATTACTTTAATCTCACCACTTTACTGTCTATCTCTCACAATAGATTATGGTTCGTGGCGGCGTTTTTGTGGACTCTCTGAGCCACAAAATCTGGCAGAACTACAAAGAGTCCTGAATAATGGTGACCTGGCCAGAAAGTTGATGGATCTCTATGGGACTCCCAAAAATATTGATATTTGGCTTGGAGGAGTGGCAGAACCTTTTGTTCCTGGTGGGAAAATAGGACCTCTTCTAGCCTGCATCATTGGAAACCAGTTCCGAGTGGCAAGGGATGGTGACAGGTAAGTGCATCACTTTTTAGAATATTTTGTATGTTTGTGTGAGGAGATCTGATATTGAATTGTAAGCAAACAACCCCTATGTCTTTCTCAGAAGGTAGTGGCTCTTGATCTGTAGTGAGAGACTCCTGGGGACAGTTCAGAGATGGCTAGGTGTCTTTGGGGAGAGATTGAGTACCTATATATGAAGAAGACACTGGATCTGTGTCTGTTGGAATACACCCCTTAAGTTTGTATCTGTAAAGAGAATTTCCCATCAGGTGTATGTATGTTGGGATAGACCTCTTTAGATATATATGTGTAGGGAAAATCACCTTCAGACCTTTGTTGTTGGAATAGACCTCTTTTGGTTTCTATGTGTAAGGAGAGTCCCCTTCAGGCCGGTGACTGTTGGGTTAGAACTCTTTAGGTAAATATGTGTAAAGAGAGTTCCCCTCAAGTTTATATCTGTTAGTATAGACCTCTTTAGATCTGTCTGTGTCCCTTACAGACCTGTGGACGACCAATGATTGGTAATGACAATGGAGAAGAAACAATGTTCACAAAATTACATAGCAGTTAAACATTGTTCAGATCAGATTCTGAATGACATTTATTGTATTCCTAATCTCTGTTTGCGTGCCTGTTCAAATGAAACTTCCAGCCACAGACAACATGTGTTTCGTCCCTCAGATTTTTTACAATTCAACGAGCTGTATGAAAATTAATGCAGACAGCACAAAAGGTTGATATTTCTGTAAATGAACGTGAATGATGAAAGTCCTAATTCTGATTTAAGTAGATGTATTTTGTAAAAGTTCGGAAACGTAATCAGTGTGTGCATATTTTGAGTGCAGCAATCACTCTGGACAAATATAAAAAGTATATGGTGAGGCAGCAATGGTGTGGTATCCTCTATGGCCTAATAGAAAAAATCAGTCACTTCTAGTTAAGGTTACCAGGTGACTCCATCAGAGAGACAGTTTTCCTACCCTAGACTTTCCTTTATCAATCTATTGCATTCTAAGAGGAGCACTAACCAAATTGGACTATATATCTAAAAACAGTGATTTGGAAAAGGAAAACCCACATCTCAAACATGAGCTCCATGATGCAAGGGACTCATCTTGTAAGCTTCTCTCTAGTCCAGTATTGTAATGGGTTCATGAAGCAAGTCTCTGCTGAGAACTTTACCATTTAATCTGACATTTCCCAGCTGTACAATAATGCTAGGTGGTGATAGCAGGAGCAGATCACTCACACCGCAAAAGGGATTTACTCAAGTGCAATATTACACACTTATGGTTAATACTGTGCATGAGTAAGGGTATTAATGTTGGAAGGTCATCGTTTGTGAATTGCATGCAGCAATAAATCTGGCCATGTGCAAGTCAGACTTACATGTACAAGTTGTTTTTTGGATCGGGCATAGTCTATCTCGATGTACATTTCATCATGCAGTGCAAATTCGAGGTTTGGGGTTTAATTCGTGTACACCTCGGGGACTAGAAGGAATGTGATAATGGCAGTTGTAGCTGATAGTACTGGTGTGAAATGTCTCTGAAATGTGTGTTCTATGGCAAGCAGATCTTCACCATGTGTGCTTCTTTCTTTCCAACACAGGTTTTATTATGAGAATCCCGGTGTTTTCAGCAGTGCCCAACGACGCTCTCTGGAAAGGGTCACACTGGCGCGAGTCATTTGTGACAACACGGCTATCACTGAAGTGCCGAGAAATGTCTTCATGGCAAACGGTTACCCGCAAGATTTTGTGCGTTGCGACCAGATCCCTCCCCTCGATTTAAGTCCCTGGAGGAGCCGAGGCCCTGAGCCTGGTAAGTTCAGGACGATACATAATCTTTGGGATTTCCTTCCCAGGGGTGTGCAAGTACTGTCCCTGCAATAGGGGATTCTTGCAGATTCCCTGACCGGTGCTGCATGGTACTGGCAACAGAATCCCAGATATTCCTATTTTGGTGGTGATGGTTTGCTTACTAGGTGGAAGATACACCTAGTGTTACTGGAGTGTCCCAGGGTGCGTAAGAGATGGGGGTCGCACACCCCTTCCAATGTTGTTGACAAGGTTCACTGTAATTCCTCAAAGTCAGACAAATGCCTGAATACTCCATTACCCCTTTCCCTGTCCTCCTTGTCCCAGTCCAAACTACTAGTGGAGAGGCCCCATACCAGACAGTTTCCCCACACTCTGTAAAAACATACCATGCACAACATAGTCCTTTCTCTAATTTACATTGCTATGATTGATAAATACCCTCCTCCTTCCTAGACTTCCAGTTCCAGGTTAGACGCTTTTTCTGTTTCAATTTATATGCTTCTATTTCGTCTGGCTCTGCTGACAAATATTCAGTGCAGTGCTCCGAGATACCGTTCCCGCTCATGTGCTGGGCTTGGGCAGGGGGATAGTTCTGGTCTCAGAATGTGTTGTATGGAAGCCACTGGGGTCAGCATTTCCATCCCTTAGTGGTGTCGGGAAAGGGTAGCACAAGATTTCTTTGTTCCATTTTCTCATTTCGCGAGATGAGAGTCGGTAACTAGCAACCCATATAAACAGAACCATTCTGCTAGTGTGATTGTTCTTCTGTTTGCAGCTATGAAGGTCGGAAAGGTAAGTTTCTATACATTTTCTATACCTAATTCCACATATATGTACTTTGGTGATATATATCTTCACAGTACGTAGATGTGGAGTTAAGATTAGTAAATACTTACATCTCTCTATGAACTTACCTTTTGGTTTTTTGTCCCTCGATATAGTTATAAATATATTCTGTCCCATTGATTTTGGCATTTGATATTCACATCTACAGTCGTATTTTCCAGTACCAATAAGTAATCTAGACATTATTGTTTTCTACCACTCACATTTCCTGCCCCTCATCTGCATTCAGTTTCACACATGCGGTCTTCCTCGTACATACCCACTTTTAGATTCATGCATATAGTGTGTCCTACTTGTGCTTCCCTTCCTTCCCACACCAGACTTCTATCCTACTCATATATAGAGTATGTCAATCATGCTTACCTTCCACTCACACACACCCACCTCATTTCTTAACCCTACCTACCTCCCTCCATTCATTTAGCACTGGTTGCATTTTCCCTCATTTTGTTTTGCTCCAGTAACGCATGTTTTCCTTCCACAGAGGATGAAGATCCCACTCTGTAGGAGCCAGCGATATCCAGACCGAAGCTCACAAGACATTGAGCTTTCACTCCGAGCAAGGGAAACTTACCTTTGATCCTACATGGTCCTGTAATTGGTGCTGCTCTACCTCTGTTGATTGACAGTTTCTTAATTACATCTGGGGAAACTTAAATCTTACAACCTTCCTACCAGTGATCCTTCACTTAACACCAGTGTCTGGAGAGCTATTTTTCTTGAGAGCCACACTCACTCTAATGTATGGTGAGGCCTTCACCAAGATCCCACAAATGTATGGAAAGATTTTTAATACTGAAGTTCCACCCTCAGTCCCAGCCTATAGGGCTTTATCATATGATCTTGCACTCCATTGTAGTGGATGGAGAAACCTTCTGCCTGAGATTCTACACCTAACCCTAGTAGATGGAGAGACCTTCTTCCTCAAATTCAACACCTAGTTCTAGTGCTTGAAGGGACCTTCATCCTGAGATCCTACACCTAATACTAGTGTTTGGATAGCCCTCCATTCTGAGATCCTAAACCCAATCCTGGAGGGTGGCAAGAACTTCTTTCTGAGACTGTACACTTAATGATATAACATGGTGAATCGTTCATCCTGAAATCCTACACCTTATCCTATTGCTTGGAAAGATCTACACCCTAAAAGATCCTATACCAAATCCCAGACGGTGGAGAGACCTTCATCATGAAATCCTGCACTCAGTCGTAGTGTATGAGTGACATTCATCCTTAAAACCTGCACCCCATCAAAGTGTATGTTTAGACTTTCATCCTGTGGGCCTGAATGGAGTCAAGGATACTGGAACTTGCTATTCTACACTCACCCTACTCTAGTTAGAAATGCTAAGCCTGAGAATTTATGCTCAGTCCTAGTCGCTGGAAAGACCTTAATAATGAGATACACCACTAGACTGTACTGTTCAATTGAAAGACCTTTGCCATGAGAGCCTATGCTAGGGCCTTTCCTTTGTCAAGTCCGCCATGTATCAATCCTAGCCTCAATCTGTTGCAAGATTTCTCTTCTCAGCTCCACCTGAGAACCTCTGCATCACTTGTGTGAGTGGTGGATCACAGTGTTTGGTCAATTGTAGAATCTAAAAGGATATGAATAATGAAGTTTATCTGATGTGAATCCTAATTCTAGGACAAAAGGGCAACTAGAAGACCCTCAGGTAGACTATAGAAAAAGTCTCTATCACATGGTTTTTCACATATCATGAAGTCAGAAGATCCTGCAAGCCTGTCTCTACTACTGTGTTCATGAAAGTCATATGTTTTCCTGAAGTATATATTGTTTCCCTTCCTAGCAAATTGTTTATTATGAGTTATTTGCACAAGCTAAAGCTGGAAGCATACTTTCCTGTACTTCTAGTTTGTCTGCTCGTCTAATTGTTTTGCAACATATTCAGGGTCAACTATCCAAATACTGCCATTATTCCAAGACTCTCAACTTAACATGTTATTTTTGTTATTAATAAATATGTTTATTGAGTCTTATTCTTTTCTATTTCTGTTTTTAACACCTTCTTCTCCATGACATTAATACTCAGTAGGAAACATTTTCTACGGGACTTGGGAACATGTAAGGACCATTGCTTGTTTGGTGGCGTGCTTGTCAATAGATTGGCTGGGGAAGATCTCTTTGCTTATTGGCTGTTGGCTTCAAAGAGTGTACTGAAGCATGGGCCTTTCAGGAGAATGCTTACTAGTTGCTCTTTAGCTGTGTTCTTTTGGAGAGAGCACATTATTGCCTACCGAACACTTGGGTAACTTTGCCAGTTCAGGCAATGAACCTGCACCTGTGCCTGAAGCAGCTAGAAAATAGGTGCTCTTGAGTGGGCTCTTCACTAAGTCTGAATGTGCTACTCCTTTGCCTTGCAGTAGCCACTTCGGCTGCGAACACGGATGCTTCACTCTTCCATTGCGAATTCCTGTGCAGCTGCAGTTTCCCCGCTTGCCCCCTGATCCAATCTCCCCCACGCTGGATAGCCTGACTCTCCGCATCCAGGTCCCGCCTGCCTCCTGAACCCCCGGATCTCCACCTGAACTACCGCAATCCACGTATTCAGGTCCTGGTACAACGATACTTATAACCTCTGTACATCGACTTACCCTGTCGGAGTGCTCACAGTGGTCTCTCTTGGACCCCCTACTTCACCAGAGCCCTACGGCCCTCACCCCTGATGTCTGGATTATTGCAGCATTACCTTTTCAGCACTATACTGGATTTAGTAACCATTGTCCTGAAGATGACCTGGAATTGAACAGGTCGAAACGCTGTCGACTATTCAGCGCAAACCGTGGCGTTTATGTGGTCAATCAATTCAGTCTAAATCGTAATACTTACCTTGTATATATCTGCTTTGTATCATTGACCACAGAACTACTTGCTTTTAATGTTTTTTCACCGTTCACGCTGTTTCCTCACCCCTGTGTCACTGCGCCGTTCACCATCACTAGCACGTTCAGTGCACACTTGGTTGTTCTGGTTACTTTATGTAAAATTGTACTGTAGTGCTGATACAACTACTTACAAATAACACTTTATACTCTATGAAACCTGTTCATGGTCTCCCTTTCTTCTCCTCCTTCTAGTGATTTATACACTCTTTGTAATTGCCCTCGCTAATGATTACCGGTTGAGACACTGTTGTTTTGTTATATACTCCACCCGGTCTCAACTGGGTTAACGGGTTTACTCCTGTACTTTGTATTCCTGCCATTCACAAGAGAGCAACACAGCATGCACCCACGTTACAAGTTTATCACCTTCTGAGGCCCTCTCCTTTCCGTGCTACATTGCATTACCCTCTAAGCCCCAATGCCGCAAGTGAACTGAGGCCTCACACCAGCAGTTCCTTTAATGCTCCTGCTGCCCACTCCAGACAGCAACAAAGTTGAAGAGTGTGAGGTTTGGGACTGCCCACTCTTCATGCAACACTGCCCCTGCTCCCACCTGGGTCTAATGGCTTTACAGTGTTGTCTGTACTGAGCCACTTGCAAGGCTGCTTCTTGTCTCTCACAGGACAGTAGGGGTGCCTCTTTTGTGGAGCGTTCATGGCCATGTAGCTCTAGTAGGGTCCACCACCCTCTCATGCCTACTCTCGGGTTTAGCATTTTTCCTCTTTATAGATTCCCTGGTCAATGGTGGGCAAAAGATTTTAAGCTTCATTCCTCTGCCTCTGGTGAGCAGGCTGCCCATACTTTGCATATAGTGTGTGTAAAGAGAAGTATGCACTGACAGTGTTGTGCTGTATCGGGTGGATGAGCCGTGAGGAAAGCTTTCACTGCTGTTGTCCATGATGTGTTTGCTATGTGGGTATGTTGGGCTCAGGCTGGGAAGTCCTCTGCTGCTCCTGTGCCCCACCATGGATTACAACATGAGTGTAACATGCACACTCCACACCCATCACAGAGGGCTTGTTTGATCCTGACTAAAACCCGTTTAAAGGACCTAGTGCAGAGGTGTCACTGCTAGGCTCCTGTCACTGAAGCAATGAAACGAGAGCCTTCATTGGGAGAATTGTATTGTATTATATAGCAGCATGTATATAGCGCTTACACCCCTTATGTAGTGTGCTGAAGCACTTGCCTACTTGAGTAGCATGCTACACCATGTAGGAAGTGTGGTTGGAAGGATGTTTTTTTGTTTTAATCCGATGTGGGAAGTGTTTCTATGTTGTGCGTGATGACAACTGAGGTGCGGTTATCGTGTTATGGGACGCAGCGCATAACAGTGTGTTGGATGGTGAAATGTAAGAGATAGACATGCATTTTTATGATTTTCAGTATGCTGTTAGCATTGAACAGCTCTGCAGGTCCCTTTATGGTATTTCTTATGATATAGTCTGCTTAGTTTGTTACTGCACTGGGCTATCAAATCTGAAATTCTCTGTAAAGTTATGGTCCTGAGCTGGCATGGTTGGAAGGAGAACAAAGTGGAGAGATCTGAAACTATGGCCATTTTTATCCTCCCATAACTGAGTGTCTATGTGAGATGTAAAGATTGTTTAGATATTTGAGACCTGCAATGAATGGACTATATTAAACTCCTCCAAAACTGTCCAGTTAAGTGTGACAGATCTCTTCATTTATTCCATGCCTGTTCATTTGGTGATGTTTGTTTTTTTGGCTGTACAGTGTTGGTGATGGATGCCCTCATAGCAGGTCATAGCAGGCATGTTTTGAGTTAATTTGATAGGTAAAGTTACAAGTTGTTGACATCTGTGTATTATGGTTTTAGTATTATTGTGGGACATGGCAGTTATATATGGAAGTACATAACTATGCAATGTCATGGCGAGCCACAGTTCAGCCCTTTTTGCTTACCTGCATAATTAAAGCAGTGTGGTTTGCTGGTTGAGTTGTTTGAAATTTGTTGGTTGTAAGCTGAGGACTACAAAGGAAAAAAGCAATAGCAAGTGAATAACTCTATATAAGATTGTTTCAAAGCAACACTATATAATCATTTATGATAAATCATGTGCATACATTTTTTAAAAAAAGAACAGATGGAAATATTCCATGATTGATATATTTATTCTTTCATAATTTTATATTTTCATTATTTGTATACCAAAACTTTTTTGAGAGTTATATTTTTTATTTTAAAATACCATTAACAAACATAAATGTCACAACAACATAGACATACATATATAAAGCACATAAAACAATAAAATTACAATTCATAAACCATTTTTAGTTTCAGCTGAGATGTCCAATATCATGTCAATCGAAGGAAGGCTAGCGGTAGATAACACTACGCGCGTTTCGGCATATGTGCCTTCATCAGGGGACCATCTTAGCTATAACTTTTCATTATATGTGGAGGAATCAAATAGCAAATTCGCCGCACTTCTGATCTTTAGGTAAGGATATTTATTTTTGGATACAATTATTCAGTAGCTTTCATATAGAGTATCAAATAGTGGTGTGCCAGTCAGGATCGGCTTTATAGTTCTCAGGTTTAGACCATCTTCTGGGACAGATTCCAGCTTGGCAAGGGAAGGTGCTCAGTAAGCTGAGGACTGACAGTGAGGGCGTGACTGTTTTCTGGGCTCTGCTGCCTGTCTGCAAGTAGTGCATTTATCTAGGAAATAGACACCTCTCAAACTGTCTTTGGGAGTGTATATGGTTCGGGGTGCTTCTAGTGCTCGCTGGTAGTGAATTGTAGACCTTGGCAGTTTGTACTGAGAAAGCAGTGCCTCCTACGGATTTCTTATGGTAAAGTAATACGATTATAAGTGGTGGAAGCCTGGACCACAGTGTTCTGTGTGGTTTGTATTACTTGAATTTCATTTAACTTGTAGTTATAGTCGTACTTTTCCTTGAGAGGGTCTGTGGATACTGCAGAGTGCCTTGAACAATGCCTTTCTAGCTATAGTAGCCAGTGGAGCCATTGCAAGACTGGGGTCATGCATTCTCTATAATGAATGTGGGTAGGGGCGGCCGGTAAGTTTTGGAGGGAGGGGGGCGGACAGGACACACACACAACACTTACAACCATGCATTCACACACACACGCGCGCACACACACACACACACACACACACAAATACATTCATTGACAACACTCTTTCCCAAACATTCATACATACACGCACGCACGCACCGAACAATAATTTTAAAAGAAAACAAAACACACACTTACCTGCAGCCAGCTCTGCACTGCCTCGGCGGTTCTAGAAGCCAATGAGGGAAGGCAGCAGTCCCAACGTCATCACAGAGTGGGATGGGGTCAGTGAGACTACTGACCACACCCCACTCTGTGATGAAGTGTCACTGATTGACACTCGACCCTTCACGGCTTAAAACTGAAGCGCCCAGGTGCTAGGCAATCAGGGATGCTACCCCTTGTCACTGAGGGGAGGGCCTCAGAGACCTTTGCAGAGCTGAGAACGTCACTCCCACCAGCGCTGTGACTTTCTCAGCCCAGCAAAGTTCAGTTCAGGCAGCCAGGAGCCAGCGCTGAAATGCGCATGTCTGGCTCCTGGCTGCCTGAACTGAAAGTGAACAGTGTCTGCAGGATGACCTTTGTTCAGTCTGACAGACACTGTTCGTACGGGGCAATAGGTGGAGGTGCGTGGCCCCTCCACCCAAATGGACCTGCCGCGCCTGGTGCACCAAGGTGTAGACTATTGGCATAGTCAAGCTTGGAGATTGAGAGTTTGAGATGGCTTGCATTTTATGTTGATATGCAATGTATGGAAAGATACGACATAGTGTTTTCATTGTGTAGAAGGCACTCTTTGTGACGTTGTTAGCATGCTATATCAAGCATAAATCAGAATCCATAGTTACTCCTAGGTTTATAACTTTTCTTGATGTTGTCGGATGGGCTGCAAGTTCTTCAGGCCATATGGCAGTAGGTTGGTAGTTTTGCCATTGTCCGCATGTCATAATCTGTCTTTGCGCTGGTGGGCTTTAGATGGTAATTCATCATCCATGTGGTTATAGTATGAAGGCAGTCATTGAGTTTTGAATTGTAGAGGTCTACGGGGCTATCCATTTTAAAAATGATTTGGGTGTCATCTCCATTGTTGTAACAGGTGAGACTGTAAGATTTAATTAGATTTGGTAAGGGGGTTAGGTAGATGTTGAATAATAGAGGGAAGATCATGGACCCCTCAGAAACGCCACAGTGATGTGTGTGAGGAGGTGATGTGAAATGGAGTAGGCACACTACAATTTGTCTATGAGATAAGAAGCATTTTCACGGATTCCGATATTGTGAAGTCTTTGCAGTAGGGTGTGGTGGTGGACAGTGTCAAATGCAGCAGATACATCCAGAAATAATAAGCCACCTACTCTGTTTTTCCCACTGTGAGTTTTAGATCATTTCAGATAGATATAATTGCTGACACTGTGCCTCTGTCTTGTCTGAAACTGGACTGTTGGTCTGACAATAAGGCATAATTTTAGGTAAAATTAGAGAGTTGAGTAAACACTGCTCTCTCAAAATGTTTCCTAAGAATGGTCCATTTGATATGGGCCTGATGTAGGAGATTTTGAGCACAGGTGGGAATGAACTGTGTTCCAGTTACTTGTTGAACAGGCATCTGGCTACTACTCCTGCACAGGTTGAGCGAAGGATTTCTTTAAAGATTCTTGGCGGTGCTGGGTCTGATGGTGATCCTAATGGTCTGGCTGCAATGATAATATTGAGGAAATCTTTTTGAAACAGGGTATTGATGATATGCATTGATGGATGGTTATTGTTGTCTCTTTCTGTGGCTGTTAGGTCAGGCATTGTTGTGGTGTTATCTGTGTTTTCCTTTAGGTATTTTTCAGACTTTGTATTTTTTAGATCAATTAATTGGAGATTTTGTCACAGACGTCTTGTGACTGTGTGTGTTTCTGTGTTTAGGCACTCTGGATTGTGGAATTCTGTTAGAAAATGATGGAGTTCTTTGAAAGGGCAGTCTTCTTCAGTTATGCACATGGAGTAATAATCTGTTTTTGTGGTTCGGATGGCTCTTTTGTGGGCTCTGTTATAGAGATGTAGCGTGCTTTTGTCTGTTTCATCTCCTGATTTTTTTCCATTTGCTCAGTAGTATATTGAGTTGTGTTTTCATTCTTTTGATGTTGTTATATTAACCCACATTCCGTTCTTTTTGTGATTACCTCTGGATGTGGTTTTTGTTGTCCAGTGCAGCAGAGCTCCAGTTATAGAAGGTGTGTATGGCCACATGTTTGTTCGGGGTTTTTTAAAGGTGGGTGTTGAGTTGCTGGATGTCTATTTGTTTCCATTGTCTGTACAAGTGTTTGTTGTTGTTGGTTTTTGTTGTCTTCAAAGTGTTGTAATTGATAGGTATGTGGATCTTGAAGGTTATGACGTTGTGGACACTCCAGCTTACAGGGAAGTTGTCTTGTCCTAGGGGTGCAAATATTATATCTAGAGTTTTTCCTGCACAGTGAGTTGGGCCAGAAATGATTTGTTGTAAGGTTGAAGGTTTCAAGGTTGGATGTGATAACTGTGGTTGCTGTTGGATTCTTCTTGTCAAACCCGTCCTTGGTGAAATTTTCAATAATTGTTGTTTGTAGTGTTTATGTATGGATGACAGCTAGGTCTCTGCCAATTTTGCCATTATGATTTTTGGTAACGATGTGAAAATCAGGAGGGATGGCTTCATAGCATGTTGGTGCAGAATCTTTGCTAAGCCGTGTGTTTGTAATGAAGGTGAGGTACGGTGCTGTTTGTCATGTTCATAAATTATTAAAGCACTCTCGTGCTTTTTCCTGTTCAAATACTGATGTTGGAAAAAGCAACTTTGTTTAATACTTATAAATATATCTATATTTATGCAATTTGTATTGCACCTAATACATATGTAGTCATGCACCCTCCCACTCGCTCACTCATCCATTCATCTATTCAAGGATGCAGTTTTTCATTTACCCATTCACTCTTGTTTGCATTCACCCTTCCACATTATCACACAAATACATTTGCCAATAAATGAAGAAGCACTGTTACCTCAAAAGGCCAGACTTATTGCTTTTTTTCAATGCTGGTTTATCTTATAATGGGAAAGTTCATAAACAGAGTGAGCTGCTTTGGTTCTTTCGCCCTTGTGTAGTGCAGTAAATATGATCTCTATAGAAGTGCCTGAGGTCGGCCTGTATGTGTTCACACTGGAAGCTGGGAGGGAGGTGCTGCAGCAGAGACATGTCATTTACACCGTTTATTAGTGATGCTAGCTAGTAAGGAGATAATGTGACATGCGGTGAAGCAGGTGGTCGGCTAAGTCCTGAGTTCTGATGCAAGGGCATCAGCCTGGTAAGGTTAAATACCACTTCACCCCTGGAAAACATGCAACTACAACTACCAGGGTACCAAGCGTTTATCTAAAAATCCAAGACCATTCAAAGGTGCCAGTCCCGCAAGACACAGCACTAGGCAGCTCTTGTGTGCTTAACACCACAAACCCCCTCTCTCATACACATACACACCAACACACACACAGCTTCCACCTTTTACAAACATCAGTACATTGTACTCATGTGAAGTTAGTTTTCTAACCTTAGCACAAACTTGCCCCCGGTCAGGGCATGTACAACTCACTTTTTCCACTGCAATGTATTGAAACTCTTGACTCCTGCCATTGCAGCAGCATTTTGTATCTCCAAAGCATAACAGTGAACTGTATTCCTGATCATAGCTTGAAGCTGTAACCGACATAAATAGTGTAGCGAATGTGTCATGGGCCCTAATGCAAGTAAGGGGATGGCCCCCCTGGCTGCGGTTTGAGTGACAAAATACAGAAAAATTCAGGGCTCAGTTGGCCCCTTAGGTCTCTGGGCACGGTGCACTGCACCTGCTGCACCAATGAAAGCTATGCCCTGGAGCCCCATCATCTAGTCGGGTACCTTCTGCAAGCAAATCGCTAGTGGCATTCTGGAACTTGTAGTTTCGTTTTTTATGTGGGAAGCATCCTAAAGAGCCAGAACTTGCTCTACATGCATCACACAAGTAAAGCAAGTAAATGCTTCTATGCATTTATTTCCACCTTTTTGTGCTCATGTCTGGAATATCACATTTATGTCGATGATTCCCAAATATTCTTTTCTTTTCCATCCTTCTCTGCTTCTCAGACCTGCCTGCTCGTTATCCTCAATTAAAGTTCTAGTGAAAGAACATTTCCTGACTCCCTGTTATCAGGCTTACCCAAACTGCACAGCGCCGCCCACAGCTACCCAAGCCTCGCAGGTTTGTGATCCACACATTGCAAGTCAGGAGCACTGTGAAGACTTGTGTCACTCAGCAGGATGGTCACCGGGACTCACCCAGATTAGGATCTGACAAGCAGCTGGCTCTGAGCCCGCAGGTGGTCCACAAGCTGCAAGTAGCAGACTTCTAGCGCTTAGAGGCGGGGATGCCAAGTGCACCCCAGCGGCCTGAGGCATCACATGAGACAGGATTGTGACTTGAGGAACAGCACTGCTGGAACCCCAAACAGCTGTTTTCATTTCAAATTTTAGATTCTCCTAGCCAGTTGGTGGAGGAAAGTCCTAATTTTATCAAAGGCAAAGGAAGAGAGCATTAAGCAGTCTTATTTCTTTCTGTTTATCTTGTTAAAATTTTCAAAGCAAACTACAATTACCCTAGCAAGGAAGTAACAACACAACAGTATAAATTGGACAATCAATAATTAACTTCGTCTTTTCTTGATGACCTCAAAAAGTCTATAGTCCGTTTGTAAAATGAATCTGTAAAAATAGCAACAGTAAACCAGGAAGCAACCACATGAGTTCTTCTCCTCCTTGGGTATTTCCACTTGAAATATCTTCTCCATGCCATCCACTGTTTTTTAACATCTTTATTTATCGTTTCCAAGACCTTGGACACACCAGCCTTCATCAGTCTGTTTTCGCAAATGTTCAAATCTATGCACAATTTCTATATTCCATGCCGTTCCTGACTCAGTCAACTCACATCTTGGAATAGCCCTCCTCCCACACCACCCTCCCGCTCCCATTTACTCCTCCCTTCATAGTCAGGCCAGTCCATTCTCATCTATTCCCCACCTCCAGAGAGAGGACTTTCTTGCGTATGTTTGAGCTCCTATTTGGTATCTCTTGCTGGTGGTAATCGATCCCTATATCTTGTGAGTCTCCTGCCGGTACATCAATCATATTAGATAACATATCCGCCCAAACCAATACATTCTCTGCTGGCTCCGTTCTCCTCAGTTCTAATATCTCTTCTGACAGGACCCATTCCTTCCCATCCGTTACCCAGGCCTTCCTAGTGGGCGTTGCACTTAATTCCCAACAAAACGCAGTAAAGCGCTTTGCCAACTGTAATCCTAGCGCCACAGATCTATGTTACATTTTTCTGTTTTTGGGCTTTGGTAGAATACGATTACCTCCAAATTTATAGCAGTTGAGGTGCACAGAGTTTGCACCACCTCCCTCCAGTATTCTACAACAGTTGGACAGGCCCAGGTCATGTGTATTAATGGAACTGCTGGGTCACAGCATTTAAGGCAGTAAAACAATCTGCTTCAATATATCCTGTGTAATCTTATAGTGTCAAATATGTGCGGCATAAGAAATTAAAGCGAGTCAATAAGAATCTGGCATTGCTCGCTACCTTCTTCACCTGTGTGCAATTCAGGATCAGACAGGGGTCTTGTAAGTCCCAAGTTTGTTTAGCCCATAGCGGAGCTCATTGCTTAGCTGTTTTGAAGGCCCCATAAAGACGAGCAACTAGCTGTTGACCTGGCCTATTTCCAATTTCATGGACATGCCCGGAGCATCCATTAGTATTAGACACAGACTTTTGGAGTGTGTACAAGCATAAGGGGAGCAGAGCCATCTTCGCTATGGCCACTGTTCCAGCAACATAGAGCAGTAGTGAATTCCAGAAACATTTAGATGCTGCAAGGTCCTGCAGCACCATACCCATATCGTAAGGATTTAGTTTCCCTCTAGTATGTGCCACCCATATCCCCAAATAACGGAACCCGTTGGTTTGCCAACGCAGGTCCGGCACTGGGAGTTCCACCTAAGACTGTCTCACTAGGCCCGATAATGAGCACAGAACCAGCTTGTTTTTTCAAAGTGTAGGGTTGAGGCTGCTGCAAATCTATCAAGTTCACAGAGCAGAAGAGGACCCTGAGGCTAGTTTAGGTACACCAAAGTACTGTCTGCATACATTGACGCTGTTTGTATTGCTTTACCGGTTCGTATTTCCCACAGTTGCGTCGTTGTCCTAAGCCAAATCACAAATTGTTCCATCACTTGAGCTAATAGCAATGACGACAAAGGCCAATCCTGTCTAGTGCTCCTTGTGATACTCCAACTACCATACACCATCCCTCCCGACTGAACTCTGGCAGTAGCCTTGAAGTATGATAGGTGCACCCAACCCAGAAAATTTGGCCCAAAGACCATCCTTCCAAGGACCTCTATCAAATATTCCCAATCTAGGGTAACAAACGCCTGTTCAATATCTAATGCCACTAGGGCACACTCCTCCGGTGTTTTTTATGTCATGTGTAGTACATGGTTAAGGTGCCTCAAGTTCATCAGTGTGCTGCAGCAAGGGAGAAACCTGCATTGATCTTCACGTATTAAAGTCTCTACAACCCGTCTCAGTCTCTTTGCCAGTATTATAGACAGTACTTTTGTCTCTACGTTTAGCAGAGATCAGCCTATATGAACATGTGTCTGTTAAGTCTTTATCTGGTTTCTGTAGCATAGCTATAATGGCCCCCTTCATACCTTCCGGTAGGCTTCCTATTTGTTTAACCTCTAGAGAAACATCCAAGAGCTTTTCCGGGAGTATAGCCACAAACACTTTATAGAACTCTGGCAGAAATCCCTCCGCCCCAGGGTTTTTTTCTGTGGGCAGCTCCCAATTAGCTACAGACATCTCCTTCTGCAAAATTTTGGTTTCCAGGTATTTTCAGGAGCCCAATTTTATTGAGGAATTCTGCCTCCCCGCCCCTTCGTTCTTGGCACCTGGTGGTTTCTGGTACTGGGTAGCTACATATGTGGCCAGGGTAGCATTAATGCTGGTTTGTGTTATGGCAAGTGTGTTAATGGGCCTGTTTTAGATCAATATGCGGGGTGGAGGATTCTCTCTTTATAGGAGCCAGGCCAGTAATCTCTCAGACTTGTTTCCCTTCCTGTGTATTTTCTGCCTATATTCAGTATAAGTGAACTTATCTAGTGGCTGCCAAGTTAGCTCCAACTTTCACTTTGCCTCTATTGTCTTTCCTGTCTTCTGTGGGTCGTGTATTTCTAATATCTGAAGTCGCATAAGGGGGCCATCTGTTTGTGCCAGTGTACATTACAGCTGTCTTTTTGTGCTGTATGTTCTACATAGGCATTCCCCTCTGCACTGCCTTCAAGTCCTCCCACTCTATTGCTCTTGGGTCTGTTTGTTCACTAATTAAATAAGTTCCAAGCAAATATTCAGGCCTTTTCTCAAGTCCACCTGAAAGGCAGTATCCTGAGCATTTCCGGATTCAACCTGCACAGCCAAGACCCATTTCCACATCAGCTAGTATCCTAATCTAACAGAAGAGGGGTGTGGTCAGAAAGAAATCTTGAGAGGTATTGTGGACTGAGGACTGGCGTGTCAATATGGGATGACACCAGTATACTGTCTAGTCTGCTGTACGTGTTGCGTGTCAGTGAGTGACATGAATAACATTTTTGTGTAGGGTTCTCTAGACATCAATAAACCTCAGTCTGTCCATCACCTCAATCAGAGCACTTGTCATTGCTGGCTTTGTAATTTATGGAGGTCTGCCACTTAGCCCATCCATATAATTAAAGTACCCTGTCCAAATCACTGGTAGGTTGATATATGGCAGCAGTAAGTCAAATAGGGTCCAGTAATATGTCTTGTCGTCAGTGGGTGGGGCATGGGAGTGCAAAAGTTATATCTCCATGCCACCCAACATGCCATATATCAGTTAATATCGTTCCTCTATATCAGTCTGTGTCTATGAGAGAAGGGCACCCCTGGCTGGAGTCATCCAAACCGACACTCCCCTTGCATATGAGGACTAGGTGAAAGAAACCATTTGTCCCTCCATTTGTTTGCTATTTTAGCTGCTATAACATCCACCAGGTGTGTGTCCTACAGAAATGCTAATCCTACTCCGTGTCTACGTAAGAAAGTTTGTGTCCTACAATAGCCTCTACCGTTTAACAAAACTATTTAGCCCCCGTATATTGCAGATGACTATTTTCAATGAATTCATTGCATTATTCACCATCGATCATCCGGTTCATGGTATGCGGTTAAACACCAGGAATCCGCAAAGAGCAGCTAGTCCAATGTCTTTCCTATACGTCTGTCTCCTGTGCCTTTTTGTATGTCATGTATATTGGCTTTCATGGCATTCAATATCATCACCCGAAAAACTTGTAACCAGTAAACTCCCTTTCTCCATGCTACCCCCTGGGTAAACACCCCTCTCACAAACTAACTGGTATCTCCCAATGTCATCCTGTAACTATGGGAGTCTAAATGATGTGTAACTCTATGTCATTCCACTAAGCCTAATCTACTATCGTGATTGCTTGGGAGGGGGGCGCCAAGCTCTCCTAATGTTCCATCCTGGCACTGCTCAATGGGGTACGAGTTGTCTTTTGTTCCGTGGAGCAGTGCTTAATTTGTAAAAGAAAAGGTGCCGGTGCTCAAAACTCAGCTCAGATTCCCGAGGCTAGTGCAATTAAATGTCAGCGCGCCAAATGCCAAGGCTGGTGGTCTTTAATCCACCTCATGTCTTTTTAATTCACTATCAGCCACTTCCTGCCCCTTTATCTCATTCTTGAAGGCCCCTGCCTTCTCCGTTTGTGAATGTTTTGCTGTCTTTCTCTTCCTCCGTCGTCTTTCTTTTCCTTAGTCTTTCAAAGCTGTGTTTTTTCCTGTCTTGTGGTCGGTAAATAACTGATAGGAAAAAATAAGCGCAGGTACCCACTAATAAGTGCTGGTAGTCCCCACCAGGAACCACCGGCTCAAATTAAATACTGCCCTTGCACCCTTGGCCGTGGTGCCACATTGAAACACACATGATTTACAGTTTTTATTCCTCAGTGAAGTAAAAGTGACGATAACTATCGTTGGCTAGTGTTTTATCCCATAGATTGAGCAGGGAAAGGCCACCAGTGGACAGAGTATTGTAAAGGTGTCCAAGGAGTCCCAGCTACAATCGACTGCTAAGCGTTGCATCTGCCTTTGTGTATTCTACGCAGTGGCCTAACAGGAACGCTTTCCTGCCCCCGCCGCAGGCCCCGGTTAAGTAGTAAAATAAAAAGCAGCTATTTAATTGTGATCGGGGGGGCTCATACTCCTGGGCCCTGGTGCCAATACACCTGCTGCACCATTGGAAGTTACCACCCTGACTCTACTGCATGTTGTGCTCGTTCTTGTTGCCTCCAGCTGCACCAGCACGCAGAGCTCAAAACGAATTACTCTTCACTTACTGTGAGGCGCTCATAAATAGGAAAGTGATTGCACTCTCTCTCGTGGCGGCCGATGAGATGCACTAACCAAGGGCTGCAGAGATTACATGTCCAAAACCTGGAAAAGCAATTGGGAAACAAGCCTGCAATGATCCCTAAACCAACTGGTCAGCACCTGTCAATCAGCTTACTTATAAAACTTTATTTTCAGCTCAGGCTTCTACAATGCTTCCACCTGGCAGACCCAACGGGTTCAGTGGAAACAAAGAGGCCTCTACTTCCAGGCCAGGTGTGTGGGGAGCGAGAGCTCCAAAACATCGGAGTTCAATTAATTACACACTAACACGTAGGAATTGTTTCACATGCACATTCATTAATTTAGCATTCTGTTCCAGAATTATATTATTCTTAAACCGCTGAAAGATGTTGAGTCACGCGTTAGGATAAAAAAAAATCTCTTTTCTGAAGTCTGTTCCATCACTGGAGCTGGGTTCTACTTTATGGTGTTACTCCCCATTCCTAGTGGCGCCAGGCCGACAGAAGAAACCACTACGATGTAGCTCAGAGTTATCCCCAATTGCACGAGTTTTAATTAATGTCATTCATAAAACATGTGGACTGCTTGCGTTTTTTAAAGAGGGAAACACCAATTACCATTCGTTTTCTCAGCCGGAAAGTAGTGGCGGGAGGGGGGAAGGGGGGCTGGGCGAGATGTTTGCACAGGCTTGTTTTAACTCCTTGAGAACATAATGTGAGGTGGCAGCAAACACAGGGCTGAGGGCTCATCTGCCTTCTCAAAACTCCCCAGAGAACGCGCATGAGGGTGTCTCACTAGTAATATATACATCATTCTTTAAATGTTCCTTATTTCCCTCCCTCCTTTCCTCCTCACCAGGGCATGACAGGCATCCCCTTCAAGTGGAAACTGCACGCTGCCTTCGCGGCCTCCGTTCCCAACCTTTATGCAAACTTCACTTTAAATGTGCAGGGAGGCCAGGAGCATTGTTAGACCATCTTCGGATGGCATCTCCATACCAAACTTAACAAGCATTGGCATAGCCAATAGCTCTCGCCTTTGGGACCTTGTAAGTGTTTGGCCATGCATCACATTATCCTGGGTGTTATAACATCTACTGATACTTTGTGTGGCACTGGTGAATGAGGGAAAACCCTTGAAAAAGATCGAGGAAGGTGCGACATGCACCAAAATGAACAAACATGCAAAGCCACTAAAACAAACATTAAAAACACTGGATCCAGGGTAATTCTGGCGAAGACAGGCTTGCTAGGAGTAATTTTGAATACATAACAATTGGACAAAAATAATAATGAAGAAAATCATTTGGGCCAAAGTCGTTAAACACTGTACATTAAAACACAGTTTTAATGTACTTCCAGATCTACACACCTGTTCCTCTTGCACTTGTCCTCATTGGGTCAGTCCACTGAAGGTAACATGCCCATTCTTTTACTCCCTATGTAGAGTATTGCAAAACTTCCTAAATGTAGCACCTCACTCAATGAACACCCATTGTCCACATATTTCCCAAAATCATGAATTTGAATAATCCGGACACTTGTTTGATTATCCCAAATAGTAAACTCCGTCTGCGAGGGTTTGCAGATCCTGATTCTACATATCAGGATATGTAACATGCATCTTATTATGTTAACTATTGCGCACCAAAATCAACTGTAAATGCACAAATGAATATAGAAACCAAGGTATCGTTGCTTTAGCTGATTTCTTTTTTTTTCATATGATTTTCAGCACAGACCCATACATTAAATACATTATACCAGTTCACATAGTCCCAGAAGAGAAGATGTATTCTTATTTTCTTGCAGTATTGTAGAGTTTGTTCTCCGGGTTTCTTGTTTAGAATATCAGGAGGCTCTAATGTGTACAGGTAAAGCTTTCTAATAATGGCAGTACCTGTGGGGTGAGGCACTTGTGCTCGCTACGTGTACATCTGATGTTGATCAATAAAGAGCACGTATTGCCATCCTTTGAGGTGCATCATATCATCTTATTAAGTATTAAATGTGGTTTATATTTAGTCACTACCAACCAGGTTATCCTTGCTTACAGCTATTCCGTTTCTAGAAGGCAAGCGCTTGATGCAAAAAAACAAATAGGCTTTGCTTTTAAAATGTACTGTGCTCTCTTACTCGGTCCCCATGGAGCTGATGTCTTTTTTGTGCTCAAAACTTCCCAGCTAGATGGAAGGAAGTGTTTCTCGCTGATAGGTCTCTACAGCACTGATGTACTTCCCCCCGTTGTCCGAATAATCTCAGACGGAAAGTGGAACAATGCGCCGTTCCTTGCCCAAAAGTTAACTCCATTTAAGTTTCTGGAGCTGGGACTCTGCCTCAGATTCCCTCTTGTCATTTTTCTGCCAAACCTGCCCTTCCCTTTTCACTTCCTATTTCCTGGTTTTCTCCTCTCCCTCCCCACTGACATCGCACAAAGCTCACATTTACTTTGAAACCTCCCACATACCTTTCATTCCACCCCTTTCGCCTGCCTGCCTTGCTTTGATTTTCAGTTGAGAATGCTGTAGCAACTCCCCCCACCCTATCTCACCAGCGGCCACTCGCTCCTCGGAGGAAAGGGCTATACAGGCTGCTGCTTCTGTCCGCAGCCCCGGCCGGGGGGTGACGGCCTCCTGCTTCGGTCTCACGGTGTCTCCAGAGCCGGTGTTCCTTGACACTCCCACATCGCGTTGCGCTGTTCGACGGTACTCAGCCTCCGGTTACCTCATAACAGCCCAGCATGAGTGATCTGAGCATGCCCAGTGCAGGCAACGCGCAGCGAGCAGGAGTTTCTCAATCCAATGTTCGGCATGGGGTCTGGCTGCAGATATTTGTTCCAAAAAATAAACAACGAGAGGAGGCGAAGTTGGAAAGTAAACATTAAAAAAACAAGCATTGGCAATGCAATAGGACTCGCATTTACGCGAGACCTATTGCATTGAAAACGGGAGTGCAGGCGGCCGCGAGAAGGCACGAGCACTACCGGGAGTGCGTGGGAGGGGGGTAGGGGGCCCCAAGAAGTCAGGACTGCAGGAGGGGGGGTAGGGAGGGCCGGAAAGAAAGTAGTCTGTTCAGTGAAGTGAAGGGGCCAGTAGCCATGGAAGGATACAAATGACTGACATGGCTGTCATGGGGCGGGACTAAGAAGCTTAAAACCAATCGGGAGGCAGCATTTATAATCTAAGCCAATGAAGAAGATGGGCCGGAGAGTGGGCGGAGCGTCCACGAAGCTTCCACACTATAGTGTATACTGCATGCCTCGCAAAGCGATGTCAGCGCATTTGCGCTGCAACGCTAGGCGAGACCTAAAAATGGCAACACGCTTTTTATACTTTACAGCATTAATGCTGTAAAGTGTTAGCTGCTATTTTCACATACCTAATGCAGATGTCCCGCTCTCCCATGAGACAGTCAATCCGGTCAATGGCGACGTGCGGTCTGGGGCTGCAGCCTGGCTCCAATCCACGCACTGCAGTGCCAAAGGAGTGGGCATTTGGCAGCACTGATAGTAGTGCAATCTATCCTGCTGCTTGAGGCAACAGTTTTGACAGAGCAATGCACACCATGCGGAGTTGCAAACAAAATGATCTGGATTGCACCCGTTACTTCTCTCACGTGCACAGCGCCAACTGCCAGCCAAATACACTGTGGGCCCCTCCTCCAGCCCCAGCTCTTTGAAGCAAAAGCATTCCAGGCCAGCATGGGGCGGGGTAGGGATTAACATGTTTACTCCAAATCAACCCTGCCAGTTGTCTCCTGTGCTGTGTGCGCCCCAGGCTAGAGGACTTAACAGACTGTCACCTTAGGAAGCAAATACACTGGCATTGTAAAATGCCATGCCCACCATCCTGATGATACAACACTGCCTTGTGGCTCCGGGGCGAGTAAATCTCGCCAGGTTCACACATGGGGAGCTACATTGTGCATTCACTTTGACAGTGCTTAGTTTTGATGGAGCAAGGTAAATAAAATAAATTTTTAACTCCCCATAATAGGGATAATAATTTAACGATATTAATTGTTTGCCAAATTAACCAACAGTCTGCATTTTTTTTATAAACATTTACATCAATGGTAACTGCTCTTTATGTGCAAAACTAACTTATTTACAAATTGTAAAGTAAAACAATATTAATATAGGGATTTACGTACTAATTAGAGCAAAATCGCATGATTTGTGCTATGTAGTACAATTGTATTGTGGCAAAGAATGCGGATGGTAAGTAAACATGGCTTTAAATGTCGTTTCTGCTAGGTAACACCTAACTTGGGTACTTAGAATGACGGGTGGGAAACAGAAAGGCTTATTTTCTTTATTTTAATTATGATTGTGTTTGTTCTTATGATAGTTCGTTCGGGCCTGCTAGCCCATGCTGCGAAAATGGCTGCTGAGGCAGATGAGGTCATGCACAGACAGAAAGATGGCCTCTAAGCGGAAGAAAGCCATAGAGCTAAACCACGTGGGTACAGCACGAGCCCAGAGTGAGAAGTGTCAAGGTCAGGCTGACCTGACTTGAGGAGAGTGCCAAGAAAGACTCAGCACGTATCCATGAGAATGGAAGATGAACCCAAATGAATTAACAATGGACTGCTTAAAATGTGACCATCAAAAGTGAAACATTTAGTGTACTGTCAATTGGACTGCTATTACCCAAAGGTTGTGTGAAAATATAATCCTTAAAACAATTTTAGAACCGGTTTGAACAAGGAGGGCAATGAGGTGATTCTTACCACCCCTCCAATGGACCAATTAGCATGATTCTCGCCCCAAAGGTTGCAACTTTTTGTTTAGTAAGCTAGCAATAGGGTATAAGAGGACCTACTCTTAAGAAAGAGGCTGATATGTTATTCCTTTTTCACGTCACCATTTCTGCATATTTTTCTTTGGAGCACTGAGCGTTGATGCGGATGGAGCTGCTGCTATTTTCTATAGGCTGTTTTCCTTTATAAAATTTGCCTTTTGAGCTCTAAAACTTGACTGGGAAGAGGAACGAGACCGATGCGGGAAACCTGTAAGGGAGGTCCGTCGAGGAGGCCTTTAGTGGGAGAGTCAGTCAGTTTTGGGAGTTCCATGCTGTGATCTACTTTTGGTGAATTTTTCCAAACTGCAACAAATGGGTATGCATATAATCTTTTATAAAGTTTATTTCTTATATGCTATTGAAGTGTATTAAAGTGATTAATAAACTAAGAATCTCACTCATGCAAACTGAATTTAGAGAAAAATCTATTTCTAATTAATTCTGAGTCTGTGGTTCTTTAGTTTATTTAATGAATTTAACATGTATTAGGGTTTTAAAGGATTGATCTGGTCTTAATCGCCATCAACTTATTCTACTAGTTGGTCCATCGACCAAAAAGCGGAATACCTTGATGTTTTAGAACCGTCAGGATTAAAACTGAATAAACTTGGTTGTTTAAGGTAATATTCTGTTAACTTTAATAAGGTATTCCGTTCTTCCAGCAATTTCGTTCTTCTCCTTAGTGAAAGTGGATGTGATCCAGGGAATAACTGAGAGAGCGTATGATATGCGGTGTTATGGGCCCCACCGTCATAAGGTATAGTTGTTGTGAATGATCTTTACCTGGATGTTATGTCCAAAGGAGAAGAATTTATATTAGCCGCCTGGATCAGATTTCTTGGTAGCAGAGTTATGGTTACTATAGGTTAGTTTGGTGATTATTGGTTACTGATTATTGATTATTTCATGTCTAACACTTCATGTCGAATTGTATTATGTTATATGTAAGTCGGAAATTTTGAAGCTTCCGGAAAGTGGGAAGTGGACACGTGTGGCAAGAGAAGTCACATGGAATAGTGCATTGTCTGATTTTCAAATTGGTGATAACACAGGTTGTGTTATGATAGGGACATTTCATGTATAAAACGTGTATGAGTGAAATAGCAACCGGTTTTCTGGTGAAACTCTGGCCTTAATTCTCAGGAGCAGTGTAGTCTCCACATGTGTTTTATCCCCAGAGAAACAGGTTTACCCCTTGCTTGAAAGAAGGGTAAGGTAGAGGGAAGTGCTACACTTATCGAACGAATTAGTATTCTTGCAAAATAGAATAAGCTATCTCTTTTGTTTAGCGAAAACAGACAATGGAAATGTGTTTTACGTTGTAACTAATAAGATTTAGTCAAGAAAAGTGCTGATAATTTTTGTAAAGGAGGGGTCAGGAGTGGAACTGACGTTGACAAAAGACCGCGCTGGGATTGGCCAGTGCTTGGAAACACAAAGAACATCCTGATTGGTGCGTTAGTGTGAGACGCGCTGGGATAGGTCCGAAGAGAGTGACGTAGAGTCTTTGGATTGGTGCGTTAGTGTGAGACGCGCTGGGATAGGTCCGAATAGCACACAGTAAACAGAACCGAGTTGTGAATTTGTCAGAAAGGAAAAATCGTGAAATATGGCTTATTATGAGTATTGTAGAGAGAAACCGTCATGGATGGTGAAAATTAAAAACTTTTTCAAGAAAGACAAGAAGGTAGTGACTAGAGAAGGACAAGTAATTCCTCCGCCGAAAACGCCAGCTTCTCATATGATGCTGAAATATGGTTATCATACTTGCATTTGGTTAGAGAATTGGACAAAATATACTCAGAATGATGGAGTATTGGCTTTTCCAGAAAATGGTTCATTTAGCACGGCTGTACTTCGGAATTTGAGAGAGAAAATGATGAAACTTGAGCCAAGACCTAGACCAACACAGTTTGAAGCGTTAGGTGAATGGGAAGACGAGATGTACGAAAGAGAAAGACACAGAGGCGCAAAGAATTATAGTTTAGTTCATGGAAGAGTATGGGGAGTGAATCATGAAGACAGGATGAGATGTTGGAGATATGCTAATATGACAGATGGTTTGTTTCCAGCCATAACAGTTGAAGAGGTTACAGGAAGGAAGTGTACAGAGAAAAAGAAACATACAGCTACAGAGAGGTACGGGTATGGAGGTAGCGAAACAGAGGATGAATTGCTGGAAGATATTTTAAACAGAAAACCACCTCCATATCAACAGAATTCTGTCGTGGTGACACCCAATGCACCGCCAATGGAAACTGGGAGGAATAAAAGCCCAGAACGAAGATACGATATAAATAGGTCAAATGAACAGTTAGAAACTCCACAAAGTGAGAAGTCCGACAATGGTAATGCAGCTAAGTTAGCAAAAACCACAAGAGAATTGACTGAAAAAATAAGAGAGTTAACAATGAACATGGAAGCTGTGACTGTGCCAGTGACAATAGGACCCGTAATACCAGTTTTTGAAAACCAAAGAATAGATGAGCATTCCTTAACCATTCCAATGAACTCGAATATGCAAAGAATGAGAGAAGGGATAATTACAGAAACGAGAGAAACAAGAGATTTGGTCAGTCCATATAGACTGAGTCCGCACACTAACCTGACAGTAAATGAGAGTGAGATAAAAAGGATTCCTATGGGAACCGAGTCAGCATCTGAAACGCCAAAAAGAAACAAAAATTGGATAGAAATAAATAGTACACCTGTAGGTCCAACTCCAGAAGAATTAAATGAATGGATGAGAAATTTGCAAAAGAAAGACACAGAACCGCAACCATTGGATGTAATCAGACTAAAGATAGATATGGAAGAGTTGATTTTAGGGACTATTGGTACAGAAAAATTGAAATCATATCAGGATGAAGAGATCATGTTTTTATGCAAGAGTATTACTTGGAGAGCTAGAAATTTACATGAAAAATTGGAAGAGACAGCGAATGAACTAGGAGTAGAATTTGTAAAAGTCAGGAGTTTGTAGAAACCATATAGGGTATATTTTTGTGAAAAAGATATAGAAAATCTGAACACATCAGGACGATTAACCCAGATAAAAGAACTGATCGTTTTGTTGAGAAAATGGGGAGATGTGGCCAGATGGAGGAGCAGGTGGACCAAAAGAAAAGAGGGAACAACCGACAAAGCGTCTTTGGCTTTTACGGTAAAAGACAGGGAATCAATCGTACTGGAGTATCCAATGAGAGAAACTCCAGGAGGAAGCTATGTACATGTTCCATGGTCCAGACAAGATATATTGTCATTTACAAATGATTTTCCGAAATTGAGAGAAAAACCTGTAGAGTGGTACAGACAAGTGGAAAGGTTTGTCAAAGTTTCAAAGGTGTTGTGGGTAGACTTGGATGGATTGTTTGACATTGTAGTACCAACAGATTTATGGACAGAATGTAAGATTACCATTGATTGGCCAACAGTAGAATATCCTAGAGATGCAAAAACTGGAGCGCCAGGTCCAGAAGTAATGAGAAAATATGATCAGGTTATTACATTTTTGAAAAACAAAATTCCACCCAAAGAAACTGATTGGGTAAAGATTGACAGAACTACACAGGAGAGTAAGGAATCTGTACATGCCTATTATGAAAGGCTACTTTTGGTTTTCAAACAGTACAGCGGTTATGAGACTTTAAGTGAAAAGGACATGAGTCATTTTGTATATAGATTTGTATATGGACTGAAACCCGAGATAAGTGAAATGATTAAGCAGCATATGTTATGTTGGCAGAATAGCACTGTAGATAAGGTATTAAGGTATGCCAACTATTGTAGTGATGACATTGAGTGTAGACAGGGTAAACTAAAAGAAAAAGCGATGTGGGCACAAGTAAAAGTTGCAGAAAAACAAGAGGCTCAAATGGGTAATCAAACTAATGATGCAGGACAGGTCAAATCTAAACCAAATATAGGTAAGGGAAAAGGCCAAATGAGTATAGAAGAAGCTAAAAAGAAATGGCCTTGTCATAACTGCGGAAAATTAGGGCATTGGAGAAACGAGTGTAAATTTCCTCCGAAAGCTAATACGGAAAATCAATCATTAAATCCACAGGTGCAGAGTGAGGTGAGTTACCAACAGCTGCAACAACCGCAGGTAGTTACTCAACAGAGTCAGGTGCCACAACCACCTCTTCCCAAGAGTGTAAACCCCCAGAGATACAGTGCATAGACAGGATTCTACGGAGGAGAGCAGGTAACAAAATTGCCGCGCGCAGCTGCAATATCGCAGTATTGGTTACGACAGGATGGAAATGAATCGGATGAAAGTTTATGATGGTGCCTAGGAGAGGAGGAAGAGTGCGTGCTTGGCGCAACTCTAGAGGTAGATCAGTCAGGTCCATTTGTGGATGGAGAAGTGAATGGTGTAAATGTTACATTCCTTGTGGACACTGGAGCTACCCGTTCTAATGTTAGATCAGTGGAAATTCCAAACCTTCCTCTCTCAGGTGAATATATCCAAGTAGTAGGTGTTTCAAACCAGCAGATTAAGGTGCCTCTTACGAAACCAGTAGAGGTGAAAGTTGGACCATTCAGAGAAATGCACCGATTTGTGGTGTGTGATTGTAGTCCTGTAAACTTGTTAGGACGCGATCTGCTTTGTAAAATGAATTGCACCATTTATTGTACCCCGGATGGTATTGCATTTCAGGCACCAGATGAAGATGTTTTATATAAAATGACAATGGCAGAACTAGAACCAGGAGTAAATGACATGTTTCCTGTGTTTGATGTAGAGAAAATCCCAATTGAGTTAAAAGAAACAGTCAGATCTGATGTATGGGATTTTACAGGCGAAGACATTGGGTTAATGAGAGGAGTAGACCCTGTAAAAATTACTGTAAGAGAATGAACAAATTACCCAAATACTCCACAGTACAAATTGACGCCAGAAATTATTGAAGGAATAACACCCGTAATCAATAAAATGATTGAACAGGGAATTTTGAAAGAAATAATGAGTAGTCCATGTAATTCACCTATAATGGGACTGAAAAAGCCAAATGGGACATATAGAATAGTGCAAGATCTACGAAAAATAAATAAAATCGTTATTCCTTGTTGTCCAATTGTGCCAAACCCCGCTGTAATACTGTATCAGATTCCACATGATGCAGAATGGTACACAGTTATTGATTTGTGCCATGCATTTTTCTCTATTCCATTACATCCGGATAGCCAGCCATTATTTGCGTTCCGGTTTGGAGAGCGTATTTTGGCATAGTGCCGAATTCCTCAAGGGTATACAGAAAGCTCCTCAATCTTTAATCAGATCCTAAAGAAATCCTTAGAAGATTTAAGAATGCCTGAAAAATCTGTGATGGTTCAGTACATTCATGACCTGTTAGTGGCATCAAAGACCAAAGAAGCATGTGTTACCGACACAATTGCTTTATTGAACCACTTAGCCGAAGGAGGACACAAAGTGTCTCCGTCTAAATTACAATTTTGTCAGCAGGAAGTTCAATACCTAGGTCACAAGATTGAGAAGGGGATGCGGAAGGTAACGACAGAGAGAATAAAGATTATCCGAGGAATGAGAGCTCCAATGACACAGAGAGATGTGAGAATGTTCCTTGGAATGGTTGGGTATTGTCGACAGTGGATAAGTGGATTTTCATTGATTGCAAAATCTTTACAGCGATTGACAAAAAAGGATGTCAAAGATCCGTTTGAATTGAATGACGAAGAAATGAAAGCCTTCAAAGAACTAAAAACAAGGTTGTGTGAAGCACCGGCACTGGGAATGCCTGATTTTGAAAAAGAATTTGAGCTGTATTGTAGTGAGAGAGATGGATGTGCACTTTCAGTTTTAGTGCAAAGACACGGAAAGATGAAAAGACCTATTGCATATTTTTCAGCTGTTTTAGACCCAGTAGCAAAAGCGTTGCCTGGCTGTCTGAAAGCAGTAGCTGCTACTTGTGTAAGTCTGGAACAGAGTGAAGGCATTGTGATGGGATATCCATTGAGAGTATATGTTCCACATTCTGTTGAAATTCTTTTGACAAGAACCAAAACTCAATTCATGACACATAGTCGGCTGACTAGGAATGAAAAGGTGATTTTGAGTGCAGACAATGTAATCATTGACAGATGCACAAGTGTGAATCCTTCAACATCATTGCCAGATGAAGGGAGTGTAGGCGACAAAGATGAAGTCGATCATAAATGCCTGGACGTGCTTGAATTCTGTACGAAACCTAGGCCGGATATAAAAGATGAGCCCTTAAAAGAATCAGATTATGTGATGTTTGTGGACGGTTCATGTCTGAGGACGAGTGAAGGAGTTTTGAGTGCGGCGTATGCTGTGTGTACAGTAGCTGCAATAATGGAAGCATCTTGTCTGAGAGGGATACGTTCCGCCCAAGTGGCTGAGCTGATTGCTCTGATTCAGGCGTGCAAACTGGGAAAGAATGTTCGAATTACGGTGATCACGGACAGCCAGTATGGCTTCGGAGTGGTCCACGATTTCGGACAGATCTGGTCTCAGAGAGGTTTCTTGACATCTGCAGGAACTCCAATTAGAAATGGTGAGTTTGTGAAGAAATTGCTTGAGGCGATACAGCTGCCTAAACAGATCGCAGTGGTGAAGTGTGCTGCACACAAAAATGAGGCGGATTACATTACCGTGGGTAATAGGTATGCCGACGAAATAGCCCAATATCGTGCTAGAAATATGGTTTTGTTAAACAGAAGGAGAGAAAGAGAGAATGTTTCCTGTCCCTTGCTGTTTACTAACATTGTTGAAACATGGGATGAAGTAAGACAATTACAGGAAGAAGCAAACGATGAGGAGAAAGATGGTTGGATAAAAGCAGGATGCAGAAAAAGGGAGGAAGATGACGTTTGGGTTTATAGAGATGAAAGACCAGTTATGCCTGATAGCATGATTTCTAACATGGCACGGATGTACCATGGACAAGCTCATATTGGAAGGGATGCCATGATCCAACTTTTCAGACAAACCTGGTATAATCCAAAATTCAGAGTTATAGCTGAGAGTCTTTGTCAAAGATGTCTTACCTGCCAACAGATAAATCCAGGAAGAAAAACAGTAGTGAGTCTAGGAACAATAGGGAGGGAAGGAGGTCCTTTTACTAGAATGCAACTAGACTTTATTGAAATACCCCCAAGCAATAGACTGAAGTATGTTCTTGTGGTCGTTTGTTTGTTTTCTCGTTGGGTGGAAGCCTATCCGACAAGAAGGAATGATGGAGTTACTGTAGCTAAGCTCCTGCTGAGAGAATTCATTCCAAGATATGGTTTTCCAGTAACGATTGAAACAGATAGAGGAACACATTTTCAAAATGAACTAATTCAACTGATATGTGAAGCTCTTGACATTCAACAGAAATTACACTGTGCTTACAGACCAGAGGCTTCTGGAGTAGTAGAACAAGTGAATGGAACAATAAAGAATAGGTTAGGGAAAATGTGTCAAGCCACAGGACTCAAATGGCCTGATGCCCTACCATTGGTGCTGATGACTATCAGAAGCATACCTGACAGAAAAACAGGTCTAAGTCCCCATGAAATAATCATGGGACGAGCAATGAGACAAGCACATGTACCTGTCAACAAACTGCTGACTATAACTGATGATCTCGTATTGGATTATTGCAAAGGATTGGCTGATGTGGTACATTCTATGTTTCATCAGGTTGGACTGGATGCGACCACTCTTGAAAGAAAACCAGCTCATGATTTGAGTCCAGGAGACTGGGTCCACATAAAAGTCCACAGAAGAAGAAACTGTTTGGTTCCTCGCTGGGATAAGCCACGTCAAGTGATCCTGGTGACAACAACTGCTGTTAAATGTGCTGGAGTGAAAAACTGGGTGCATGCCAGCCACACTATCAGAGTTCCAGATCCTGAAGCTCGACCTGTAAGTCGACATCTGGAGATATCTGATACCAGTTCAGCATCCGATGCAGAAGTTGAAACAAGCAGGGTTCCAGATCCTGAAGCTCGACCTGTAAGTCGACATCTGGAAGACCCAGGTACAAGTTTGACAACAGAAGAAGAACCTGAAATAACAAAAATTCCAGAACTTGAAGATCGACCTGTAAGTCGACATCTGGAAATATCAGATACCAGTTCGGCATCTGAAACAGACCAGTCAGATTGTGATGAAAAGCAAAAGAATAAATGGAGAACTGACATTATAAACGAAGAAATTGAACCAAAAGACAGTGACAATGATCAGCCAAGCACGAGTTATGGTAGATTTCCTTCAAAGATTGTCGAATTAGTTGAGGGAGGGTTAGATTTAGATAGAGAGATAGAAGAAGAATCGGAAGAACCCCGAGGAGCAATAGGGACAGACCAACAAATAGAAGAACAACAGGGAAATTTAGAGACAGACAGAGAGACTAACAAGAATCCGGAAGAAACTCGAGGAGGGATAGAAACAAGTGTCCCAACAGAAAAGTCACAAGAAGGTTCAGATTTAGACAATGAAAGCGAAATCATAAAGTTAAAAATAAGAGGAAGTGAAATAAGATCTGAAACAGAATCAGAAGAAAGTGAAGAAGAGAGAAAGCAGAGACTAGGACCAAGAAAGAGGACTTGGAGAACTGAACGAGAGGAAAAGGAAAGTGAACCAAAAAGGCCAAGAAAAGGAGACAATTGGCCCCACGAAGTCAAAAGACTGAGATACAAGATAATAAACTTAAACAGAAATAATGCAGAACAGGTAAATGAGATAACAAGTCAAAAGGAACAAGGAAAACAAAGTGGAAAACAATTGCAGAAAACGAAGAGAGTGAAGAAACCTAATCTGAAATATAAGTCACCTGAGTGGCTATACATCGCATTGACTGACATTAAAGAAGAAGATAACACTCACGAAAGCTCAGAAGAAAGCTGCAAACCAATGAGTGAGAGTGAAGTGCAACAAGTCTGAAAAAATAAAGAGAAAACCCGGACTGGACATCAAAACCTGAACGAGACAAGGAAGAGTTCTGAAAAGAACTGAAGAAAGTACCAAACGAGACTAAGTGAAAGGGTAGAGTGGCTGATACGTCATTCTGAGGTGTGGTGACACATTTTCTGTACATATATATATATATAGCTAGGTAATAGAACAGAATGGTAGACACAGAGAATAGGAAATCTAGATGTGAATTTTTACGTAGATGGTGTAGAATGTGTTTCTTTTGTACAGGTTTATTAATGTTTATCTGGCTTATTTTAGCAATCACAATTCCAATTAGGTTAGCTGTAGAGGAAACGTCCATATTAGGGAATAACACGAAAAAGGACAAAGAAGCTAACACACAGAACACAGCAACATTAATAGATAGTACCGAGTTGCATAAAGATAGGTCCATAACTGATTTTTCTAAGAACGTTTTCACAAAATTGTTATATGAGTATGTAGAAACAATGGATGTAAGGGATTGTTATGTTTGTATGCAATTACTCTGCGTCTGTCACAGAAGGTGTGACCTATCATCACCTTCCTTTGACGTATGGGATAAAATGTAGTGTTCTAGCCAGTTTATTTTATAAAACAGGTAGATTAGAATATTATTATACTGACATAAATAAGGTTTTTGCGAAAGTTCCTATAATTCCTGAACTGAACAAGGTGAAAGAAGCAAAAATGTTTGGTGAATTTTTCCTAGAAAATAAAGATTTAACATTAGAGTATGTAGTTAGGCACAATCTTACCTGTGAATTAAAGAAAGAAGAAAAGGTATTTTTAGAGATGGTAGAAAACAGAAGAGTTAAGTTTCAAAGAAAAGTAATAGAAGAAGAGATAAAAACACTCCTTCGGGCGTTTGAAGAGGAAAATCATGATAAGAGAGAGACAAATGCAGCTATGACTTTGGATTGGCCTCAACAGGGAAAGTTGTGCATTAGTAGAAATAAGACTAGGTATGATAACTATTTCGTGGGTTCCAGTGAATGCCGAGACACTTACAAAATTTTAGGAGGATGGGGATTCAAAGGAGGAAAAGATCCAATATTTCCAGGGATCTATTATATTTGCGGAAATAGAGCTTATTACAGGTTGCCGGATCATTGGTATGGGTCATGTTATTTAGGCCTGGTCTTTCCAAAGATTTTTCATGTGGAGAGAGGAGAAAAAGGAATACACGAAATGGGTGAAACATTAACACGTAGGAAAAGGGAAAGTTTTTCAGAAATAGTTGGTGACATTTTTGGAGCATTGATACCAGCAGTGGGTATATCTTTGAATGCATTTAAGATTCGGAAACTATCCACAGTAGTAGATCGTTTATCAACGAATACTGCTGGAGGGTTCTTGATGGTAAATACCGAGATGGTTGCCATGAGAGCTATGGTGATGCAAAATCGACTTGCCCTTGACATTCTTTTGGCAAAAGAGGGTGGAGTCTGTGGAATGCTGAAAGTCCAACATTGTTGCACTTACATTCCAGATAAAAGTGAAAATATACAGAAGTATATAAAGAATATTACTGATTTGCACAAAGAGCTTGCTCCACTGGAGGTTGAAGGTGCCTGGGAGAAACTTGGTAAGAGTTTTTCCTCAATACAAAAATGGTTCACTGAAATAGGTGGTTCTATTATAGGGAAAGTTCTAATATCAGCAACAGTAGTAATATTAGTAGTGTTATTAGTGAAATTAGTTTATGTATGTATTAAATGGAGAAAAAGACAAAATAAAATAAAAAGAGAAAATAAGATAAATAAAGAAAGAGAACGAGAAATGGGAGAAATAGAACTAGAAGAACTAAAAGAAAACATGTATAAAAGAACAAAAAGACAAGATGAAAAGGACACTGATGTGTGAACTAACAAAAGCAAGTAATGAGAAACATTTTATCTGAAAATTGTGTAACATGGGTTTTTGTGGTGATATTAAAAATCACCAAAGGGGGGAATTGATGGAGCAAGGTAAATAAAATAAATTTTTAACTCCCCATAATAGGGATAATAATTTAACGATATTAATTGTTTGCCAAATTAACCAACAATCTGCATTTTTTTTATAAACATTTACATCAATGGTAACTGCTCTTTATGTGCAAAACTAACTTATTTACAAATTGTAAAGTAAAACAATATTAATATAGGGATTTGCGTACTAATTAGAGCAAAATCGCATGATTTGTGCTATGTAGTACAATTGTATTGTGGCAAAGAATGCGGATGGTAAGTAAACATGGCTTTAAATGTCGCTTCTGCTAGGTAACACCTAACTTGGGTACTTAGAATGACGGGTGGGAAACAGAAAGGCTTATTTTCTTTATTTTAATTATGATTTTGTTTGTTCTTATGATAGTTCGTTCGGGCCTGCTAGGCCATGCTGCGAAAATGGCTGCCGAGGCAGATGAGGTCATGCACAGACACAAAGATGGCCTCTAAGCGGAAGAAAGCCATAGAGCTAAACCACGTGGGTACAGCTCGAGCCCAGAGTGAGAAGTGTCAAGGTCAGGCTGACCTGACTTGAGGAGAGTGCCAAGAAAGACTCAGCACGTATCCGTGAGAATGGAAGATGAACCCAAATGAATTAACAATGGACTGCTTAAAATGTGACCATCAAAAGTGAAACATTTAGTGTACTGTCAATTGGACTGCTATTACCCAAAGGTCGTGTGAAAATATAATCCTTAAAACAATTTTAGAACCGGTTTGAACAAGGAGGGCAATGAGGTGATTCTTACCACCCCTCCAATGGACCAATTAGCGTGATTCTCGCCCCAAAGGTTGCAACTTTTTGTTTAGTAAGCTAGTAATAGGGTATAAGAGGACCTACTCTTAAGAAAGAGGCTGATATGTTATTCCTTTTTCGCGTCACCATTTCTACATATTTTTCTTTGGAGCACTGAGCGTTGATGTGGATGGAGCTGCTGCTATTTTCTATAGGCTGTTTTCCTTTATAAAATTTGCCTTTTGAACTCTAAAACTTGACTGGGAAGAGGAACGAGACCGATGCGGGAAACCTGTAAGGGAGGTCCGTCGAGGAGGCCTTTAGTGGGAGAGTCAGTCAGTTTTGGGAGTTCCATGCTGTGATCTACTTTTGGTGAATTTTTCCAAACTGCAACAAATGGGTATGCATATAATCTTTTATAAAGTTTATTTCTTATATGCTATTGAAGTGTATTAAAGTGATTAATAAACTAAGAATCTCACTCATGCAAACTGAATTTAGATAAAAATCTATTTCTAATTAATTCTGAGTCTGTGGTTCTTTAGTTTATTTAATGAATTTAACATGTATTAGGGTTTTAAAGGATTGAGCTGGTCTTAATTGCCATCAACTTATTCTACTAGTTGGTCCATCGACCAAAAAGCGGAATACCTTGATGTTTTAGAACCGTCAGGATTAAAACTGAATAAACTTGGTTGTTTAAGGTAATATTCTGTTAACTTTAATAAGGTATTCCGTTCTTCCAGCAATTTCGTTCTTCTCCTTAGTGAAAGTGGATGTGATCCAGGGAATAACTGAGAGAGCGTATGATATGCGGTGTTATGGGCCCCACCGTCATATGGTATAGTTGTTGTGAATGATCTTTACCTGGATGTTATGTCCAAAGGAGAAGAATTAATATTAGCCGCTCTGGATCAGTTTCAGGTTACGTACAGCCTGAAACAGCTCGTGGGTTTTTCTTTTGTTTACTATTCTTAGGCCACTCTCTTAACAGCAGTCGCCCCATGTAGACCCGGCCCTGAGAAATAAGTGCTGGTGCTTAGCACCGGAAAGCACCGGCACAAATGGTCCCTGTTCCGGGTTTTACAAGGGCTTCTTGATCTGGCTGAGACCTGTTTCCTTACCCCTGACCTATTGCCTAGGACAAGTCGCTCCCAGACATCATCTGGATTTGTGAAGAAATGGGACTTTCCTTGTGGATAACCCTCAATTTTGCAGGGAATAACAACATTTATTGTAGGTTTATAGTTTGCAGTTTATGTTTGATCTGCACGAAGAAGTTCCTGAGTTGCAGCACTTTCTGCATATAGTCGGGGAAAATTCGTATGGTACTAGCTTCATATTGGGGTCTTCCTTCTTCCTTACCATTTGTAAAATAAAGTCTCTGTCACTGTAATTTAATATTGTTGCAATCATTACTCTTGGTGGAGCCCCCAATGGAGGTCTTGAGTCCAACGCTCTATGTGCTCTTTCTATCACAATAAAAGTTTGAAAGAACTGAAGTGACAACTCCACAGGGATAACAGGTAGGCAAGATGCTTTTTATTACTCTCCAGGCACTCAGCTGAGGATAACATCACCTCAACAAGAGCATTCTAAAACAGAATTTTTTAACCAAGAAGGCGGGGGAGGGGTGAACTGGAGGAGATAGAGAGCAGTGGGGGGATGGTTGGGTCAGGCAGGAAAACCCAGTAGGTAAATATAAGGTAGTAATTTACAGCAAGACCCTCCGGCTACAAAGTAGTCTGTATCATTGCTCCAGGAACTCCTCAAGGGGGCCTCACTTAGCACTCTGCATTCCATGTCATCCAAGTTGTCTTCAAGGAGATATGCCTGGCACAAGGTCGTGCAAAGGTTGGTCTGCAGGGTCGCCACCTCAGTCATGAGGTGTTGAACCGTCTTTTTGTGAGCTAGAGAACTGTCACTCACCTTCCGTAGGTTGACTCAGAGGAGGTTGACTTCCACAGCCATGGTGTCAATGTTCGTTTTGAGTGTAAGCTTGGATCTTTCAATCATGGCTAATATTTGCACCCACGTCGATTTAGCCTTTGGGTGGCACCTCTCAGCCAGCCCCCACAGCCTCTTTCCAGTTGTTAACTCTTGTGAAGCCCATGTATTGGCCCAATCTTGTCTTTTGGGTTGGTGAAGTGGGTCTGTCACAACCCATCTTGATGTTTATGGTATAGCAGGCTTTACCCAAGTACTCCAACGTTTCAGTGCAGCTCCCCAGAAGGCTCAGTCGCCATTCCCGCATGTAGGGCAGCTGCCAGTGCCGTTTGCTGAACTATTTTGCAGTGTTCTTATAGAGACTCTGGGCTTGTTGTCTGTTGTTCACTCTGTCAACCCTTATCACATCATGCAGTTAGGCTATTATTAGTCACCACTTCACAAGTGAAGGAGGGGATGTCGCCACCCAGGCCCTCCACTATTTTGCACTCTCTGGGGGTCCATCAGCTACATGTCTATGTACATGATCTGGTGGAGGGAGGGATCAGTAGGAAGGCGGAGTAGATGGGTCATGATCAGTCCCCCTGCCACCACTCCACAGGCCTACTTCAATCCCGTCCCATTATGGTCTCTGAGCTTGAATCCGAGCTTCATTTCTTAATCAGAGTTCCCAGCATCAATGGATTGGCAGTCCCTCTTCCCTTGTTTCTCAGTGCTCCTTCTGAACTTTTTCATCCTGCGGGTGGGCCTAGGCCCGAGCATTCCAGCCTGCTGTCGCTAAGGGCCCTAGGTCCAGGCGACCGGCACATGTGTGTTCGTGTTGCCTGGGGTTTTCAAGCTCTCAGCCTCAGCTGGATCTGGTTTCTAGCTCAAGAATTTCTTCAACTGAGCTGTCTGCCTGATATGAAAGAGCTGTCTATCTAACGAACCTGATGAATCATGGAACAGAGGTTCCTTGAGTACCAATCTGGCACCATGTTGTATTGTCCCGGAAGATACTCTGGTATCATTGATATCTTCTAGAGAAGAGAAAGCTCAAATTTTGCCCTGGTATACTTCACTAGAGGCTCCAACCTCGCTCCCCACAACCTGTTTATGTACCTGACTGTATACAAACATGCAGATAACTGCACATTTTACCTTGTCTTTTACTAAGCTCTGGATCACAAAGGAAACTGCAAGAAGCTCTAAACAATGTTTGTGAATTGAAGACTCCATCTTGGACTATCTTTCTCCAGTCGAGAAGGTGCCACACCTTACCTCCATATCCAGATCCTTGCATCTGACTAATACTAGATCTGGGGAAATAGGAAAGATGGCCTGCCTGTTCCAGACATCAATATGAGTATTTCAAGGCCTTTGTAAATGCCTCATCTTTAGTTGCTGTAGCACCCTGTAGTAGAGGTCTTCAAAAGATCGCCTGAGTAGGAGATGAGAGAAGATGCACCATCCTTGCTATGTGCCATAAGGAAATCTGTAGCTAGGCCAGCGTCATCCTCAATTCCTTTCTGTTCATAGAAGGAACCCCAGAAAATTAATTCTCCTGGAGGATATTTAGTCTACCTTTTCTATAGATAAAATAACCTTTAGTCTGTGGATTAAATCTACTACCTCCTGAACCTGTCTCAGTGAAAGATTTCTCTTTTGGCCCAGGAATATCATAGTGTGCAGATAAATCCCTGTGCTCAGTCCTTGGAACCTAAGAGCCGCTGACACCAGCACTGACAGTCTGGTGTAACACCAAGGAGGGGCGGATAGGCCAAAAGGTAGGAACCCGAACCTGTACATCTGACCTTGCCATTGGAACTGGAGATACCGTATGAGATTGTGACATATTGGCACCAATAAATAGGCATCATTAAGATTCAAACGCAACATCCAATCTGCAGGAAGTAGGATATCCCGTAAGCTGATTACTGTCTCATTTTAAAATGGCTATGGGGCACACACTGATTGAGATCCTTTTATTGCTGGGCTGAACTTTTTGTTTTTCTTCTGAAGCAGAAAAATATTGCTGACAAACCCTTTGGGATCATGCAACATGGTTCTTTTGCTCCTTTTGAAAGCAAATCATGTATTTCTACAGGGATTAACTCTGCACCCTCCCAAGAGAACTGCATTGAAGCATGAAATCTGAAGAATCTAAGGGTCATTTGAAATTAACTCGCATTCCAGCATTCATAGGAAAGCTTCGTATTGGACTTCTTCGAGATGGGACATTTATTTGAACATCAGTGCTCAGGAAAATGTATATAAGTACTTTGCCTGTGTCCCGATATAAAATTGAATTTTGTAGGATTATCTGATGGAGTTCGACCATTCAATGGACGCATAACTCCCTCGACTAGAGTTTCGAAAATAAATTTGCCTTTCCTCGGGAGAGTGCAGTGCTCTTTAGAAAATTAAGGAATGTTCCATGCGCTGTCTTCATCTTTTATCGTGTGATCCAGCATTATGGGGTGCATTTTTCAGTTAAAATCACTACACACCAGTATGCAATTCTTGTTTACAATACAAGGCCCTTCATGCAGACTTTTTAATGGCATCGTCAATGGCTCTGCCAGCCATTTTGCCATGAGCTGATATTTAAATAACAGTACGTCAGGTTTAACCTGAACCCATCCGCCTGGTGGAAAATAAACATTTAGGGGCTTATTTACAAGCCCCGTGCGCCACTTTTGCGTCATTTTTAACATGGGAAAAGTGACGTACGGGTGGCGCAAGGGGCTTGTAAATATGCCCCTCAGTATCTTATGTGTCCACACCTGGCTTTTTAGGCCAACAGTTTGTATCTTCTCGTTTGTTATGGTATGAGTCACTTCACCATTAGCAGCCAGCGAAGTTCTCACCCAGATAGTCAAGCCTCCTGTGGGTCTGCCCTTTTGTTGTTTGTTGGCGTGTAAATGGTATGTTAAGTATCCGCCAAGGTCAATGATATCGACGGCAAGCAGCAGATTGTTGTTTTATAAAAGTCAACCGATCCTTATCATCCATTTTTGACTTTAGGCCTGCTATTTTCCAACTCAGTATTTCTAGATGTGCTGATAATCTAATTATCGAGTTAGAGTTTCTGGGTTTGTCCTATAGGCGGTTACATGTTTGATCTTCTAGTGAGGGTCTTTTTAATGGCAGATGATTATAAGTTTGGTTTGAAAGAACTGTTTGCTATTGCATTTCACCAATTATAGTAACTGGTTGATTTTGTAGTAAACTATTCGCAATACAGAACTTTATTTCCATCAGTGGAAGAAGTTGATAAGAGCGAACTCCAGCCTTCAGAGTGGATTTATGCTTCATTTGGGCTTTTGCTGATTTTCTGGTGTATTTAGGCTTGGCTGCTCTAAAAAGATGAGCAGGTAGGATTCAATTTCTGGTGACTCTATATGAACGCCCCACGCTTTCAACTGATTTGCATGAGTTAAAATTTAGTTTGTTACTTTAATACTGGACCATACTGTATGTGCTGATTCTTTTCCCCCATTTTTGTTGGATTGATCAAAGCTTACAACTATCAGATCTTTTGACCATATTTTTTGTAGATCTGGCAACGTATTTATAAGTCGCAAAATGTTGGCTCTATTGAGAATATCTTGATTCCCACGCGATGCATACTCGGGGGTAAATATGATTGTCTACTGCTCTTTAGTAGTATGTTATGTTATGTTATGTAGTTTTATAGAGCGCACAGCTGCCCCAGCAAAGGGGCGTCCCAGCGCTAATAGCAAACAGAAGGGGAGGCTATCGACAGAAAGAGGCCTATAGTGGAGGGAAGAGGTGGGTTTTAATAGCCTTACAAAAAGCCAGGTAATTATCGATGCGGCGAATGTGTATAGGAAGTGAGTTCCAGAGTTTAGCTGCCAGTGTGCGGAAAGAGCGCCCACCAGCACGGACCTTCCTTACCCGGGGAACAACCGCCAGATGATGACCAATCGAGCGGAGTTAGCGGGTGGGAGTATATGATGAAAGAAGGTTGGCCACGATGCCAGGAGAGGAAAAATTCAAGATCTTAAAAGCAATGCAGAGGGACTTAAACTCCACTCGTCTGGCCACCGGCAACCAGTGTAACCGACGAATAGCACTGGTGGTGGAGCAGGTTCTAGGAAGGCCAAGGAGAGTTCTGGCAGCTGCATTTTGGACCCTCTGCAGTCTCAAAATCTCAGTCTTGTTGGCCCCCAGGTATAGCGAGCTGGCGTAATCCAGTCTCGACAAAACAGAGGCCTGGACAATAACCTTCCTGATGGGTGGATCGAAAAAACCCAACAGCGGTTTGACCCCCCGTAGTATACAAAACAAGTCCCTGCCACTTTCTTAGTTTGGGCCTGAAAGGTGAGAGCCGAGTCAACCAAGACACCTAGATTTTTCACCACCTGTTTGGGGGCGAGTGCACTTCCCAGGGTAGCAGGCCACCAGCGTTCACTCTACAGCTCAGGATCTTTCCCTACCAGCAAAACCTCAGACTTGCTGGCATTGAGCTGGAGGCAGTTGGCATGCATCCACTCAGCGACAGCAGCAAGATCGCCCCAAAACGTATGCGCGTCCTGCACGCAGTCATCGGAGAGTGCAACTACCAACTGCGTATCATCTGCATATGATACTACTGTGAGCCCTCCACTCCTGGCCACCGCTGCTAATGGTTGGACGTACAAGTTAAAAAGCGTTGGGCTCAGAGCTGAGCCCTGTGGCACACCCTGTTTAATAGTATGAACCATGGAGGTGAAAGGGGGGGCCGTTACCTGGAAGGTCCTCTCAGAAAGAAAAGAGACAAACCAGTCCAGTGCAGGGCCCACAATGCCTGCCTCCTCCAACCTTTGCAGCAAGATCTGGTGAAAGACCATATCACACGCGGCACTGAGATCCAATAAGATCAGTGCCGAAGTACGTCCCTCATCCAGTGCTACCCTCAGATGTTCAGTCACCGCTAGGAGGGCAGACTCCGTGCTGTGACCCGGACGGAAGCCATTCTGAGATGGGTCGAGTATGTTATTCTCTTCCAAAAAACCTGTCAAGATTGAATTTATGTAGGCCTCAGAGATCTTGGATGCCCACAGCAGGTTTAGCTGTATTGAGGGTAGGTTTTTTTAACAGGGGAACAACCCTGGCCTGCTTCCAAGTCCTAGGGACAACTGCCATAGACAGGGGCATGTTAATCACCTGGCCCAGAGGTGTAAGAAGCACAGGTAGCAGTTTCATAAGTTGATCAGGCTTCATGGGATCAGCAGGAGAGCCGGATTTAACCTTGCTGCATAATGAGCGCAGCACATCCTGGGAGATCGGCGGGAAGGCGGCAAGCGTGTGAGTGGGAAGGGGTCTACCCACAGGGTCAGAGCACATATCAGCTTGAGGAAAGGTCTTATAGATGTTTTCCACCTTGTTAACAAAGAAGGTGGCGAGAGCCTCACAATGCTCATCCGACGTGATAGAGGGCGCTGCAGATACCCCAGCCGATTTAAGATCTTTAGGTATGGAAAAAATACTCTTGGTGGGGTTATTTCTGCTCCTGATCTCGTCTGCAAAGTAGGCTGCCCGTACTGTCTGAATAGCCCTGTGATACTTCTTGGTGGCCTCCTGATAACACCCTATCAGGAACGGGTCATAATCTCGTCTCCACGCCCGCTCCAACCTCTTACAGGCTTTACGCATAGTAGCGAGCTTGTCATTATACCAAGGACTAGATTTGGTGTTACGGCACTTAGACCGTTTAACAGGAATAAGTGTGTCCAAAGGGCGGAGGATCCAGTCCGATAGCGCTTTATCGGCAGCATCCGGATCATCCGGCAAGGTGGGTGTGTTCATAGAGAGGAGGGCGTGGAAATGGTCAAAATTTAATTTGTGCCAGGGGCGTTTGAAAGAGAATATCTGGAGCACCCTCCGAGGGGGTTCTACCCCCGAGAGTGTCATGGGAATCAGATAGTGGTTGGACCAGCACACCGGAATGGGGGTAGTAACTGTGAGATAGGAAAGGTTAGAGAAGACTGGATCTAGCAAATGGCCAGCAGAGTGGGTGGGGCCTTGAACCAGTTGGAGCAGCTGACAAGCCGCTAGGTCAGCAGAGAAGTTACCCACTTCTGAGTCATGGGGGTTGTCAAGATGCAAGTTCAAATCACCAATAACACTGAAATTGGCAGATCTCATAGCCAGGGAACTGACTGTGTCAATTAGTGCAGCCCTAAACTCCTTCGAAGGTCCTGGTGGACAATAAATCAGTAGGCCAGACATGGTATAGCTAGCGTTAAAATAGATCCCAAAACGCGCACACTCACAGCCCATCAGGGTTTCTTTAACAAAAGTGCAGGTGTAGCAGGAATTGAAAACAACTGCGATACCTCCCCCTCTAGCCTCTCTATTGAGAGACGCAATGCTAAAACCCAGGGGGAGCGCCAAGCCTGGCTCAGCCACCATGTCAGCTGACAGCCATGTCTCGGTCATAAAAAGGACATCGGGAGATTCATCACGTAACAGGTCGTAGACATCATGATAGTGCTTGGCTAGGGAACGACAATTAAGGCTAAACAATTTGATATTCTGTCTGGAGCAGAGAGGGGAAGTAGGGAGGGACAAGGTGGTTGCCCAAGAGTTGAAACCACAATTCTTACAGCAGAACGGACCCTCAGGCAGGTTACAAGGAGGGTGACTGCAGGGGCTCACTATTTGCCTAATGGCAAGGAGGTCGTCACGAGAGTAGGTGAGCATACCGCTGATCAAACCGGCAGCATGTCTGGCGTCTGGCGACGTCCAGGCGCGGACGGGCGCAGACGGGCTTGCCTTAGGCGCGCCTTTGGCGCGTCCGCGGACTGTTCTTGCCTAAGTAATAGAGAGCATGAACAGTACCGCCCCCATCGCCCCCGGAAGTGCGTCACCTCACGCCGGCAAAAGAGAAAGTGACCGCCCTCCACGCAAACGGCGATACAGCCGCGGTGGACCGGAGCGGGGAAAAGAAGCACCCAGCAGGTACGATGCGTGGAAGGGGTGAGAAGAGTATAAAAGCAAAAGAGCAAAAGACTCACAAAGCACACCAAATCAGCAAAAAGATAAAAAGTTTTAAAAAGCAATGCTCGTAGTGCAGGTATTTTAAAAGTAGCACGCAGCCTCACCATTCAATGCTGCGCGTCCGCGGTCTGTTCATGCCTAAGTACTAGAGAGCAGGAACAGTACCGCCCCCACCGCCCCCGGAAGTGCGTCACCTCACGCCGGCAAAAGAGAAAGTGACCGCCCTCCACGCAAATGGCGATACAGCTGCGGTGGACCGGAGCGGGGAAAAGAAGCACCCTGCAGGTACAATGCGTGGAAGGGGTGAGAAGAGAATAAAAGCAAAAGAGCAAAAGACTCACAAAGCACACCAAATCAGCAAAAAGATAAAAAGTTTTAAAAAGCAATGCCCGTAGTGCAGGTATTTTAAAAGTAGCACGCAGCCTCACCATTCAATTGGTGCTACTTTGGTTACGTCTCGTAGTGTATTTATTTGCATGTTACCCGAACTCATTTCTCTGGTTGTTTTTCTCCAGATATCCAATGTAGGTGGTTAAACCCGATCAGGCACAGAATTTACTATTTTTACACTGGACTGTGCGAGGTCGTCCGTGGCCGATCCAGTAACTGGAGTTATTAGATCACATGGAGTCAAAACTTGGAATTTCCCTTGTAAGGCTTTTGAAATGCTTAGATCTATTTGTTCTGTACTTGCTTCAGGTTGAATGCAAACTTCTCCGTTAGGAACATGCAGTCTTATTTGAAGATTGCTGGTATGAATCAATGGACAGCAGAAGTTTTTATTATCTATTGCACCATGTTAGAGTTCGGTTTGACTTATTTGGTTTACATGACTTATTTGATTTAAATGATTTAAATCGGTTTCGTGGTTTTCTTGATTTGAATTAGTTTCATGATATTCGCCCTCAATACAAGGTGGCGGCTTTATGACCTCTCGGGACCTATTAACCTTTTGTATTCACAAATTGTGTACTACTGTTCCGATATACGTTATTCCTCACACACTCCACTGGAGTAACTACAGACAACCGGTGCTGCTATAGCCTTTCCCCAGTGTATTCCGATAACACACGGAATCTACTTACTCAGTGTACTTAGAAGTATAGCTGTCCTATTGCACCATTCTTCTTATTTCCTTTGCAACTTCTTCAACCACAGCCATCCTACAGTCAATGGTCCCTATGGACGTTGTAAATTGCTTGGTAAGTTCAAGTTGGGCGTCAAGTTTTGAGGACTGTGTCGTATTTGCATCTGCGATTATGTCCAAGGTTTTGCACATAACCTTCAAGATACTCGGTATCAGTTGGTCCAGTGAATACTTATTTGTTGTTCGATCCATGCATTGGTCAGCTGTCTCATATCCTTCATGCAGTTGATGTTCTTTATCAAGTAGATCAAAATCAAAAGTTATGCCATCCATTTGTGAATCTACTCCGTTACTACCTGAGCTGTCCTGTGCCGGGACCTCTGCGTTTGATAGAAGAGATGAGTCCAGGTGATCCAGCGGTAATCTAACAACAGATACTCCGCTACCTTATACTCACCTGGGCCCATAAATCACAACACACTCCATATCGAGTAGACCGCTGGAGTCTTTTAGTTTATAATTTCATATTCCTCAAGATTAGTTATTTCTTATTCCTAACTAACCTTTCACTGATCAAAAAGTTCTTTCCTCTGGTCGATGGACCATTAGTTGAACTAATTGATGGTGATAATGAACATAATTCTAAACTGTTCTTTAATTAAAAGTAAATAACCACAGACTCGGGAAGTTTTAAAATCTTTATCTAAATTAAATGAATGCGCACCTTAGGCACAGTCATTCTCATACAACCAAGAGATCTCAAATTCCGAGAAGGTTGGTAAACCGTCAGAAGGGGAGTCAAAAGCGCGGCCCTTTTTCCTAAGGATCCTGTGGCTAATACAAAGAGCTTTAAATGTAACTCTGGCCTGTATTGGGAGCCAGTGAAGTTTTTTAAGGCTTCTCCTACCGGGGCCCTCCTGGGAATATTCAGGATAAGCCTAGCAGCGGCATTTTGGACCTTCTGCAAGATGTTCAGATTTTTAGCGGTCACCCCTAGATACAGAACATTGCAGTAGTCAAGACGAGATGTGACCAAAGCCTGTACAACAGTTCTTTTAGCATCCAGGGGGAGAAGGTCCAGAATTTTCCGCAGCATTTTCAGGATGCCAAAGCAAGTTCCGGCCACAGCAGAAATTTGCTGGGTAAAGGAAAGTGCTTCGTCAAACCACACCCCCAAATTTTTCACCTTATCCTTCGGCACCGGGCAAAGTCCCAGTTCCTCAGGCCACCAATGCTGTGACCAGAAAGAGGGCTGTTTTCCCACAACCAACACCTCTGTCTTCCCTGCATTCAGCTGGAGACAACTCAGTCTCATCCAGTCCATAAGCTCCCTCAGACAAGTTTTGAAATCAGCAGCCCTTCCTGATTCTTGTTGTTCTAGGGTCACAACTAGCTGAGTGTCGTCAGCATAGGATACCAACTTGATTCCATGTCTCAACACAATATCTGCCAGCGGGCGCATATATATATTGAATAGGGTGGGGCTGAGCGCAGATCCCTGCGGCACCCCCTGGTTTAAAGGACAAACTCTGGACTTGAATGGATGTTGCAACACCTGAAAGGTTCTATTTTCCAAAAAGTTCTTCAACCACATCCACGTGACACCTCCGACCCCGACCTCTCCTAGCCTTTCCAGCAGGAGCCCATGGGACACCGTGTCGAACGCGGCACTCAAGTCCAACAAAACCAGAGCAGTAGTTCTACCTCCATCGGCCGCAATCCTCAACACTTCAGCTGCTAGAAGAAGAGCAGACTCTGTGCCATGCATTGGCCTAAAACCAGCCTAGGTGTCATGAAGAACCTGCCTCTCTTCTAAAAACTTCGACAGTTGGTTATTAAGATGTTTCTCTGCAATTTTTGCCACATAAGGAAGAAGAGATATAGGTCTTAAGTTTTCAGGGATAGCGGGGTCCAGTGATGGTTTCTTCAGCAGAGGAACCACCATAGCGTGTTTCCATCTGCTAGGAACCAGACCAGTGCTGAAGGACAGGTTCATAAGTGAGGTAAGGACAGGGGCAATTATATTTTTCCCTAATTGAAGAAATTTGGGGGGGATCGGGTCCAAAGGTGATCCAGATTTCACAGCCTCCATCAGCCCCAGAATCTCATTTTCCACCAGAGGGCAGAGGATAAACTTATCCTCGGTCACAGGTGCCTCCGTATAGGACACCGGCACAAAGCTCCTACTACTATCTGGAAAGGAGGCAGATATCCGGTCGATCTTATCAATAAAATAATTGGCGACCTTATCACAATACTCCGTAGAAGCAGGGAGTGCAACAGTCACTCGTTCTAGAGAGGACAATTGTTTCACTACCTGAAAAATGGTTTTAGAAGAATGTTTGGTTAACTCGATTTGCCCTGTATAATATTCCTTCCGTACTCTCTTAATATGGCGATGGTAGAGCTTCAAGGCATCAAGATATTCCTGTTTATTTACATCCTGATAGTTCTTCCTCCACTGGCGCTCAAGATGCTTACATCTGGTTTTCATTAGTGCCAACTCTTCTGAAAACCACTTCGCCGGCTGAAAGTACGGGCATTTTACATTGTTTGAGCGGTATCAGGGAGTCAACCGCCTTCGTCATCCAGCTAAAAATAGAGTTATCAGCTACCTGGCTGTTGTCCCCTAAATCAGGAGGACAACTTGCCAGAGCATCTTCAAAGGCAGCCTGGGTAAGAGTAGACCATTTCCGAACCATTATAGGTTTACAGCCCCTGCCCTGCAGGTAAAGGGCCGGACCTAATATCGGTATATTAAAAAACAATAAAAAGTGGTCTGACCAGGCTACGGGAAGGGGTGGAAGAGCAGCTAACTCTGTACAATTAGTAAAAATATTGTCTAGCGTATGGCCTTTATTATGAGTAGGGGAATGTATTAATTGAGTAAGGCCGAGTGCCTGAAGACCTGATACGAACTCAGCCGATTCTTTACAGCCTTTGTCTTCAAGATGCAGATTAAAATCTCCGACTAAAAAAAGTTAGAGTGACGAAGGGCATATTGTGGTAGTATTTCCAAAAGCTCATCAATAAAAATTCTCCCCGGACCGGGAGGTCTATAGATGAGAAGCCCAGAAACAGATCTGGAGCTAGTGATAGTTAAATTAAAAATGCTGCTTCGCAGCTAGACAATTGCAGTTTATCTAATTTAAGCTGAAGATCTCTCCTAAAGATCACCGCAAGGCCCCCCTCTGGCCAACCCTATCCACCCTAAGAATCGCATAGCCTTCTGGTAGAGCATCCAAAATATCTGGAGCGGGGGCGTCATTAAGCCATGTTTCAACCAGGAAAAGTCCATCTGGTTTTAAGTCAGTGAGTAGATTGTGAACTTCAGAGCTGTGTCTACTTAGCGACCTACAATTAAGAGAGAGACAATGCAAAAGGGTACTAGTAGTACTTAATGCTTCCCTTTTTCCCCTAGGTACTACACCAGGTGTCACCCGAAAGCCACAATGCTCACAGTCTCTCCGGACGCCATCCGCCCTCATGGAGTTAGGCATGCACTACCCCCCATACATCTAAGAGCCAATAGCTCATCGGAGGTGTACATCTTTCTACAATTTGAGAAAGAAATAGGGGTCCTGGCCCCTGGCGCCGTCCCGGCGCGGACGGGCGCAGACGGGCTTGCCTTAGGCGCGCCCGCTGCGCGCGTCCGCTGCGCGCTCGCTTGATCATGCGCTTTAGTAGCGTGAGCGCTGGGAGCACTAGACCGCTCCGCCCGTACAACGCTCGGCCCCGGAAGTGAGTGCCAATGTGGTACAACGCAACGCCCTCCGCACCAAACGGCACACGCCGCGGCGGAACAGGGCGGAAGTACCAATAACGGTAAGGCAAGCAAGACAATAAACTGTGCATTCCTACTACTCGCTACTGGATTCATATTCTTTCTAATAGGCAATTCTGAAAATACTACATCTAGATTTGAATAAAAATACTGAAGTCTCCCTGTTGCATAAAATAAACTTGATAAAACACTACATGATATTCCATATGTTAAAGGTATATGGTGATTCGTCACCCCCTCTGATACTGATGAGGGTAACTTCATACAAACATAGCAATTATTAATCTCCATTGTATTAACATACTGAAATAACAATTTAGTAAACATATTTGAAGACATATTATAGTCTGACTCATTATGATAATTTGCCTCATCTTCTACCCCTATTTCTATTTTAGTTCCCTTTATTCTATCTACCTTTTCATTAGTAATGGTATTATTTTTGTCACTTGTTTCCATTAACAAAGGTACTCATACTGTTAGGAATAACCATACTAATACTACCAATAAAATACTACAAAAACAAAATCTAAAACATTTTATTTTTAAACCTCGTTTTAGTCTTTCCGTGACTTCAACTTCTGCCATTTCAATCTGAGAAAATGTCTTCTCTTTTTCTTTCTTTGTCTGTTTAATTCTTTTTCTTTTTATTTTAAGGAGGTCTCAATTTGCTTTCATCAATCTGTGCAACATGAACCCTTTCTGTTTCTTCACTTAAATCTAAGTTTTCAAATTCTTCGAGTATAACGTAGGTCCACTCAGGGGCCTTGTATTTTCTATTTAAATTTCTCAATCTTGGGCTTTTTCGTGTAAGTTTTACTAAGGTTTGTTTAGATTGCGTTTGACTCGTAACTTCATTTACCTGTTCTGGTTTCTTTTCTGATTTTCTCAAATAATACCTTAATTTCTTCACTCCTTCTGGCCAATTGTCTCCTTTTCTAACTCTTTTGACCTGAACTGCACTTTCACCTTCCCTATCTCCTTCTAGAGTTCTTTTATTTTCACTTAATCTAGGCCCAATCTGTCCTTGTTCTTTATTTTCTGTGTTTGGACCTTCTTCTTCTTCCACCTGTTCAGGTCTTATTATAATTTGTTCTTCTTCTTCTGCCTGAACTTGTTCTTCTAGATCTACCTTATCCTGTTCAGATCTTATTTCAGATTGTTCTTCTTCTTCTGCCTGAACTTGTTCTTCTAATTCTGCCTTTCCCTCCTCGGGTTCCTGAATGTCTTTATTTATTTCTACCTGAGTGTGTTCTTCTTCCCCTGTCCTTCCCTGTCTACCTTCCTGCCTTTTCAGTTTTGTTATTCTTCTTGTTTCGACAGCATCATCAGGTATTTCAATTACTGGTATCCACTCTTCCTGACTTGTACTTGGCTGTTCGTCATTTAGTTGTCTTTCAGAATCTATCGCTCTAGACTCTTCAATTTCACAGCTTTCAACTTCTGACGTTTCAGCCTGCTCAGTCAGTGGTTGCTCTTGTTGTTCTGATGGGCTCGGAACTCTTCTGGTATGACTAGCAAGAATCCAGTTGGGCAAACCTGCACACTTCACTGCTGTGGTAGTGACTAGTATGACTTGACGTGGTTTATCCCACCTTGGTGCTAGACACGACTTCCTTGCATGTTTCTTCACTAGCACCCAATCTCCAGGATTCAAATCATGTGCTTGGTCTGGCTGTCTTTCAACTGCATCTTCTCCAACCTGGTGAGAGACAGAACGCACCATTTCAGCCAATCCTTTGCAATAGTCCAATACCAGATCATCAGTTATAGTCATTAATTTATTTCCAGGAATAAATGCTTGTCTCATTGCCCTTCCCATGAGAACCTCATGTGGACTCATTCCTGTCTTTCTGTTAGGAATACTTCTGAGACTCATCAGTACAAGAGGTAATGCATCTGGCCATTTCAGCATTGTGGATGCACACACTTTCCCTAATCTTGACTTGATTGTGCCATTTAGCTGTTCAACTATTCCAGAAGCCTCTGGACGATAAGCACAGTGCAGTTTTTGTTCAATGTTAAATGCAGCACAGATTAATCGAATTATCTCATTATTAAAATGAGGTCCTCTATCTGATTCCAAAGTGACTTGAAAACCAAAACGAGGAATCAACTCCCTCAACAATAGTTTAGCAACTGTAAGACTGTCATTTCTTCTGGTGGGGTATGCCTCTACCCATCTTGAGAACAGGCACACTATGACAAGTACATACTTTAGTCCATTACAAGGAGGCAACTCAATGAAATCTAACTGCAACCTGGTGAAGGGTCCTTCTGCCTTTCCAATTTTTCCCCAGCTAACCACTGTCTTCCTACCTGGATTTTGCTGCTGACAGGTTAAGCATCTTTGGCAAAGGCTCTCTGCGACTACCCTGAATTTCGGATTGTACCAACTCTGTCTGAATAATCTGATCATTGAACCTCTCCCTATGTGTGTTGCTCCATGATAAACTCTTGCCATTTTAGAGAGCAAACAATCTGGCATGACTGGTCTTCCATCTAGGTACACCCATACTTCATCTTCCAACCTTTTGTACAAGCTGATTTTATCCAAATTTCTTTTTCCTTTTCCTCAACTTCTTCCTGCAACTGTCTAATCTCATCCCATGTTTCTGGAATTGAGAAAAACATAAGTTGGCAGCTGGTTTCACCCGTTTCAATTTTTCTGTTTATGGCCATTGTATTTCTTGCACAGTATCGAGCAATTTGGTCAGCATATCTATTGCCGGCTGCCACATAGTCATTTCCTGACTGATGTGCAGCGCATTTAACAACTGCTATTTCTTTTGGCAATTGTAAGGCTTCCAGCAGATCTTTCACATTTTTACTGTTTCTAATAGGAGATCCTGAAGAAGTCAGAAATCCCCTCTGCATCCAGAGTTGGCCAAAATCGTGCACAACCCCGAAACCATATTGACTGTCCGTAAATATGGTTATTCTCCAATTTTTCCCATTTTTGCATGCCTTTGCTAAGGCTACCAATTCGGCTACTTGTGCAGATTTTACTCCCGGTAAACAGGATGCTTCAATTACCCCCGATATTTTACACACAGCATAAGCAGAACTTAATCCTCCTTCTTCATTTCTTAGACAAGACCCATCCACAAACAACTCATGATCAGCTTCCTTTAATGGTGTTTCTTTAATGTCAGGACGGGGCTTAGTACACAATTCAGTCACATCTAAACAGTCATGATCAATTTCATCTCTTACTTCCTTATTGCATGGATCTGGCAATAATGTGGCAGGGTTCATGACCGTACATCTTATCACTGTCACATTTTCTGCTCCCAAAATCACTCTTTCATACTTAGTCAGCCGACTAGGTGTGAGATGTTGTGTTCTTGTTCTTGTTCTTGTCAGAAGAATTTCAACTGAGTGTGGAACGTAGACCTTTACAGGATATCCCATCACTATTGACTCACTTTGCTCCAGACTCATACAAGTAGCAGCTACTGCTTTTAAGCAGCCAGGTAAGGCTGAAGCCACTGGATCCAATGTGGCAGAAAAATACGCCACTGGACGTGGCTCAGTCCATGTCTCTGTGTTAAGACTGAAAGTGCACAATTTTCTCTCTCACAGCAAAACAATGCAAATTCTTTTGAATAATCAGGCATGGCCAAGGCAGGAGCTTCACACAAACAATTCCACAATTTCACAAAGGCCTCCAAACATATCATCATTCCAATCAATTGGATCTTTTGCTCTTTTTCGGGTCATTTGTATCAATGGTTTTGCTAGCATGGAAAAACTGTTAATCCACTGCCTACCTTACCCAACCACTCCCAAGAACATTCTCATCTCTCTTTGTGTCTGAGGTAGTTGCATCTCTTTGATTATTTTTATTCTTTCCGGTGTTACTTTTCTTACTCCTCTTTCTATTTTATGCCCTAAATATTAAACTTCTTGTCGACAGAATTGTAATTTTTCTGGAGACACCTTGTGTCCTCCTTCAGCCAAATGGTTCAGTAATGCAATTGTGTCAGTGACACAATCTTCTCATGTTTTTGATGCCACCAGTAGGTCATCAATGTACTGAACCAAAACCGAATTTCCAGGCATAACTAATGACTCTAAACACTTTTTCAGGATTTGGTTAAAAATTGAGGGACTCTCTGTGTACCCTTGAGGAACTCGGCACCATGCGAAAATACGATCCTCAAACTTAAAGGCGAAAAGATACTGGCTGTGTGGGTGCAAAGGAATGCTTGGCATAAATCAATTACTGTAAACCAGCCTGCATTCCAAGGTATCTGATAAAGGATTACTGCTGGATTTGGCACTATTGGGCAACATGGCACTACAATTTTGTTAATCTTTCTCAAATCCTGCACAATCCTATATTTTCCACTAGGCTTTTTCAGTCCTATTATTGGCGAATTACAAGGACTACCCATTATTTCCTTTAAAATGCCTTGTTTAACCATTCGATCAATTTCTGGAATAATTCCTGCTTTCACTTCTGGACTCATCTTGTACTGTCGTGTGTTTGGATAAACTGCTCCTTCCTTCACTGTCACTTTCACTGGGTCTACATTTGACATCAGCCCAATATCTTTTCCTGTAAAATCCCACACTTCTGGGTTGACTGTGGCTCTCAACTCTTCCGGCAATTCATTTTCAGTCATTAATGAAAACATCTCATCTACTTCTGTTCCTTGCTTCACTAGCATCATCTTGTATATAACATCCTCATCAGGGGTCTGGAAAGCGACACCATCTGGTGTACAATAGATCGTGCAATTCATCTTGCACAATAGATTTCTTCCCAACAGATTTACGGGACTGGAATTGCAAACTACAAATCAATGCATTTCTTTAAAGTTTTCGATATGCACCTCCATCGGTTTTGTGATTGGGGTTCTAATCTGTTTATTTGATACTCCTACAACTTGGATGGACTCTCCCGAGAGGGGTAGGGTTGGGATGTCTGCTGTTCTCATAGTAGACCGGGTAGCACCAGTATCCAATAGAAAAGAGATGTCTTTACCTTCCACTTTCCCATCAACAAATGGACCTGACTAATCTACCGGCAAGGATGCACCAAGCACGTACTCCTCTTCCTCCCCCCTCAGGCACCGTCATTGCACGAAGTCCGAATTTTCCTCACATTCTGCAAAAAATATTGTGTAACTGTTCTATTATTCTTACCACTTTCTCCTTGAAATCCGGTGTTCGTACTGAACTTTTGGTGGTTCAAAAAGTTTGGCATAGGAGCTGGTGGCACATGATATTGTGGAGTAACTACCTGCTGCTGCTGATTCATAAGTACTTCATTCTGCATCTGTGGAATTAAATTTTGATTTGGCCCATTATTATTCTGAATACTCTTACACTCGTTCTTCCAATGTCCAAGCTTTCCGCACGCATGACAAGGAAACTTCTTCTTCGCTTCTTCTCTGTTTATTCATCCTCTAAATTTACTACCATTCGCCACTTGATCATTCTGACTTTGCTCTTTCACTTAATTATCAGTCTGAGTATTTGTTCTATTCTTCTGCTGCTCTGCCAATTTTACTTGTGCCCACATCATTTTCTACTTTAACTTTCTACACCTTGCCGGGGGGGCGTGGCTAACCGCCGAGCATGGCGGACGCGGGATAGAACAGCTCCGCGTTGAATCTGCTGGTCGCGGCCGACACTAGCCCCCCAGTGCAGAAATACTCCTGTAAAGGTGGCGGAACATAGACTACACCGGCGGAGCGGAAAATATTGGGCTGCGTACGACACAGGCGCGCTGGAACATGTTGAGCATTTCGGTGCCCTGAGGGTGAGAGGCCGAGGACGATGCCCTGACCCTCGGCACAGGAGTCGGAGGCACAGATGTTGGTGCCGAGGGAGACCTGTGGCACATCTTGTGCGAACCTGCGGGAAGCGGTGCCTGGTACGGGACCGTGTGCCTGCTGCTGATGCAGAAATTGTGGGCAAAGGAGTCCGATGAATGGATCCTGCGTCACAAGATGGCGGGGATGGCTCGGCACAAATGCGAAGCCCGGAACCAAGTGAGTGAGGCATAAGCGTGAACCCGCAGTGCTGCTGATAGAGGGCTCGGAGTGGGGATATTGACTCCCCGAATAATCAGCTAGGACTACGTGGTGCAATTCCGGGACACATGGAATGTTACAGGAGTAATGGGAGTAGCGCTAACTGACTGTGAAGCGGAGTGGTATACAGTATTTACGGCTGGTCGGAGCGGAGAGAACAAGGCTGCCATTGGAATAGGCAGGTGGGCCTTTTCGTGTGACTCTGCGGCGTATGTGGGTGCGTACGCTTTATCTGAGGATTAATGGTGGCTGTATGGGAACAAACCTAGTCTGCAAACTACTGGTGAGGCCCGGAATTGATTTCTGGCCGATATTGGTTTGGTCTTGTGGATTTGACCGTGCGTTTGGGCGCCGCCTGGGTCTGTGAAGTGGAGCTTTACCGGAGTGGATTGGAGCAATTGGTGCATACAGGCACTTGCCAATCGAAAAGATGGGCCGCCCCAGAGCTAAACAACCGGATCCCCCCACACAGAACGACCCTGAGGAGGAGACCCCACGTAGCACGGCTGAAAGTGGTGGCTCTGGAGTTGTTCCGCCTACAGCACAGGAGGAGCAGGTTGACAAATTAGATTTAATTTTAAAGGAGATCAGGGACACCCGTGTGGCGTTAGAGGCGCAGATTGGGACACTGGCGGTGGGACTAAATTTATTGAAGGCAGACCACAAGAATTTGGCGGAGAACGTGAAGTCTAATAGGTTGCCACTGGATGACCTGATCCCTCAGCAGACAATACTTTCCTCTCAGGTGGAGACAATGACCCGCCAAATTAAAGGATTGCAGGATAGGGTGGATGATGCAGAGGGAAGGTCACGAAGAAACAACGTCAGGATATTAGGTATTCCGGAGAAAAGTGAAGGGGCCAAACCTACTGCTTTCGTGGAGAAATGGCTGAGAGACCATGTTGCGATGGAGGGACTTACGGATCATTTCAGTGTGGAGCGCGCCCACCGCCTCCCCCCCAGACCTCCTCAACCTGGGAGACCGCCGAGACCGATTATTGCGCGCATATTGAATTATAGGGATCGGGACACGCTTTTGAGGTCGGCCAGGGAAAAAGCTCCAATACTCTTCGAAAACAAGACTATCTCTTTGTATCCGGATTTTACGCTGGCGGTACAGAAGGCGCGTGCCACTTTTCAAGACGCTAAAAAGAAACTGAGAACGCAGCACTTAAAATATGCTTTACTATTTCCGGCTAGACTCAAGGTGATCTATAACCAGAAGGCAATTTTTTTCGACAACCCTGAGGAGGTAGCAGACTGGTTGGAAATTACATTTTCCTCTCAGCTATCGCAGTCGCCTACTCAATCGTCTGGAAGTGGGGATCTGCCCCTGCAGCGTCTGGACGGTGCTACAAGGTCTAAGAACATTCCATCGGGGTCGACTCGTGAAGGTCCCCCAACTATGTTACAGGTCGCTGAGAGCCAGAGAGACGCCCTTATGACTGCAGCTGCGATGACAGCACTGGACAAAGAGGCGACGGGCGGGGCTGCGGACTCCTCCGAAGACGCGAATGAACACTCCGACTCAGACTCCAGTATGGCTTTGTTTCCACTAGTAACCCCACAGACGGCGAATGAATATATCGGTTGAGGTTTACCACAACTGAACACTGGTGACGTATGCCATAGTATGATTGTATAATCATGACATGTAACTTTGCATTCAGTATGGGTGACTATGTTTATATCTGGTGGGACGGTCAGGATCTGAAAGATTGGTCCAGGACTAACGCGATAAAAGCTTACCGAATCTTCAGTCCTTTATGAGGCCTGAATGGGTTCTACAGAGGGCTGGTGGGTCCCGGCTTTCAATTTCAATGTCAATTTCATTTTTATTGTACAATATGTACTATAACTGTATGGCTGCAAGCGGGTTATAAGGATTCTGTCATTGTTTCAAATTAATTTGTGTACAAGCTTTGGTGGTTGCTGCTCCCCCCCTTGGCAACTGCCCTGCACTTTGTTAGGTGTGTAATGTTAATTATGTGTGTTTTTAAGGTTTGGTCCCTCAAGGTTGAAGGAGGGAACCATGTATTGGGTTTGTTTAGGGGTAATGCAGGCTCAGCTGGGTTCATTGCACGGATTGGATTGATCGGGGTACTCATCAACTCCAGAAAATTACTTATCCATTGTAAAGATGACACAACCTAACAAATATGTATATGTCTCCTGGAACATCAGAGGTTTAGGTTCCATCCACAAAAGGCATAGACTGTTAGCGCAACTCAATCGTAGAAAAGCTAATTTGGTCTTCCTACAGGAGACTCATCTGGTGGAGGCGGAAGTTCTTAAACAGTTTTTTTATACCTCATACTCGGCATTCGCGAGGGGTACTGCAATTTGGGTTCGAAATGACGTCCCTTTTAAACCAATAGAGCAAAAGAGGGATGTGAATGGTAGATATATACTAGTGAGAGGTACGTTAGATGGGGAGAATATTGTATTAGGAAGCATATATGCACCGAACTCAGATCAGGACAAATTTTTAGAAACTATTAGCACAGTGTTGGTGGGATGGGAGGCTTATCCTTGGATAATAGGAGGTGATTTTAATATGGTTTTAAATGTGGAATTAGATAGGTCCCATCCTCCGTTGCCAAATACTACTAGCAAGAAACTAGCGGATGCCATGCAGAGTTGGGCGGCGGGATGGGGGTTGGGTGATGCATGGAGAATACGCCACCCTACTAGCAGAGAATATTCCTTTTTTTCTCACCCGCACGGCCTCCATACGAGAATAGACAGAATTTTTTGCACACTGAATTTGGTGGCATCGGTAAGTGATGCCACCTTATCTGACCATAATCCATTGGAAGTCATAATACAATGGGGCAGAGTACCAGCGCCTGTGCCAACGTGGAAACTACATCCTGTACTACTGGAAGACCAGGTTTTTCGTGCTGCATTGTTAGATGCCACTACGAATTATTTTGATGAGAACCTGGGCTCCGCCAGTAGTTATCAAATTGAGTGGGATGCGTATAAAACTGTACTCAGGGGAGTGGCGATTAGCACAAAGACAGGTGTGCGTAATACATTGATCCGGCGTCTTACAGAATTAGAAGCACAACTGGGAGAGTTAGAGCAGACGGCTGCAGCCCACACTTCACAACAGAGCACACTACAGGAAGCGAATATACAACATGCTGAACTGTTGGAAGAGCTACGTATAATTGATCATGCTCTGTACATACAAAAGCAGAATGCGACAGCTGACAGAGCGGGCCCCTTGCTGGCACGATTAATAAAAGATGCACCAGCGACCTCCCCCATTCTTGAAGTAAAAACACTAGAGGGTTCCATTGTAGGTACACAACTAGAGATAAATGCTGCTTTCCAAAATTATTATGCAAAATTGTATGACTCTCCGGGAGAACCAAATTATATAGACTATGACTCATTTTTTAAGGAAATACAATTACCGCAATTGTTGGCTGAGTATAAGGAAGACCTGAAAAAGCAGATAACTGTGCAAGAGATTAGAGTTGCAATAAAATCGCTCCCACGAAATAAAACGCCGGGTAGTGACGGACTACCCGTGGAATTTTATTTGGAATATATAGATGTGCTGGCCCCACGGTTGCAACAACTATATCACACGTCTCTAGCCACAGGGACACTGCCAGTTACCACGCTGCAAGCATTGGTGGTCCCGCTTCCCAAGCCAGGTAGGGACTCGGTAGAGTTGGGGGGGGTATAGGCCGCTCTCGCTATTAAATACGGACTACAACATTTTAAGTAAGATACTGGCGAATCGTTTGACCTCTTTGATCCCCAAACTAATACATATAGATCAGTGTGGTTTTTGCTGGGGAGGAGTACAGCTTTGAACATTAGGAGGTTGCATCAAATCATGCAAAGTACATCTGTAGTGGAGGGCAGACAGGGTTGTATCTCGTTGGACCTTCGACAGGCTTTCGACTCTTTGCACTGGAGTTATATGCTGTATGCACTTAGAAAGTTTGATATCCCTGTAGAATATACTAAATGGGTGAAGCTACTCTACACTAATCCAACGGCTAGAGCTCGTACGGGTTTTTATGTGTCCAAGCAATACTCCGTCGCACGGGGCACGAGACAGGGATGTCCCGTATCCCCATTATTATTTATATTGGCCTTGGAGCCGTTATTGTACACAATTCGTAAAGTGGCGAGTCATAGGGGCATACACATAGACATGAATAAACATATAGTGTCAGTGTATGCGGACGATATAATATTGTATCTTAATGACTTACATGATACTTATGATCCGCAACCGACTATTTTTGATACTTTCCAAAAGATTTCGGGGCTGACAATAAATGAGAGCAAATCATACGGATATAGTTTTAAAGATGGCGCACATGTAGAAGCACTTCAATTTGGGCAGTGGACCTTCCAAACAGCACCTACGACCTTTAGGTATCTCGGTATTCAGGTTTACAGGGAAGCACAAGACTTACTAGACGGTAATTTAATACGAACGATCTCATCACTTAAGTCCCAAATAAAATTTTGGGTTTCTCTTCCCATATCAGTAGCGGGTAGAGTGGCACTCAGTAAAATGGTGTTGCTGCCCAGGTTACTATATTATTTCACAAATATCCCAATATTAATACCGGCCTCGGTGTTTCGTCTGCTAGACACTTTACTGATTGAGTTGATATGGGGGAAGGGACGCAGAAGGATAAGCTTAATGAAACTACAGTTAGATACTAGAAGTGGCAGACTTGGGGCTCCAGATTTGAAAGCTTATTGCTATGCGAGCCAACTACAATGGCTGGCTTATTGGATAGCGGGCAAAAACCTGCATGAAATTGCAATGTCGCGCCAGTCGTGGGAAAATGGTAACTTACATAGGCTATTGCTACCAGGTGGAAGGACACATGCAGGTACACCTCATCTACTGAAAGTAGCGTTGGCATATTGGAAAAGGGCATTATGTTACACCAAGAGACTGACCCCGTATGCCCCTAACATCCCTTTACTGGGTTTACCACTGCAATCAGGCACTATCACGAGCAGGAGAGTTAGGGCATGGAGTGAGGAGGGGGTTACTAATATAGGCGATTTTTTTGTGGATGGTGCTCTTGCAACGCACAATGTATTTGTTAGAATGCATGGTGTGCCTCACACCTTATTTTTGATTCATGCACAGATTATGAGTTATATACGCAAGGTATGGACCCCGACGGGTCAGGAACCATTGATGCATGGCTTAACGAATCTGCAATACCTAATGGGGAATGGCAGTCATGTCACGAGATGGCTATATAGAGGTGTGCGCACAGTGGTAGAGACCCCATTACAACTCCTTATAGATAAATGGGACATAGATTTGGGTCATGCACTTACTGACAAAGGGCCTGATTCACAGAACTAACTTACGTCAAAAACGTAAAGTTAGTACTTTTTGGTATTCACAGAATACACTTACTCATTTTGGTATTCACAGAATGAACTTACTCATTTCGGTATTCACAGAAGTTAGTAGTCCTAACTTTAGGACTCCTAAATGCCTTCTGTGAATACCGAAAGTCTTAAAGTTAGGATTTTTCTCAGTTTAGGAGTAGTAAAGTTAGGACTCCTAACTTTAGGACTCCTAAATGCCTTCTGTGAATACCGAAAGTCTTAAAGTTAGGATTTTCTCAGGTTAGGAGTAGTAAAGTTAGGAGTCCTAACTTTACTACTCCTAAACTGAGAAAAATCCTAACTTTAAGACTTTCGGTATTCACAGAAGGCATTTAGGAGTCCTAAAGATAGGACTACTAACTTCTGTGAATACCAAAATGAGTAAGTTCATTCTGTGAATACCAAAATGAGTAAGTGTATTCTGTGAATACCAAAAATTACTAACTTTACGTTTTTGACGTAAGTTAGTTCTGTGAATCAGGCCCAAGGAGTGGAGGATGATATTGGAGTATCCAAGAAAAATCTCCAGGAATCCAAAATTTAAGTTCATACAGTTGATGATTGTGCATAGAGCTTATCTAACACCACATAGATTACATGTAATGTACCCTGAGGTGTCGGACTGCTGCCCAAGGTGCCATACTCCACAAGCGAAATTGCTCCATATGTTGTGGAGCTGCCCTAGAATAGTACGTTATTGGTCTGAAGTGCACAAAATATTGAATGCAATTGTACCAATACGGAAGGCTGACTCCCCAGAATATTGTATATTGGGATTGGGTCCTACAGGCAAGAAGTCTCGCGCTGTGCACAAATTCATGGACCTCGCTCTTATTTTGGCAAAACAGAATATTACAAGGCGATGGAAGTCGGCACAACCACCTTACATTGCAGACTGGCACAAAGAAATGGTTTGATGGGGTAGGGCAGAGGGGGCTGAAATCCAACGGGAAGAACAAAGGGGGCTGCGTAAAAGGTTGATATCCCTAGATTGGAATGTACTGATGGAAGAGTTTACCGCCATGGATATTCACACAGAGTGATACTACCAGTTGCATTTTTAGATGTTGTGTGCTGTTTACCGATGTTCTGGGGGGCTGTCGTTTTTTCATACAATTGGTACATTTTACTATTTATTGCTGGATCAGAAAAAACATGGAGAGGGGTAGGAGTGCTTCGGATCTAAAGGTACGTGCTAGTAATATTGCATAGTATTGACATTACAGCTGAGTCGGTGGGTGAGTTAGGGAGGGACTGATCGGCTAGGGTAGTTGGTATTGTCGTTTATTTTATTTTTATTGAGTTAATATATTGGTGGTGATTGTACTGCGCACACTAGGTGTTCAATCGATAAGATATAAGAGCCATACAGGATTCCTGATAAGACAATATAGCAGATACAATGGAGGTATACAAAATTGGATGTACGACTTGCTCTGTTAACAGATTGATATTATATTTTGTAATAACATTATTGAGCTATACTGTGATGTGCTGTATGATATTACCACCAATGCAATGATGTATTATGGCAATGTTATGGAACAAATTTAATAAAATCTGTTAAAAAAAAAAAAAAAACTTTCTACGCCTCGCCTCAATGTCATCTCCGCAATATTTTGCATACTTTAAAATTTCATCCACTGTCTTACTCTGCCAACACTACATGTGCTGCTGAATCATCTGACTAATCTCCAATTTCAAACCATATACAAATCGATACACAAAATGTCCCATATCTTTATCACCAATATTCTCAAAACCACTATACTGCTTAAACACCTGTAGTAACCTTTCATAATAATCATGTACAGACTCATTTGGTTCTTGAGTTGTCCTATCTATCTTTACTCAATCTGTTTCTTTAGGAGGAATTTTCCCTTTCAAGAATGTAATCACTTGGTGATATTTCTTCATCACCTCCTCTGAGGGTGCTCCTGTCTTCGAGTTTCTAGCATACTCCTCACTTGGTCAATCAATTGTAATCTTACACTCTGTCCATAAATCAGCAGGTACCACAATGTCAAATAAACCATCCAAATCTTTCAATAAAACCTTTGAAACTTTCACAAATCTTTCCACCTGTTTATACCATTCCACTGGTTTTTCTCTCAATCTTGGAAAGTCATTTGTAAATGACAAAATATCTTGTCTACTCCAAGGAACATGAACATATCCACCTCCAGGAACCTCTCTCATTGGACACAATTTCTCAACCTTTTCTGTTTCCCTTACTGGAAATGCAGATGATGCTTCTCTTGCTTGAACTTCCTCTTTCTTTCTTATCCATCTAATTCTACATTTGTCAATGTCTCCCCATTTTCGCAAAATATTCATCAACTCCTTTATCTGTAGTCTCTTTCCAGATGCATTAACACTTTCTAAATCTTTGTCAGTAAAATCCACTCAATATGGTTTCTGCAACAACTTTGATTTCCCTATATCTATTCCAATTTCTGAAGCGACTTCTGTTAATTTCTCATGAAATACTCTTGCACTTCTGGTTATACTCTTACATAAGAATAATAACTCTTTATCATTATAAACATTCAATCTTTCTATGCCCACACTTCCTACTATCATTTCTTCCAATTCCACTTTCAATCTGCTGATGTCTAGCATCTTTGGTGGTGGATTTCAATTATCTATTTCCTGTGCCCATCTTTCTATATCTTCAGCGGTAACTACTGTTGCACCTCCAATTCCTATAGGAACCAAAGATCTCTTCTCTCTCAGATTTGTAGGCGTAACTCTTTTCGGAGTTTCAGTTGAAGGTTCTACATTTGGGAGATCCATTAATGAAATAACTGATTCATTTTCACTGACCTGATCATCTGTAATTATTACTTCTTTTCTGGGACTATTCAACGGAATTGTTACAGTTTGTGGTTTCTGGCAAGTCTTTTTATCTCCATACAATGGGATTACTGGACCAATGGTCACGGGTACTGTCAAAGATTAAGCATTCAAATTTAATTGGCTTATTTTCTGAACTAATTCTTCTCTTGTTTTATTCAAAACATCTCTCTCTTTATCCTGCAGCACCCTATTAAATGACGCATCATGTAAAATTTGTGGGGTCAAAGGCATTCCCATCACTGGTGCACTTCGGGTAACCTTACTAGTTGCTTCTTGATACGGTGGTGGATTTTTAATTAAAATATCCTCTAATAACTAACCCTGGGCAAAGCACTACGCTACGCTCACGTAGTTTGCGAAGTTTGCGCTACTTCGCACAACGCGAATTGCACGTAGCACAGTGCAAACACGCGTAGCGTAGTGCAGCGGTCATTTTGCTTGCTCGCGGTCCTCAACGTCAAGTTGGCGACCGCGAGCAAGCAAAATGACATCCCGGGCGAGACTTTTCTTCGCTCGCGATCAGCAACATCAAGTTGCCGATCGCGAGCGTGGAAAATAAACCTCCCGGCGAGATTCTCAATGCGGGGAGGTCAGGTTTCTCATTGCGAGTGGTCGCGTATGCTCGCGACCGCTCGCGATGAGAAACTACCAGTCCGCGTTGAGAAAGCTGCTGCTCGAGTAAAAATCTACTCGAGCGGCAGTAAAAGACAGCTCACACTATGCAAGATGCCGTTTTCAATGATTGCACAGTGCGGACAAGCATCCGGCACTGTGCAATCATTGAGAACAGCGCACTACGCAGTTCGCGTAGTGCTACGCGTAGCTCGCGTAGTGCGAACTGCACTTTGCGTAGCTTCGCGTAGCGCTACTTCGCGAACTACGCCCAGGCTTGCTAATAACTCATCATCTGATTCACCATATCCTGTTGTATTCATGTGTTTTGTTTTCTCTTACACTTTCCTCCAGACTGTTCCTCAGCCATTAACACTGGATATAAACCTTCTGATACCATAGCTCTCCCCCATTGTTTCATCTGCCCTTCGCGTGACTCATGCAAGTATCTGGGGAAAAATCCTCTATATCTCCCATTTCTGCATTTCTCGCGTTCATATGACTCAGTCTCCCATTCTTCTAAAGCCTCGTATTGAGTTAACCTAGGTCTTGGTTCTAAATCATTCATTCTCATTCTCAAATTCTGAAGAATTCTCCCGTTAAACGTACCATTTTCAGGAAACGCTAGCACTCCATCACCTTTCGTATATTCTATCCAATTTTCCAACCACACACAAGTATGATATCCTCTTTCCATCATCATAAAAGAAGCTAGTGTCTTCGGTGGCGGAATGGGAATTCCCTCCCTAGTCAATACAGGCTTATCTTTCTTAAAGAAATTCTTCATTTTCTTTATAAATTACATTTTTCTCTTTTCTCCGTATATCCTAGATGAACGATATATAAAATTGTATTCTGCAAACCCTTGAAATCTTCTATCTGCGCGTCTCACACTGGCAGTCAAATCAGAATCCTGCATACAATTTCTCTTTCTACCAATCCTAGCGCGGCTTCTAACTGATTATCCAATCAAACTCAGGCTCACGCTCGTGGTCTGACCAATGCCAGTGCGGCCTTTTGTGACATCAGTTCTGCTCCTTACTACTGACCCCTCCTTTACAAAGCTGCTTTTGTCACACACCCGCTGTTTCTACCAATCCCAGCGCGGCTCACTGTGACGAAGGTACAACTCCAGCGACTGACCCTCCCTTCACAAGGTAATACGGAAACTTATTTCTTAATACTTTTCATTAAATTCTTTGTTATTAACAACATAAAAACATTCGCTACTCTGTCTGTTCCTCTAAACAAAAGGATAGAATTTTTCGACTTATTCTGGAGTCTCAGAATTGCTCCTCTTCTACTGCGGGTAAAAACCTCTGTTTACCCTTCACTCAAGCTCCAGAGTACCTGCTCCTCCTCCAGTGTCACCCGTATTGGGAAATGAGACCAAAGTTTCACCAGCGAACCCCTTTTGCTATCATTCGCACTCCACATGTATATGAAATAATCCCTAGTTTAACACTGCCAGCCCTACCTAGCTTCTCAGTGTTATTCCAACAGACGAGTAACCTCACTGCAGTATGGCTTCTGTCACCACCCGCTATTCATTTCCTGGGAATTCTGGACAACATAAAACAAAGACACTAACTCTTTTGTTGCAACATAAATCAATAATCAATAATCTATATTTATCACCAAACTAGTCAATAATAACCATAACTCTGCTACCAGAAAACTGATCCAGCGGTATACTAACAACAGATACTCCGCTACCTTATACTCACCTGGGCCCATAAATCACAACTAGGGCTCCCGGTTTTCCGTTTAAATGGATTTTTACATAAAAATACAGACGGAAAAGTATTTTTCCTTTGTCTGTATTTATATGTAGAAACGGCAAAATACGAGTAAATTTTGCCGCGCTGCCGTGGTTCAGAGTTGCCGTGCCAAGCCCCTGTTCCGATGCTGGGAATTCCTTTCAGTGATGTACTGTGGACCTATTGGCTCAGGGTCTTTTAGTGACGGCCGTGACCCTGAGCCAATCCTGGTCGTATCAAAGCGTCACAGCGTGGGTGTGCTAACACCTCCTGCCCCGCCCTGGTAACTTTTGCCCTTTATTTTGGGGGCTCACCAGCCTGTTTTTCCTTTTTGCCTGCACTACGGACCATCACGTTTGAAGACGCCTTCCTGTTCGGCATTTCTGGGGATCCAGGACTCTGCCGCTCGAATTAGCTCTGCGCCAGCCCGCCGCCCGAGTTAGCCTGCGCCAGCCCGCTGCCATTTGTACTTCCAAGGTACGTGTATTTGCCCTATGTATGTGGCCTCAGGGGACAGATCGATATGCCTTGAAAGCCGCTCCTGCCTCTCTCTGTCCCTCTGCAGCCTCGGGCTCCTGCCCTCCCTCCCCCACCCCACGTATGAAGCGGCAGCACCAGGTGTTTTCATCCCCTGTCTTGTGGTGTCGTTTTTATTTTCGTTTTTCTTGTGATCGGTGTGTCTGCTTGGCTGCCGCACCGTAACCCCTGTCTTGTGGTGTCGTTTTGGTGATCGGTGTGTCTGCTTGGCACCGTAACTTTATTGGGTGGGACATCTGGCTGCAGGAAATATGGATCCGGTGAAGCTAATTTCACCTCAAGCAAAGTGGGGCGAATCTGACATTATTTGCCTGTTTTTCTACAAAAGTGAATTTCCTTGACTTTGTGGGCTTAGTGTAAAGCTTAAGAGACTAATTTGCCGTGTTTTGCCTTTCCAATGAAGACCCCAAGTTGATTGCCTCCCAAAGAAGAGGCCCATCACCACCACACCAAACAGTGTTGTCAGGGGAATCGCAGATTGGGTGTGACTCCAGTCTGTGCTAACCACTGCTGTCCAGGTCTGCAAAACCGCTGGTCCAGGGGGGGAATTGCGTGAGCAGCCAGGTGGTGTCACGGCGCTCCCACTGGCAGGAAGGAGGCCAATGTTGAAGACATGTGGTAGGGGCACTGCCCACAGGCATCCACCATCACAGGAGAAGGATGTTCAGGCCACTCAGAGTACTTGTATCTACCCTCTGCAGCAGCAGTGCAGCAACCTTTGCCCAGCCCCCACACCATCCGAGAGCTCCCTGCCCTGAGTCTCAAAGTGCTTTTCAAAATAGCTTCCTTGACCCGCCACTCTTGCGATTTTGATCAATCAGTTATACAATTAACGTTTTCAATACCTTCTCGTTTTAAACTGGAGAAATTTTAAAAGTAAGTCTTACTGTATATCCCCATTTTAAAATATCTAGAGTCAAAGCTTTTTCTTCCCATTGAATACTAAAAAGAAATATCAACATGAGGCATCATCAGGTTTTTCGTAAATTTGGTACAATGGCAAAGTTTTCAGATGAATGTATTGTGTTGACCAATAACAACCGAGCGCATGTGTGCATTGTCAATTTAAATAAATGTGGAAAAATACTAGCTGTAGCGTCGTCTTTTGCTTGTGGCAAAAATAGATGTGGATAAATACAGATAAAATGGCCCAAAAATAAATATGGATAAATACAGATGGAAATGGCCAAAAAATAAATACCATAAAACCGGGAGCCCTAATCACAACACACTCCGTATCGAGTAGACCGCTGGAGTCTTTTAGTTTATAATTTCATATTCCTCAAGATTTGTTATTTCTTATTCCTAACTAACCTTTCACTGATCAAAACGTTCTTTCCTCTGGTCAATGGACCATTAGTTGAACTAATTGATGGTGATAATGAACATAATTCTAAACTGTTCTTTAATTAAAAGTAAATAACCACAGACTCGGGAAGTTTTAAAATCTTTATCTAAATTAAATGAATGTGAACCATCTCAAAATTTCAGCACAAACACCCTCATTCATAAGAGTGTAAATTCAAATCAAAATAATCATTTAAACAAAAATAGTTCAGACTCATGCAATAACTATGCTCAGAAAAGAGAGGATAGAGAGAAAAAAACATCTACAAACAGACAAGAAATAATAATTACCAAGGATGGTGTGAAGACCAACCCCCTGGCCAAAGGGCTGGTGAGGGTCCCCCGAGATAGATCAGGAGACAAAGTCTTCAGGACAGGATTCAGGACAGGATAGTTGACCTCTCTAAATACAGACGGCTGCTTCGCACCCCTCTCTGACACTCTCTTCCTCCTCGAGTTTCTTCCGCAATCTTCTTGTCTAGCCCAATTAAATTAAGATAGATGGTTCTGCATTCGGTTTCTTCATCAGCATCTCACAGCACCCCTCCCTGCGTCAGCACCTCAGCAACACGAACTCCCAGACAGCATCCCGAGCTCTGCTCATCCGTGCTCCGCTTAACTAACTAACTAACTAAAGCTACCTCAATTATATCCTTTGTTCATCATCTACCACCCACTAAAGTTTCAATATCGTAAAAATACAAAATCTAATTGGTCAGGCAAGGGGGAGGATCACCACAACATACTTACATATTACTTTTATTCTATCGTTCTATTGTCCGCAAAACTCCTCCCCTTAAACTTTATTCATTTCTTCCGTTCCCATACATAGCCAAACTTTATTGGTAACAATTATTTCAAAATCATGAATATGAGTCCTCTTGGCTGAACTCTTCACCCTCTGTTCTCAGGGCACATCATTCTTGTCCTTGGACGGCTGACAAAACCTTGGTCATCCTTCCGGGTTAACTTTCTTGTGGGCCTGCGCAAAAGTCACGTGACTCAGCTTACTTTGGTCATCCGCGAAAGGCCCAAATGCGCACTAATAATAAAGTCAAAAAGACAAATGTTACTTTCACAAATAAATGGTCTCACTGTATACCACCCATCTCTACTCTAACCCTCTTTACTTATTAATACATTCCCCGCATTAGCATTAGTAAAATAGCTGGTTTTCATTTCGGCTAAGCAGATGCCATGCACGTGAGTCTTCAAGACTCCATTTTAATGCCTTCTACACATGCGCTAGAATTTCCCTCCAAGCGTTACCTCGTAATATTGCGTAGATGCAATTGACGCATGCGCGGTAAAGATTTCCCGTTTAAAGCTGAATTAGTCCGTTTTCATTGTTATTTTCATTAGTACACACATATGCAAGCTTCGCTAACCCGCGTGTTTTCTGTAGTGCGTGTTATTATTTGCAAGACCTTGTTAGTAATTCGTTAGCGAGTTAAACGAGAGGATTGCTTTCGAGCAAGTCTCTTTCTTTACGAGTCCTTGCTCCATCACAGGCACTGGATGTCTAGATTGGAGGGTTCATTTTGGCTGCAAGGGTTGTACAGAGTAGTTTTTGCGTTGGAGACTGTTAGAAGGTGGTTCTGACACTCTGAGCCGCCCGGATTTTTCGCTTTTTGAGCACCTATTTGTTGAGCTTTTACTGTGGGAGAGCCTCATAAGTTGGGACTCACCCACAGTGAACTCATGATGAAAGAGACTGCATGTGGATTTTACTGGTGTCCCCCTAGCTTGACTAGGCCGCTGCACAGCAGCTGGAGTAAGGGGCACCGGGCTGGTTACATGCAGACACATGCGTACATGCGTGTGCACACGTGTACGGGCTGCGCAGGGGAGATTCCTGGCGTGCGCAGCCCAGGAGCAGCTACAAAGTGAATGGTGTGGCAGGACTTATGCAGAATTGGGTGGTGACATGGAATAGGCTTTATACAGTGGGAAGAAACATTTGAGGGAAAGTCAGTGTGCTTTACAGTGTTTATTCTATTATTCTCTTATGAGGATAGGGAGCACATGGGCTAGTTTTACTTTCCTAGGGCCTACAAATTCCAGACACGCACCAAAGTCCACTGTAACCTATGTGAGAAGAAGTATTCTGCAGAGTCCAAAGTCATATTTGTACTGCTTTTGGGTCATCCAGAAATGTTATATTTCTTTGAGTCGGCTCATAACCAGGGCCTGGCTGGGGGCTGACCCCAGCAGGCTGGATTAATGACCTTTCTTCCAAGAGCGAAAACCTCCTCTCCAAGAAGAGAAGATGAGTGGAGCTACAGGCTAATCCATCAGCAGCTGTCACCTGGTGCCAGGCACCCAGCTGCACAAGGGAGAAGGCAGCTCTGGGGGGAAGGGGCTTTCAGAGACCATGTGGCAGGAGACCCCTGGACGACGCCATCTTGAACCAACCCAGAGGCCTGGGCAGGAAGGAGGGAGCAGGGTTAGAGAAGTGATGTGTCGCTGTGTGATAGGGCAAACAGAGACTTCCTGCCAGCCCCCTCCCCAATTCTTTAAAAGTGTTTGCACAGGAAGAGAAGCTCTTTCTGGGGTGTGGTCTGCTGAGGCAGAGGGTACTGGAGCCTGGCGCAATGGGCAGTTGGAAGGAGGAACCCCCTGACTGTCCCAGGATCCTGAACAGCGCCAGGAGAAGAGACCAGGACCAGTGCGCAGAAGCAGGGGCCTCTGCGCAGGGAGAAGAGGCGCCCAGGAGGAAAGCCAGGCGAAAGGCTGGCGCAGGGAGCCAGTGAAGACAGCTCCCTGCTGAACCCAACCTCTGTGAGACCCAGAGGGCAAAGGAGAGTGCTCCCAGTGGCTGGGGAGCCCCATCAGGTGCAAGAAGAGGCCAAAACCAGGAAGATCGGACCCCTGGGGGCTGAGATATGCCCCCCAGAAGGTAGGCAACCTTTGACCTGTGGCCAACCGACGACGAAGCGCGTGGGGCTCCGCCGCCGGTCCAGAGAATGCCCCCGGGGTGGGTCAGGCCCCGGGGGCTGCCCCCCAAAGAAGTGAAGTCGGGGTGTGCCGTCGCGCACCCCGTGAAGGTGCCCCCGCGGGGTGCCAGGAGCCCACCCTTGCCCCCGCCGAACATGAAGCCGGGGAGCGCCGTCACGCTCCCCGTGAAGATGTGCAGGGGGGGTCCGGGATCCCAACTCCGGGCCCCGTGTGAGGAGGAGGAGGCGGTGAGCGCCTTCGCGCCCCCCCCGCGAAGAGGTCTCTAGGGGCCCAGGACCCCATCCCCGTGCCCCGAAGCAAAGCCAGGGAGCGTCGTCGCGCTCCCCATGAAGAGGTGGTCGCGGAGTGCCAGGAGCCCACCCTGGCCCCCGCAGAAGAGCACAAGTCAGGGAGCGCCGTCGCGCTCCCCGTGAAGGCAGAGGAGGGGCCCGGGATCCCAACTCCGGGCCCCGGCGGAGAAGAAGGCAAGCCGGGGAGCGCCATCGCGCTCCCCATGAAGAAATGCCCATGGGGCCCGGGACCCCATCTCCGGGCCCCCGAAGTGCGGAGGGAGGACGGGGGAGTGCCGTCGCACTCCCCCGCGGCTGCCAGGAGGAGGGGGGAGTGCCGTTGCACTCCCCCGAGGCCAGCGGGACCAGCGCGAGCCTCTGTGTCTGCCCGCCGCAGCGGGAAGACCAGAAATGTGGTGCCGGCTCCCGCGGCAGCACGCGAGGGTGCTGGCCGGGCGGGGAGCCGGCGGGAGCCACCGGGGGTGGGCTCCCCAGGTGGCTCTCCAATGTGGAGACATGTGGGGGTCCCGGGTGGGAGTGGGCCCCCGAAAATTAGCAGAGTGGCCGGGGGTGGGCTCCCCGAGCCGCATACACTTACATGGGGGTCCGGGTGGGACCGGGCCCCCCAACGAGCGTGGAGATGCGGGAGGGCCCGGGTGGGACCGAGCCCCCGCGAAAGAAAGCAGGTTGTGCGGCTCTCCCCGGCACAGCGGGAGAGCCGCTGTTCTAATATGCACGGGGCTGAAGGAAAATCGCCCCATAATGCTTTGCACAGTCAGGACTGGCCTGCCTGAAAACCTGCCCGTTTCTCTGCTTGTGGTGGCCCCAGGAGAACGGGGTCACCACCACATGTGTGACGAGGTGCAGGGGGAGCTGCAGGAGAATGCAGCCTCCCCCAGCACGAAGAAGAGGAGTCCCTCCCTAAGTCTCATGGGGACTTGAAAAGAATAACCCCTCAAGGGCTCAGCCAGGCTTTATCTGCATCCCCGTGGCTGGAACGTTTGTTCTACAGCTGGGGATGTCTCAGGGATTGCCTCAAGGAGTGAAGGGCTGAGTGGGGGATGTCTGGAGAAGGACATCCCCTGGAGGAGAAGAGGTGTAATTGCACCAGAACTGCCTTTACTAACGTTATTTCTTTTAGAGGGATTGAAAGCCACATGTGTAATGTGAAGTATCTGTGTAAGGTGATGTCATAAGCCAAATGGGGTTATGTTGCCAGACAGTCCCGCTAGGGTGTCTGGCTGTATATGCTTAATCCTGTGATTCATCTGTGATGCCTTTAGGGGCTGTGATTGTAATGCATTATGATGATCAACAAAAGTGATGAGTACTGTCATTCTAAAATGATGCTTAAACATGTATTCTTGCTGCTGCACTTAGGTGAAGAACAATCCAGACTGTTAGCCCCTAAGATGTAGAGGTGTATCCTGTATGGTCAGTGGGAGATGCTCAGTCAGGATTATGTGTCACCAGGGCAGGGGTACCTATTTTAAATGCTTGTTGAGGTAATGGGGTGGGTCGCCACTGGGATGGTGCCAGTGCGCAGGGCCCTCGCTCCAGGTTATGTTCAACTAACTGCATTAGGGGGCAAGATGATGTGCATACATGGGAGTGGTTGTACTAGACCCCACCCCCCTGCGGGAGGGGTGGAGATGTTATGCAATGTCACAAAGTAATTCCAACAGCTTATGTATATTTGTAAATTGGTGCATAGTATTGAGTAGTGTGTGTGTTTAATGAATGTACTCTTACTTTTATAAAGCAAAGTACAGACTGGACAATCAATTTTTGAGTGTTATTTCTGCGCACCTGTAATGCCGATTACTAGCCCACACCACCTCCCTTGAGTAAGCCTCAGACTGCTCTGCAGTGCTACCCTCTGAGAGTCAGGCGCTACAATTGGGTGTTTGGTTCCCAGTGAAGGACAAATGTAGTCATGTTATTTGTGCAGGCCTCACAGATACTGCCTCGTTTTCCAACATTGGTGTCTAGCGGCGGGAAACATAGTATCCCATTCTGGTGCGCATTTATAGCATTTGATAAGTCCAGTTTTGCCACACATTACCTGTGCAGTAATGAGCAAATGGAAGAGCGCAAGGCTCTGAGAAGGGTTCAAAGTTTTGGTTATGTGAACTATAAGTATGGGAAAGGAAAGCTCCGCGCACAGATATGTCATGTGAAGATATTATGGTTTAAATGTAAACTGTATTAATATGACTGAGTTATGTTGATTATCATGTGCTAGCGGGATGGTGCTTTCCAGGAAATGATTGCATACAAATGTTCTAAGCCATATTGTACACCTTTGAACCCTAACACTACATACACTACACCTGCATGAGGAGGGTGTCTCCTCAAGAGATAGGGACAGCAACTGATACCTACATCACAGAGGGGGGTGTAGGGGTGGATTGACCGTTGGGGGGACAGGAGAGGTAGGGGTCCTGGGAGATTCCCGCGCTTTGTAAGGGCAGGGAGGGTTTCCACAGAAGTGGCCCCTGATATCCTTCCCCTGCTGAAAGGTTCTTGCCATTGGCGCAGGCCAAAACCACTGGAAGGGTGGGGCAGGAGGTTTCTTTACCCTGGGTAGTAACACCCCAGGGTTTCCCATGGTGGGAGGAGGGTGTGGGAGTGTTGTGTTTCCGCACGGCCCCCAGGCTAACAGGTGGGGAGGGTGAGCAACCCAGGGGTGGTCCCTGGTAGGGGGTGGCCCCAAAGGAGGGTAGTCCTCAAGTGAGGGTGTGTAGTGATAGCCCCTAGGTACACTAGGTGGGCTAGGTAAATGACCCAGTGGAGATCTGAGAGGGGGCGATGTGCTCCCAGGATTCCAGGTGAAGGGTTAGTGGTGGACCCTGAGATGTCAGGGTTGGGTAGGTGGTTACCCAAGGAAGCAACAGGATGTCATTCTGAAGCTTGTGTGTGAACCTGAGGTGGTGGCTGGGGCGATGCCTAGCCGGTGACCAGTCAGGTAGGTCCTGTGGGGCTTGGACCCCAGGACCAGGAGCAGGGGGTGTTCCCCTAGCTCGCGGCAGGAGGTGGACTTCTGCAAGGTAGTACCACCCTGAACACAGGTGGGGCCCATCTTAAGGGAAGGGACCCTGTGTTTCCTAAAGGGGTGGTGCAGGCCTAGCCGGGATCTTTAGGGTCCCTGGCTGATGGAGGTAGTACCGCCCTGAAGACAGGTGGGGCCTATCTTAAGTGAAGGGACCCTGTGCTTCAGAGTAGGGTGGTGCAGGCCTAGCCGGGATCTTAGGGTCCCTGGCTGAGTGTGGTAGTGGTACCCTGAAGGCAGGTGGGGCTTATCTTAAGTGAAGGGACCCTGCTCTTCAGAAGGGGTGGTGCAGGCCATCCAGGGATCATGAGGGTCCCTGGGCGGTCTCCCAAGGCGCTGCAGGGAGACCGGGGAGAGCTATGAGAGGTGGGCCTGGGTGTAGCTAACTCGGGGCCCACAGGCTCTCTAAGGGTACTCCGGGAGGAGAGCGCGCCTCTCGGAGGGGAAGGGTGCATAGGCCCTGTTCTCTCGGCGCAGAACAAGGAAGGGGTCTAGGTTCCCGGGGTAGTTTCCGTGTGGAGCTACTGACGGGGAGAATGGGCTGTAGGATGTCTGACGAGGCACCCTCAGTGTTCCTCCCTGGCACTGCCAGTGTGGTTGTGAGGCCGGTCTGAGGTCCTATCAGGGAGCCAGGCCAGTGGCCAATGGGTGCTTTTCTGTGTGGGGAAAGCATGAGTGGCTGTGCTTTCTTTAGGGAAGACAGTCATCCCGAAAGGGTGGTGGCAGCTGAATGACCCCAGCGGCAGGCTGAGGGTCCAGAGGGGTTGCATCTTTGGGGTGCAAGGACCAAACGGAGAGAGGGTACTGGTTGGAACAAGCTCCGGAAGGGGGACCAGCTAGTGACCCCGGGGATGGGATGTAGACCTATCCTAGAAGACCGCATCGGTGCTGAGGCACTGTACCCTTGTCCAGAGAAGTGGTAGGCATAGTGTTGCATGCCCAAGGGCAAAGGTGGGCCTAGTTAGGCTGAGTCCATGTAGACCATGAGTGACCTAGAGGTATCTAACCTAGAGCCCGGAGGGTTCTTAGGGTAGTCTGGGATCCCTGTCTTCGGGGGAGGTTTCATGGATGGGAGGAGTAGGTGGTCTGAGCGGATAACTGGTGAGTAAGGGGGGTCTGGTCAGTACCCCTTATAACTAGTTATCGCTGACTACGGGAAGAATACCCATGTAGAGTGGCTATTTCTTCCCTGTAGGAATCAGCTGGGCGCGGCGTGTGTTAGAACGTGGTTCTGACACTCTGAGCCACCCGGATTTTTCGCTTTTTGAGCACCTATTTGTTGAGCTTTTACTGTGGGATAGCCTCATAAGTTGGGACTCACCCACAGTGAACTCATGATGAAAGAGACTGCATGTGGATTTTACTGGTGCCCCTAGCTTGACTAGGCCGCTGCGCAGCAGCTGGAGTAAGGGGCACCGGGCTGGTTACATGCGTACATGCGTGTGCACACGTGTACGGGCTGCGCAGGGGAGATTCCTGGCGTGCACAGCCCAGGAGCAGCTACAAAGTGAATGGTGTGGCAGGACTTATGCAGAATTGGGTGGTGACATGGAATAGGCTTTATACAGTGGGAAGAAACATTTGAGGGAAAGTCAGTGTGCTTTACATTGTTTATTCCATTAATCTCTTATGAGGATTGGGAGCACATGGGCTAGTTTTACTTTCCTAGGGCCTACAAATTCCAGACACGCACCAAAGTCCACTGTAACCTATGTGAGAAGAAGTATTCTGCAGAGTCCAAAGTCATATTTGTCCTGCTTTTGGGTCATCCAGAAATGTTATATTTCTCTGAGTCAGCTCATAGCCAGGGCCTGGCTGGGGGCTGACCCCAGCAGGCTGGGTTAATGACCTTTCTTCCAAGAGCGAAGACCTCCTCTCCAAGAAGAGAAGATGGGTGGAGCTACAGGCTAATCCATCAGCAGCTGTCACCTGGTGCCAGGCACCCAGCTGCACAAGGGAGAAGGCAGCTCTGGGGGGAAGGGGCTTTCTGAGACCATGTGGCAGGAGACCCCTGGACGACGCCATCTTGAACCAACCCAGAGGCCTGGGCAGGAAGGAGGGAGCAGGGGCAGAGCAGTGATGTGTCGCTGTGTGATAGGGCAAACAGAGACTTCCTGCCAGCCTCCTTCCCAATTCTTTAAAAGTGTTTGCACAGGAAGAGAAGCTCTCTCTGGGGTGTGGTCTGCTGAGGCAGAGGGTACTGGAGCCTGGCGCAATGGGCAGTTGGAAGGAGGAACTCCCTGACTGTCCCAGGATCCTGAACAGCGCCAGGAGAAGAGACCAGGACCAGTGCACAGAAGCAGGGGCCTCTGCGCAGGGAGAAGAGAGGCCCAGGAGGAGAGCCAGGCGAAAGGCTGGCGCAGGGAGTAAAGTGAAGACAGCTCCCTGCTGAATCCACCCTCTGTGAGACCCAGAGGGCAAAGGGGAGTGCTCCCAGTGGCTGGGGAGCGCCACCAGGAGCAAGAAGAGGCCAAAACCAGGAAGATCGGACCCCTGGGGGCTGAGATATGCCCCCCAGAAGGTAGGCGACCTTTGACCTGTGGCCAACCGACGACGAAGCGCGTGGGGCTCCGCCGCCGGTCCAGAGAATGCCCCCGGGGTGGGTCAGGCCCTGGGGGCTGCCCCCCAAAGAAGTGAAGTCGGGGTGCGCCGTCGCGCACCCCGGGAAGGTGCCCCGTGGGGTGCCAGGAGCCCACCCTGGCCCCCGCCAAACATGAAGCCGGGGAGCGCCGTCGCGCTCCCCGTGAAGATGTGCATGGGGAGGGGCCCGGGATCGCAACTCCGGGCCCCATGTGAGGAGGAAGAGGCGGGGAGCGCCGACGCGCCCCCGCGAAGAGGTCTCTAGGGGCCCGGGACCCCATCCCCGGGCCCCGAAGCAAAGCCAGGGAGCGCCGTCGCGCTCCCCGTGAAGAGGTGGTCACGGGGTGCCAGGAGCCAACCTTGGCCCCCGCAGAAGAGCACAAGTCGGGGAGCGCTGTCGCGCTCCCCGTGAAGGCAGAGGAGGGCCCGGAGATCCCAACTCCGGGCCCCGGCGGAGAAGAAGGCAAGCCGGGGAGCGCCGTCACGCTCCCCGTGAAGAAATGCCCATGGGGCCCGGGACCCCATCTCCGGGGCCCCCAAAGTGTGGAGGGAGGACGGGGGAGTGCTGTTGCACTCCCCCGCGGCTGCCAGGAGGAGGGGGGAGTGCCGTTGCACTCCCCCGAGGCCAGTGGGACCAACGCGAGCCTCTGTGTCTGTCCGCTGGAGCGGGCAGACCAGAAATGTGGTGCCGGCTCCCGCGGCAGCACGCGAGGGTGCTGGCCGGGCGGGGAGCTGGCGGGAGCCACCGGGGGTGGGCTCCCCAGGTGGCTCTCCAACGCGGAGACATGTGGGGGTCCCGGGTGGGACCGGGACCCCGAAACCAACTGTGGGAAGGCGCCGGGGCCCGGGTGGGACCGGGCCCCCAAAAATTAGCAGAGCGGCCGGGGGTGGGCTCCCGAAGCCGCATACACTTACCTGGGGGTCCGGGTGGGACCGGGCCCCCCAACGAGCGTGGAGATGCGGGAGGGCCTGGGTGGGACCGGGCCCCCGCAAAAGAACGCAGGTTGCGCGGTTCTCCCCGGCACAGCGGGAGAGCCGCTGTTCTAATATGCACGGGGCTGAAGGAAAATCGCCCCATAATGCTTTGCACAGTCAGGACTGGCCTGCCTGAAAACCTGCCCGTTTCTCTTGCTTGTGGTGGCCCCAGGAGAACGGGGTCACCACCACATGTGTGATGAGGTGCAGGGGGAGCTGCAGGAGAACGCAGCCTCCCCCAGCACGAAGAAGAGGAGTCCCTCCCTAAGTCTCATGGGGACTTGAAAAGAATAACCCCTCAATGGCTCAGCCAGGCTTTATTACCATCCCCATGGCTGGAACTTTTGTTCTACAGCTGGGGCTGTCTCAGTAATTGTTTCAAGGAGTGAAGGGCTGAGTGGGGGATGTCTGGAGAATGGCATTCCCTGGAGGTGAAGAGGTGTACTTGTACCAGAACTGCATTTACTAACGGACTGAAAGTCGCATGTGTAATGTGAAGCACCTGTGTAAGGTGATGTCATTAGCCAAATGGGGTTATGTTGCCAGACAGTCCTGTTAGGGTGTCTGGCTGTATATGCTTAATCCTGTGATTCATCTGTGATGCCTTTAGGGGCTGTGATTGCAATGCATTATATTGATCAACAAAAGTGATGAGTACTGTCATTCTAAAGTGATGCTTTAACATGTATTCTTGCTGCTGCGCTTAGGTGAAGAACAATCCAGACTGTTAGCCCCTAAGATGTAGATATGTATCCTGTATGGTCAGTGGGAGATGCTCAGTCAGGATTATGTGTCACCAGGGCAGGGGTACCTATTTTAAATGCTTGTTGAGGTAATGGTGTGGGTCACCACTGGGATGGTGCCAGTGCGCAGGGCCCTCGCTCCAGGTTATGTTCAACTAACTGCATTAGGGGGCAAGATGATGTGCATACATGGGAGTGGTGGTACTAGACCCCACCCCCCTGCGGGAGGGGTGGAGATGTTATGCAATGTCACAAAGTAATTCCAACAGCTTATGTATATTTGTAAATTGGTGCATAGTATTGAGTAGTGTGTGTGTTTAATAAATGTACTCTTACTTTTATAAAGCAAAGTACAGACTGGACAATCAATTATTGAGTGTTATTTCTGCGCACCTGTAATGGCGATTACTAGCCCACACCACCTCCCTTGAGTAAGCCTCAGACTGCTCTGCAACGCTACCCTCTGAGAGTCAGGCGCTACAATTGGGTGCTTGGTTCCCAGTGAAGGACAAATGTAGTCATGTTATTTGTGCAGGCCTTACAGATACTGCCTCGTTTTCCAACAGAGACGCTTTCGTGAGTGTCGATTTTATGCAGCTTGGTATTAGTTCTGTGACACTTAAATTGGAATTCGGGCCTGCAGAGTTTATTTTGTCAGGATATAGTAAAGCAGGTGGTTCTGCAGTTTCTATGGTGGCTCCAGGAGACTCCCAAGATCTAGCTCTATTCCAATTGAAAGCAGATTTAAGTTGAGGTGAAGTTTCTAGTGGCATTTCTAGTGGTATTTCTGGTAAAAATGTTGTCTGTTGCTTTTACTAATACTTTTTTGAGACACCTTTGCTTCTGGTGATGATGTAATTTGCAAAATTCCAGGGAAACTTTCTGCTCCTTGTAAATTTGATGTCTTAGGTAGTCAGAGTGACCACTCAGGTGTGGACTCGATAGCCCTGATGTGGTGAAGCTGGCGTATTAACATGATTATTGCTATAATAATTTTTTACAGTGTTCATTTGGCCAGTACTCCTATAGATGAATAATGATTGAATCAGTGGTGCTTCTTTTGGTGGCGGTCTATATGGACCTTTTTGATGCCAAGCTTTTTGTTGTTTGTTGGTTCCGATAGCACTGTTTGGGAACACTTCTTCCCATCCATGAGGTGGTCCATAGGGTGATCAGTGTTAACTTTGGCTGCTTTGCAATTGGTCATGTCCAATGGCATTATGATAACCAACTCTTGTTTCCCCATGTTTAGGGTTGTGTGCATTGGCATGTCCAGTGGCATAGTCATAACCAGCTCTTGTTTCCCCATACATAGGGTTATATGCATTTATATTCCTTAGATCTCACAAGATGTGGCCACAGTGGATCAAACTTCTAGTGGATTAAAATCCTCCAGGCTTTCTGCGCAGTTATTTATCAGACATGTGTAGTAACGACTCAGGAGCCAAGGTAAGTCGTTAAGGTTTATTCGTTGGCTACACGGTTGTGGAGCATAAGACAGTAGCTCCACCAGTTTCAAGCATCCCAACAGAAATCCCAATTCAACTCTAAACATTCTAATCAAGAACACACACAGAGGAGGGTTATCACTAAGCAACAAGGAATCCTTATGAAGAATGCCAGAGAGGCATTCACTACATGCAGGATACTACATACCTCCCCACCTTCTTATATAAAAAAAACAAAAGAAAAATGTGAAAGAAAAAAAAACATTCATAAAAATGAAAGAACAACTAAGCAATATAAATACAAAAATAATCACTCCCGAAACCTCTTGGGAATGACACGTACCCTTGAACTCTTCCTTAACTCAACAGGAACAGGATCAGAACCAGAACTATTATCCACCACATTATTGTCAGAACAAACTGTGTTACCAAATCGTACTTTAACAATTTTAGAAAGGTTCCACCAATGCCCACCCGAAACTTGAACAGCATTATTACAAATTCTCACAACTTTAACAGGTTTGCTGAACTTGCTCTCCCCTTTTTTCACATGGACAGAAGACTTGATCTTGACAAAATCACCAACAAATAATGGAACAGTTTTTGCACCTTTTTTATTTATCAAACCATGTTTTAAGTTTACTCTGAGATTCAGACATATTGAGTTTCACTATCTCCATTAGTTTGCTTAAGTCAGACTCAGATTTAAGCCACTTATTCATCCAACCAGGTCTGAAGCTCATATTGGCTTTGCGTCCTCTAAGTAATTCAAAGGGAGAGACCTTGGTAGAACCATGGGGAGTAGTTCTGTAGAACCACAGCATACTGTGTAACGATTTAACAATGTCATGGTTCCCAGACTTTGCCCACTTGATACATTCTCCCACCACCCGGTTCATCCTCTCAATGAGGCCATTAGTCTGAGGGTGGTATAAAGAACTTTTAGCATGTTTAATCCCACAAGAGGCAAGAAAATCTTCAAACAGCTCACACACAAATTGAGTCCCATTGTCAGAAACCAGGGTTTCAGGGAAACCTTCTCTCAAAAATATTTCATTTAAAAATGAAATGATGGCAGAAGCATTGGCTTCCTTTGATCTCGGGCCACCTGGAAGCGTAGTCCATGAGTACAAGAATGAACCTATACCCACCTGACAATCTATCAAATGGACCCATGACATCAATGCCCACTTTTATCCAGGGACCAGAAGGACATACGATTGGCTGTAAAGGAGGAGATGCAGTCTTTAACGCTTTATCAGCTGCACAACATACACAGCAAGTGGCAACAAATTCATCAATTTCACTATCCATCTTTGGCCACCAAAAACTGTCTCGAATGCGACGCTTAGTGAAAGTCGCACCCAAATGCCCCTCATGGGCATTTCTGATAATTTCTTGTCTCGCAGTATGAGGTGGAACAAGTTTCTCACACCTAACCAATAAACCATCCTCAATAGATAATTCATCCTCAACCTTACAATAAGGCTGAAGAAGAGGAGATAAAACCTTTTCTCTTGGCCAACCACAATGTACAAACTCACACACTTGCTGGAGTAACTCATCATTCTTTAGAGCAACTCTCCACTCTTTTTCTGAGCCCACAGCTGAGATAGGTAAATCTAACACCGCCACAAAACAATCATCACAATCTTCTTCACACAATTCGCTGAATGCGACATCATCACAATCATCCCTCTTATAAGGAAAACGAGATAAGAAATCTGCTCTTGTATTCTTACCTCCAGAAATATGTGAAACATCAAATTGATATTGCAAAAGTCTAGAGACCATTCTTAAGATCCTAGGTGTACAACCTTTATTGACACCAGCACTGAGAATAGAAACCAATGGCTTGTGATCAGTAAGTAGCGTGAAGCGTCTTCCCCAAACATTTGGACGGAATTTTTCAATGGCCCACAAACATGCTAGTAGTTCTTTTTCAATAACTGAATAGTGTACTTCAGCATCTCTAAGAACTCTTGAAGCAAATCCTACAGTGTCTTCACCACCATGATGTTTTTGTGTGAGGGTAGCTCCAAGTCCAACTTTGCTTGCATCAACTGTAATACAGCAAGGTAAAATGGGGTCAAAAGGTTTTAGAGCTTTGCTCTTACCAAGCAAGGACTTAATGAGATTGAAAGCTGAAGCACACTCGTCTGACCATATGAATTTGACTCCCTTTTTAAGTAGATTACTGATGGGTCTAACTATGGTGGCAAAATCAGGAACAAAACGTGAATAGTACTCACACAAACCAAGGAGGGACTTGACACCAACCTTATCAATAGGAGCAGAAGCATTGACAATAGCTTTCACCAAACCTTCCCTGGGCTTAATTCCATCTTGGGTTAATAAATGTCCTAAATATTCAACCTCAGAACAAAAAAACTTGCATTTTTCCGACTTTAAAACCACTCCTTTTTCCTCGAACCGTTTGAGGACTTCCTGCAAAATGGAGTCATGTGAACTAGAATCTTTGGCAAAAATCAATACATCGTCCTGAAAAACAAGGACTCCATCAATACCCTTCAAAAGTTCCTGCATCACTCTCTGAAACACAGAGGCAGCGGATGCCAAACCAAATGGCATATGCCGGTATTGAAATGTTCCCAGGGGCGAAATAAAAGTGGTAAGATGGCGTGACTCGGGATGTAGTTCTATCTGGTGATAAGCGCATGCTAAATCTAATTTGGTGAAAAACCTTGCTCCCTTGATGCATGCAAACATATCATTGATTTTAGGTAGGGGATGAGAATCAACCCATATCTCCTTGTTTAACGATCTTAAATCCACACACACCCTAAGTTGGCCACACCTCTTACGAGCCACTACTAAAGGGGACAACCATAAAGAAGATTCAGTGGGTTCAATTATGCCTTGATCACAAAGGCCTCTAAGTTCCTTGTCCAAATCATTTCTAACACTGAAAGGAACACCTCTTAGTTTGTGTTTTACGGGGATGGCCTTCTCTTTAACAATGATTTTATGTTTAAATCCAAGGATCTTACCCAATTATCTCCAAAAACAGAAGGAAAACTATCTTTCCACGTTTGTCCATTATCACCACAACTGGCAATAGAAATTTGTTCCTTGGTACCAGGCCTAAGAATAATACCAGAAAAACCTTGGTGAAACCAACCTAGTATGTTTAGTCCCTTGACAGCTACGTAAATTTTTCCTCTAATGTTCTTTCCTTTAAACTAACCCTGGGCGGTGAACTACGCTACGCTCGCGGAGCTTGCGTAGTTTCGGTAACTTCGCGATTCGCGTAGAACGCGAAGTTACCGTGCACTACGCAATTTGCGGCGTAGCTTAGCTGTTTTTCTTCTTCACGCGCTCAATATACGTTCTCGCGCGCACGGTAACGACCTACCGTGATTCTGCGTTTGCCGACGCGACTTCCTATCCGTTCGCGGGCGCCACGAGATTTGGAATCTGGCCGCAAGATCACGCGAGAGTGTGCGAACGCGAACACGTCATTCGGACGCGCGATCTGACTCCCGGCGGCAGTGTTGGTAAGATCGCGATCCCGAACACGAAGAAACTACAATCTGGCGAAGAATATCTCTCGAGCATCATAAAACCTTCTCGAAAATGATGATTTTGCTCCAAAAAACTCCTCAGATTGTGATTTGGCTGTAGTTTTTTGTGCAAGGAGTCCTTTTTCTTTTTTTACTTTTTTTCCAAGAGGAAGGAAGTGCCCCTGATTCTCAAACTTCCTGTTCCTGTCCAGCAGGCTCCTCCCAGTGCTTTGTCCATGTGCTGTTCATTTTCATTTGGATTTGGAGCTGGAAGGATCACTTTTTGTGTCTGTCTGCTGCATCATATCATTGGATTGGATTTGAGGACTTTTGGATTTGAGATTTTACAAGTAAGTTGGAGAATTGGTGTACTTGTTTGTTTGATTGGGGCTTGTTTGTACCTACATTTTTGGGGGATTTCCATCGTTTTTAAAATTTATTGTTGTGGCCTGTAGTTTCGGTAGGGGCCTAGTTGTTTTTCTTTGATTGGAATTTCAGCCAGTAGGCCCAGACTAGAGCCAGAGGTACCCATGGGTGCATGTTTCTGTGGTGTCTGTTGAATTTAAACATCATGTAGGGCATGCATGGATGGCATTGGAATGAATTGGTAAATGTGGTTTTTGGGGTGTATTTCACTTTTTGGGTGTAATATATACCTTTGTTGGATGTGTGTGTGTGCTTGTTGTGTAACTTTCCAACCTTTCGTAGCCCTGTGGATTTTCGTTTTTGCATTTTTGTATTAAAGCTGTGTTGTTTAGCACTGCAGGCCTCCTTTGTCTGGTCATATTATTATAGGCCTGCTTGAGTTCATTGTTTTCCATGGCCTGTTGTGACTGTGAGTGACCACGTGGCTTGGGGCCATTTTGTGGTGGTAGTTTAGTAGTGTGCTGCTTTTTCCATATAGGCCTGCATGTCTTTTCTTTGTTCCCCTTGGCTTATGCTTGTTGTGAACTTGTGGGTGGCCTGGCCATGTGGTGGCGGCCATTTTGTGGGACCAGCCACTGTGCTTTTGCCATAGGCCTCCAAGCTTGCGGCCTAGTCTGCCAGTAGGCCCAGAGGTAGTCATCCTCATGGGTGCATAAAAACTGTTTCTGTGTTGTCTGTTGAATTGTAACATCATTTTGGCCATGGATGGCATTGGATTGAATTGCAAAATGTGGGTTTTGGGGTGGTATTTCAGTTTTTGGGTGTGTGTTAAATAAATAGGGCTTTTCAGCCACTAGGTAACCCTGGGCATTCAGCTCGCGGACTTTGGGCAACTCCGCACTGCACGACAACGCGGACTTACACTTTTTATCTTCTTCGCGCGCTCAATATACGTTTTCGCGCGCGCGATAACGACTTTTTGTGACGATCGCGATGTTGAACACGCAGAATTTACAATCTGGCGAAGAATATCTCTCGAGCAGCATAAAACCTTCTCGAAAATGATGATTTAGTTAATTTTGCACAAAAAACTCCTCAGGTTGTCATTTAGATGTAGTTTGGTGAGCAAGGAGTCACTTTTTTTTTGTTTTACAATTTTTTTCACGAGGAAGGAAGTTGTTGGGTGGCCTGGCCATGTGGTGGCGGCCATTTTGTGGGACTAGCCACTGTGCTTTTGCCATAGGCCTCCAAGCTTGCGGCCTAGTCTGCCAGTAGGCCCAGAGGTAGTCATCAAGGGTGCATAAAAACTGTTTCTGTGTTGTCTGTGGAATTTTGACATCATTTAGGCCATGGATGGCATTGAATTGAATTGCAAAATGTGGGTTTTTTGGGAGGGTCTATTTCACTTTTTGGGTGTGTTAAATAAATGCCTTTTTTGCGTGTGTAATTATAATTATGTGTTGTTGTAGTGGCTGTCTAACTTTCCAAACTGTTTTTAGCCATGTGGATTTTAGTTTTTGCATTAAAGCTGTGTGTGTTTTATCAGGCATCCTTTGTCTGCCCATATATAGGCCTGCTTGAGTTCATTGTTTGCCGTGCCTTGTGCCTGTGAGTCACCATGTTGCTGGGGGCCATTTTGTGGTGGTAGTTAGTAGTGTGCTGTTTCTGCCACATAGGCCTGCGTGTCACTCTTTCCATTGTTCCTCTTGTCTTACTGCTTCCAAATCCATCCCCATTGCCAGCTGCAGCTCCCTGATGCTGCATACATCCCACGTGATGCACAAATTTAGGCCAAACATGCTCCACTACATTTTAGTTTTTGTTCTTTACTATTCTTATTCTTCCAGAGTGTACACACTACACAGTAGCCAGGAAAGCCCTGGCCTTGTTGTCAAAGTCTCATAAATGGCTACACTGTGTGTTGTTGTTCACTGAGTTTCTAAAATTTAATAATTGAGGCCACCACCACACACTAAGTTCTATATTATATTTGTTTGATTTGTGCTATCGTTTGACTGATGTTGTTCTGGCTTTTTTGCTTTTAGGTGCACAAAGACTGAGGAGGAGGTGTGTCATCATTGCCCGTTGCACTGCCAGACAGACATCCTGCTGCTGTACACAACATGATGTGTGACCTGACCAGACATCTCTGCAACTGAGTGCTGCTGACATCTGAAGAAGATGGGCCCAAAGAAAGCAGGTACCAGGTCCTCCAGTACCAAGAAAGTTGCTATTGAGAAGAAGGAACAGAAGAAGGAAGTGACACTTAAGTCTGGTGTGCCGCCCAGTACCTTTTTGGGAAAAGAAATTACGCCTGCAGCAGCGGTGTCCGGGGGCAAGCTGGGGGCAGCACCTCCGCATCAGTGGGCCCAACCCACCAACCCAGGCCCAAGCACATGTGTGTGGAAGAGGTAGCCAGCCTAATGGTGGAAAGCAGTGATGCTGAGCCTGAGATAAACTTATCGCTATCTCAAAGTAGTACCCAATCAACGCAGGAGGAAACACAGCAGATAAGTGGTCAACAACAACAGCCGCAACCACCGCCCGCAATAGTAGTTGTTGTTCCTCCCGAAGTAGGGGCAGTTCAGGAAATTGAGCCTCATGCAGAGGTAGAAGAAGAAGCCACTCATTCAGAAGATCCATTGTCTTCCAAATCTCCAGCAAGGAAAAGGAGGGGTAGTCCATCAAGTTCTTCGCCAAGCCCCCCTTCTGATGATCTAGATGCCACTTGGAAGCCACAAACTGAGTCTGAGAGGGAGCCACGTCCCAAGACCAAGCTAGGGAAAAGGAAGGTTCCAGAAAGCCTTACACTTATGGAGGTCGATGTAGAACAGCAGGATGATGATGATGATGATGAGCCAGTCATCACGAACATCACTCCCGGCCCGAGGAGATGGAGACCAACATTATTACCCTATCCAAAATCGCTGCGAGGGATGTAGCACGCATACCTCCACAGGTAACACCAACACAACCTACAGCTTCCATATTTGCATTAGCAAAGGCCCGGCAGCGACCTACATCCAGCACAACCACCACCTCAGTAGAAGTAGGTAGTGGTACAGCAGCACAGAGTCAAATTCAACACACACCCTCCAGTTCATCCGGCATTGGAAGTGGCACCTCCAGCAGGAGGCCAAAGTTAAGCTCCCCAGTTTGGGACTTCTTTACGGTTAGCGAAAAGGAGGAGAACATTGCTATATGCTCCATTTGTAATACCTCTGTTAGTCGTGGTAAGCTTGGTACAAACTATGGTACCGGAGGCCAAATGACCCATCTGAAAAACACCACTTGATCAGCTGGGAGGACCACCTTCGCAACATAAAAAACTGCAACCATTGGTGTTGGTGGGGATAAAGGAGTAGAAGATCCGATCACGGTGGAAGAGGAAGGACAGGGAGACATTCTCTCTGGTAGTGGTACACAAGGTGTCCCTGACCCCAGCAGTGCAGTGTTAACGTCGCCCACATCTTCAGCAACATCTCAGTGGCACAAGAGTAAGAGTCAGCCTGAGACACCAAGGAGTACCGCAATCAAAAAAGTGCGTTGTTGAGCCTAAGAGAAAGGAAAACCATGCAGCCTACCATTATCAGCATGTTTGGGGGAGGGGCAGTACGAACGCAACCACCCAATAGCACGTTTGTACAATGCGAAGCTGGCTAAAATGTTAGCACTGGACCTTCTCCCTTTTTCTTTTGTTGAAGGGGTGGGTTTTCTGGAATTTGTGTCAACCATCTGCCCAAAATGGCATGTTCCCAGCCGCTACTATTTCGCCAGAGTTACTGTTCCAGCACTACATCACGACGTGCTGGAATTGCTTGGAAAAGCCTTGAAGCAGAGTGCTGTTCACAGTATCCACCTGACAACAGACATGTGGACCAGTTGCCAAGCCACAGATTACATGTGCATCACTGCACACTGGATCTCTTTGCGGGGTTAGAGAACAGATATCTGCTGGTGTTGAAGCTGCTGAGATTTTTCATGCCACTCGCAAACATGCAACTGTAGCCATGTTTGCCATGGAGAAATCTCATACTGCTGCAAACATTTTGGAAGAGTTTAACACCAAGGTCTTTGAGTGGCTGCGCCCAAGAGGGCTTAAGATTGGTTTTGTTGCCACGGACAATGGCAGTAATGTAGTTAAGGCCATGGGCGATGGTGGCTATTTCAGGGTCCCGTGTTTGGCACACTGCATTAACATTGTTGTTCAAGACTTTTTGAAAAATGAATCCAAAGTCAGCAACTTACTGGCCACCTGCAGAAGAATATGCACACATTTCAGCCATTCTTTTAAAGCCCGGAAGCAGCTGAGGGTCATTCAACGTGAGCATAAAATGCCAGTCAAAGCGCTCATCCAGGAGGTGCAAACACGTTGGAACTCAACTTATTACATGCTTGATCGTCTGTTTGAACTGTACATACCACTCAATGCTTATGTCATGCAAAGATTAGGGGAACCTACTGTGAGAGGCATGACCATTGAGATGGGTCAATGGGACCTCATTAAATGCCTGACTGAGATGCTACTTCCTTTTGAGATCTTCACACGTGAAGTCAGCAGGGAGGACTGTACTATGGGCCAAGCTATCCCATTGTTGCACATGCTAGAGCAACAGCTAAAGGAGGTGTCTGAAACGTACGCAGGTGTGGATGACAAACAAGACGCATATCATTTGGCGGAGACCTTAGCCGCTCGCTTATCTGAAAATACAAGGATTCAAAATAACATTTTGTCACAACAACATTACATTAGTGCCACAATTTTGGATCCACGGTACAAAGTATTTCTGAACAGCAAGGCAGTAATTCCTTTTTCGGAAGTGGATGTTGCCAACTACAAAACTTTGATAGCTAAGGAAGCCACTATTTTCGAAAACGAACGACTGTTAATTACAGGCCCCCCACCCCAGGCCATAACAAAAACTACAGGGCATCCAGAGTCAAGTTCTACTTCGGAGCCTGAGGGCAGTGCGTTTGCCTCCCAGCAGTCACCTACACCAACAATAACATTAACAACAGCAAGAACAGGATCATCCACAGTACAATCGGCAACTGATTGGTTTCTACGGCAGGGGTATGGTAAGTCCAGTGCTGATGCAAAGGCAAAAGAGGCCGAGCACATCGGAGCACCCCTGAACATTGAGCGGACGGTCCAGGCCTATCTGGATGACCCAACAGAGGTCTTCATGGATCGAAACCCATTGGTGTATTGGTATGGGAAAAGAAGCCAATGGACAGTGCTCAGCAGGCTGGCGACAAAGTATCTGGCTTCCCCTGTCGCAAGTGTCTCTTCTGAGCGTGTTTTCAGTGCTGCTGGTGCCATTGTAACTTCGAAAAGGACCAGTCTCTCGCCCAAAAGCGTGGAGAGGTTAACCATGATCAAAATGAATCAGCACTTTATACCACCGGATTACAAAATACATGAATCACAGCAGGAAGAGGAGAGCGACTTGGATGACGTAAGTAGTGCGTTACAGGACCTACTTCTGTCCGAACCACCAGAGTTTGAGGACGAGCTCCTCTTCCCTGACAACTAGGCTTTCAAATTGTTACTTTCTTCCTTCCTTTATTTGTCTGTGTATCTGTCTTTCTGGTTCAAATCAAATCACAACAAATCCATCACCACCGTCTTCTCATTTTATTTCCCTATTGGAGTTGCACGTCTGTGCATTTAACTGTCCACTCTTCAGAGCCCTGCTTCATCTTCCTGTCTCGCCCTAGTACATTTCCATCAAGCCAGACATTGGAGTACAAGAAATGTTGCCTTTAACAGTCCCTTCATAAGAAGTGAAACGTGACTATAGTTATCCTCCGTTTTGTTTCCGAGCCGAAACTCATCAGTGTCCGAAGGCTACCGCCTCTGCAGGCATCCACAACTCTTCACTGTCAGAACTTGGGCAGGCATCCAAAAGTAAACTCATCACTGTCCGAAGGCTACAGCCTCGGCAGGCATCCAAAGCTCCTCACTGTCAGGACAGAAGGTACTTGGCAGAGAAAGACAAGACTCTTCGAAGAAACTTGCTGACATTTGTGCAAACTCAATTGACCAGCAATGAGCGCTACCCAGGCCGCGGCCCATCATCACAGTGCTGCTGACCATGTGAAGCAACTTAAACTGTGACAAAGTGCCACAGATGAATAAGACGAAAACCGAAACAGCGACTAACACTCAAAATGAATGTGGACTGGAGTAATGATGAGGCCACTGCCCCGTTAAAACAAAACAACACACCTGTCAGAACTAGGCATCTGATGATCTGACAGCCAAAGAGAAGAGCAAGACAGGTAATGATGGAATGCATTGGATGCTTGCAGACTCTGAGCGATTGCTGTTGTTTGTTGTGTTGATGTTGTGCATGAAGTCGAACTCTACTCTACTAGTTAATCGACAAAGTGACTCAAGTGACAGTCAATGTTTCCCTTCTTGTTGTTTAATAACCAAATTGTACTCCTACTACTGCAGGTGCAGGCCAATATCTGTTGCAATTTTTTAATATGGAATATGGACTTAATCGGAGTCACTACAGACTGAGTTGGAGTTGGACAACACGTACCACACCATGATGATGACCATACTATCTTTGCACGCAGTCAGTCAGTTGGATCGGAGATGATTGAAGGAATAACTGCGTTTCATGAAGTGGCATAAGGTAAACATAAACACAACAATTCAACAAGAAAGTAAACACAGCAGACCTACATGTCCATGTAGTGGTGGAGTCAAGTGTAGTCATGACTGACAGCGGCGCATTGATTTTGTCACTTAATTTAGAAAATGCTAAGTTGCTGTATATATGCCTTTTGTCTGGCTCTGTCAAAAATTAAGGTAAATGGAGGTTGGGTCACGGGCTGGTGCTGTGGTGGGCCTGTTCTGTCCTGTTGTTGTTGTAGCTTAATGCTGTAAACAGAATATACACGATATATCCAAGCCGCCTCAGTCTGAAAGTGTTCTCTCTTCTCTTCTTGGACTCCACCGTAATTGATGCTTTTTTTATTCATTGATTTTTCAATACCCCTTTTGTTTTTCCATCTAGACGTTACAGGCCGGCCTTTACCCTGTGCTATACTGGGAGACACAACTCACATTTACCTTACCAATCCGCATCAGGAAGGCCACCAAGATTGATGTGCGGAGCGTCCATGGAAGATAGGACCAAGAGGAAGGACGAGATTCAACTCCACAATTTGACCAAGATAATACAGTAACTTTAGTATCATTCATCATTCATCTTTTAATTAATTGGAATCCTTTTTTCTCTTCAATCATTACGACTGTGTGTTGTGTGTTGTTGTTTGTTTGCTAATTGATCCCTACAACTATTTTTTAATTTTCTTTGCTATCTTTAAAAGTAAGTCCAGTACAACATGGAATTTGGGTCTCTGAGGGCATATTACAGGCAAGGCAAATTGCATAGAATATACTGCTGCCCTGTACTGTCTAATTGTCTAGTAGGAGTTAGTAAGTACTACTCATTAACCATCAAGTTATCTTCATCACCATGCATGCATTTCCTTTTTCTCCCTTTATAGATTTTTTGGATAAGATCATGGTCGTCTGCCAAGATTGCGCTTTGCTTTTGTTGTCCATGCGTACTGTTTTTCTTTCTCAAACCTTTCCCCAAACCCCCTTCCCATCCATTCATCAAACCCTAACCCTCTTCCCCGGGCTGTGATTTATATTGAGGTGTGATGTGACTACATAAAATGTACACCAATTGATCACACGCTTGCTGGGGCAGATGTGGTGAAAGCAACACTAATTCAATTTCAAGGCAGGGCGAGGAGCTTCTTCTGCTTGCCCACCCATGCTCAGTCTATGTGCAAGCCGTCACCGGCTAATAGTACATCATAATTAATTGCCGGCATTGATTGGATTCATCATCAAACTCCTACCACACAGCAGTAAAGGTTACGAATTACGATTGTGTTAAGTTAAGTGACTCACTCGACACAACTACAGTTTGTAACTTCTTGTACTAGGCTGTCCCCGCCACCATTATGTTTTATTTGACTTTAGCAATTGCAAATGCAATATTGTTTGTTTGGCAGTCTTCTTCTGTACTGTATTTTACTTCGTTCTACTACTCCTCCCACAGTAGTCGCTCTCAGGCAAGTGACTGTCTCTTTTTTATTTTTTTAGCAAATGCTACTGCCAGTGTCTACTCTACTACTACCACCACAACCATGGCATCTTCTCCATTCTCTTGGGAAACCATGCAGCCATCGCTGTGCCAAACGTAATCATCATCAATCACAGGTAAGATAAGTTTGGTGGGAGGTATAATGGACTAGGAGGAGAGACTGACAGTACTAGTAGGACAAATAACTCAGTGAGGGGTACCGCATCTATCTGTTTGTGTTACATCATCGGCAGATTATTTAAATCAAACACTGGCTGCGGCCCTGCAGCAGCAAGGAAACCATGTGACGTTAATTCGTAAAACAGTAACCCCCCACAAAACATTAACATTGTATGTTTAAGTATAAATATAATTTATTACCCTAACAAAAATAAACTATCCCACACCTGACCCACCCCTCTCCCTAACCCCAACCAATGTCCAAAACGAAAAAGTCCAAAGAGTGTCCAGAAACCCCAACGCCCAATTCCCACCCACCAACAAAAGGAATAAAAAAGGGGCAATGCAACAGGGTCCTATAGTTGTTATATTCGGCGGGCTTTTAGGTGTTTGTCCACCAGTATTTTGACACGCTCCTCTAGTTGCTCCTCTAGCCGTGTCACCCGGAGGAGAATCTTGCGGCGAAATGCCCTGCAGTGGCATCCAGGGTGGGGGACAGCAGTGCTGGCTGCTAGAGAATTGTGGCGGCGGGTGGCTGCCAGACCGCGGCGCCGTACCACTGGAGGTGGGGCCTGGCTGGGGCCCAGGACATCAGACGAGGCTGCAGCTGCTACCGCCTCCACCTCCTCCTCCTCCGCCTGAGCCACCAGCCGCCGGTACTCCTCACAGATGGCCTCCAGTTTCCGGCGCCGGGCCCTGGCTGCCAACTCCTTCCGGGATGGTTTTTCTTGGGAAGGAGTACTATCTATATCAAGAAAGAAAAAGAATATTGTTGTAACCAGTACTCTTAGCAAAACAGTAACACAAAATTAATTCAACACATAATGGCACAGTAGCACTAGCAAGAAGCACAGTACATAACATTTGTGGTAATAATCTATCTATCCTCCCACTTCCTCGGCCTCTAACATTTGTGGGAGTTTCAGGCATTATACTAGCACTATGGACTCCAGTACACAGTACACCAGTCTTCTTCTTATCTCTAGTTTAGCGAAATGACATAACCTGGTTGTAGCCGGCATGCCAGCTCGGTCATCTATGCTTGCACCCAAGACAAACATACGAGTCATGACGCAGACTCACGTTAGTTTGATTTACTACTGTCTGCAGGTGGGAAAGCTCGTATTTTTCTATTACGGGTGGCACTGGCCATACTCTCTCTGTTACATGAAGGGCAATTGGTCAATTTCGCTTTCACAGTGCCCTGGCTACTACAAAAAGGCAGATTATATATCTGATCCAATGATCATTGCTTTTATATGGGACGACGACATAAGGTCAGTAGCGGTCGGTGGTGGACTCAGGGAGTGCTGCCGGGCGGTGACGTGGGAGGGGCAGGTGGGGGTAGTAAACTATGGATTACGGCCAGTTACAGGTAAGTAAACATATAAATAAATAAAACTAATTTAGTTGCGCGCACTGCATCGCATTTGGCGGTGCAGTGCGCACAATGAAATTCGCTTTATTTATTTTTATGTTTACAGTAAAGTTACCTGTATTTGGCCGCGTAATACATTGTTTACTACTACCCCCACCCTGCCCCTCCCCACATTGGCTTTGCTACTCTGGCGCGGTTTCTTTTACATTCCCTTAAAACTAAAACTGTGCATCCCGTGACAGTCTCCACCTATGCTGTCTATGATGAATACATACAGGCATCCATCCATTCTAAGTAAATGTCAATCATTCTTCTTAATCTCTCCACAAACCTTACTTTGTTTCACCAACAACAACCCATGCGTCCACTCACTCCGTTGCTTGCCTTGGCTTTGAGTTTCACCCAAACACCGCTGATGATTCTTGCTATCCACAGTATCCACCCATACTGTGTCGCCCACCCAGGCAGGCATCCATTCTTCTTTCACCTTCCACCCATCCTTCAACAACACATGCATCTGATTCCTATCAGCCACCTATCCATGCTTCCAACGTATCCTTCTATGCCAGTCATCATATTAAATCTCGCCCGTCCTTCCTCCTTCCACCCTTCTTTCCCTTTCTGTTCAACACATCCATCAAGGTCATCTGATCTGACTTTTAGTCTCCTCCATAAAACTTTCACAGCTGAGTTGGAGTCAGATAGAAGAGGCCATTGGTTAATCAAGTCACGCTGGTAATGCTATTGCTACTGCATTGCTAATGCTAAGTAAAGGGTGTCTTCTTCAACCGTTGTATAATGTTCACTACAACTTCATACCTAATAAGTCTCAACAACAGTACAGTGAGTGAAGTCAACACCCTTCCAGCTAGTGCAATGTCAATAAGTAATGAATATAACTTACCACCGCCCGCCACTGCTGCTGGCTCACCCCTGTAGCTCCTGCAGGTGCCGCATCTCCTGCCCCCTCCGGAATGGAAGAATTGCCGCTGGCCCCGCCGGCACTGGTGGTCGCTAGTACGCCTAGATAAAAACATGACACATTTTTAGATGCCTGTACACCTCCCCTATTTATTCGTTTTCACTAGCAAGATTGAAAAAAAGTTAATACATACATATTATACATCACATTCACTAGTCCAAATCGGGTACTAGAGTAGAGTCAGTAGACACTAGTAGTGTTATGGTCCCTAGGGTCATTATTATACTATACTCTACTCTTTGCAAAGTTAGCCTGAGCCATGCAACCATTTTTCGCTTCATGTCTTTTGCGCATGTTACCTCGCAGCTTGTTGTGCAGTAACAGTAAGACGCCTTTTGAGCCCACATGAGCACATACAGCTACTGTCTGAGCGTTGCGTACAAGAGGTCGAAAAACAAGCCACTTTGTTATGGAGTTCGGTTAGTCCGTATTGCTTAGCCATAAGTAACATGTTACACTTTTTTGGCAGGACTGAGAAATGCTTGCATTATACTATCTAACGCGCACCATTTTTCTCAGGCAGAAGATTCCCTTCTACGAACCAGAGATTTGCAGAGCTTATGAATGATGCATGTAACCAGTAATTCTACGTTCTACGGTGAGGAGTCTCCCAGAATTCGCACAGATCTTTTGTCTTCTATCATCATGCACTTGTTGTAACAATGTTTATTGTTTTAATCTTATGCATTTTGCTGTTGGAGCTGGCTGGAGTACACTGAATTTTATAGAACAACATACAGAGCTTGTTATTTGAAAATAAACCTTTTGAACTTACACATAGACTCTGTGGTATTTGGTGTGGTGGTGGCACTGGTGGTGGACTTACACGAGTGAGTGAGCGAAAGGGTGTTATCTGTTCTGGGTTGTGTAATCATTGGGAATCTTCGGGTGGGGGTTCGGGGACCTAATGAGACACTATAGCTAGTCGTTCAGGGGATTGTGGGTTCACTTCTGACTGAGGTGTGAGGAACGTCCAAGTTCCAAACTCCCATCACCAACATCCTTATTCCTTGTGCATAGTTCTGCATGGGGCTGTGCAGAATCCCCACATCAGTAGTAGTATGTACTATATCCTATCAAAAATAGTCAAATATCTGGTTGGGCATTTTGTTTGTGGTAATTGTCAAAGCCTCAAGATTAAGAAGCCTAGAAGAGGACAACCGAAAGGACTGGACTCAGTGGCTAGAGCTATTGGTCAATTTGAGTTTTATTCAAAACCGTAAAATAAAGAGTGGCAATGCAAACTGGGCAAGCTTAGCGACAGACTAATAGTAGTAGTACAGACATTCATAGCAGAGGCAGTTAGAACTTAGAGGCAGGGATAACCAGAATTTAGAAACAGATAGTCAAGTCAAGATCAAAGAATCTTTTGTAAAAAATAGAATTAGGGAGTGGAACCAGAATTAATAGTTCGGAAAAATAAGGTGCAGTAAAAGTTAGGGCAATATAATTGTTAATATTAACCACTGGAGGACTTACTGGGACCAGCAGCAGGGCCCTCGGTAGAGGAGCGGTCTTCTGGTGGTTGTCCCGCCGACTCGGACCCCGTGTTCTTGCCCCTGGGTGCTGCAGGTCAGTGATCATGTAAGATATAATAAAGAAAGACACAAACATTAATGATTGCTGTGAAACAAATAAATTATCTAAAAAACGCTCAAAAAACGTTTTAGGAAACAAAAATTGCAATAAAATTGACCTATCTAATCCGATCGACTACTGGCTTGCGGGATTCACGGACAGTCTACTTATTTAGGAACACTAATTCAGTGTTCCATTCTGATTGATTCAAATAAAATCCAGAACACTAACTAAGCCTAAGTACCACCTGACCTAGCCCACCTATTCCAGGCGGGCCAATTGTTCATTAAGTCTGCATTTCCATTTTTTTTAGCCCTCAAAAATGCATAGATGAGAAGGAGGACACATGCATAAATTGGTGCATAATGCATACACCAAATTGTTGGTTGGTTGCGTCTGATGTTCTGCAGCTGACTGACACTGCTAAGCCTACCACTCACTAAACAAACTACAAAAGGTTCTACTAAGGACTGGGGTAAGCAGCACTCAGTGACAGAGGATGCGTCACGCAGACCGCTCAAAAATTATCAACTAATAGTAACTAAACCTAGTATCAATCCATCCACCACTATTTGACAGGAGGACAAAGGAAGGACTAGAGTCTCTCTAGCAATAGCATTACCTAACTGAAGTTCTCTAAAGTAAACTCTTACATAATAATAAGGACAAGCGAGCGCAAAGTTGCAAACAAGTAAGAGTAGCGCCCAGCACCTGTGTCCTACAATCACAGAAGATTTTGAAACGTAATTTACCTGCAATGTAAGCAGCAGTATTCTTGTTATTTGTAAAAATGTATACACAAATCACAATACTTATACTACTATATATATTAGCTACTCACCAAGCCCCACGACCTCGACACCTAGCAGGTCCAACAGGTCCTGCTCCCGGTCCAGGATGTCTGACCACCGGTGTGCCAGCTGGTTATGGGTGCGCCGGACCCCTGAGCAGCGAAACACTGCCCGGCGCACCTTCGCCCACCGGCGGTGACGCTCCTGGGTAGGGTACCCGGAGCCTGGCCTGCCGCCTGCTGCCAAGGTCAAGGGGAGGTGGCGCTGAACAAAAAAAACAAGGGCGGCCACCTCCGCCTCACTAAAAAGCTGGCGGGCTTGCACCCCTGCAGGGCGCAGTCTGCCGCAAGGCAGGCGGCTCTTGGGCGCACGCGCCTTGCCCTCCGAGCCGTTACTGCTGCTGCTTCTACCCTTCGCCATGGTTCTGGGGTGGGAGGAGGCAGAAAAGAAAAGTTAGAAGGGAAAAATAAAGTTAGGGGAAGAAGTAGGAGCTTAAAGAAGAAAGTTATATAAAACAGTCGAAAAGTTAGACAAACACAGTAAAAAGTAGAAACAAATGCAAAATATAGACTTAGGCAGAGAGAGAGATAGATAAGAAATAAAAAAAATTGAAAAACAGTGTACAAAACTAAGGATTGCAAAGATTGAGGGAGGATAGAAAAGCAGGCCCAGAACTATAGCATAGAGTAAAAAACAAGATGGCCGCGCCCATCGCGACCGCGTGGGTAAGTTCGCGCGATATTTCTCCCCGAGCACGCAAAAAACATCGCGAACACATACAACGCGTTCCCAAACATGAAATGCGCATCGCGAGCACGCTATATGTGACCCGGAACAGGAAATAAGGGATCGCAAACGGGCGGGACAAGTGAAAAACAAGATGGCCGCGCCCATAGGCGACCACATGGGTAAGTTCACGAGATACTATCCCCCGAGCACGCAAACAGCGTCCCGAACACGCACAACGCGTTCCCGAAGAAGAAAAACGCATCGTGAACGGGCGCGACAAGCAGCTACGCACGCTCGCATAGCTCGCGTAGCGCTCCGACATCTTCGCGTAGCTTCGCGTAGCTTCGCGTAGCGCGACTACGCGAACTGCGACCAGGGTTACTTTAAACTCCATCTCATCTTCAAAAAATCCCAGTAAGTCAATGCGGCGTCCTTCGTGGGAAACCGGACATCGATCAGGGGGTTCTAAAATTCTGCCACTCCAAGTTTTTTCAAACAGTTGTTGTGTGATCATAGTGATCCTGGCACCAGAATCGACTAGTAATTTTAGAGTTTTGCCACCAGCTATGACTTCAGCTACAGGATCAACACACTTAGAAGTTTCACTCAAACTTGATATAATATCATTACATTGACTGCACACTGGATTGTCAAGAACAACAGAAATAACTTCAGACTCAGAGTCTTCTTCAGACTCAAGCGTACAAACAACAGATTTCTTAGAATTTTTTAGTTTAAGACAAACTTTCGCAAAGTGCCCAACTTTCTTGCAGTAGTTACATGTGACACCAGATGCAGGACACCGTCCACCCTTGGGATGTGGAGGATTACCACAGCGCATACAAGTATTATTGCTAGAGGAAGAGCCTGGTTTAATTTTGTTAGAAGCACCATTTCCAACGCGTAAATTCTTTTGCTTAGGTTTGGTGATAGAAATGGCACTGACAGGTTCTACAATTTTATCATCAAGTTCTTTTAGGGAAATTAAAGATGTTTCTATGCTCTTGGCCACTTTAATAGTCTCCTCGAGAGATGGGTTGCCCAAAGATAACAACTTTTGTCTAATTTGTTTGTCTTTGCACTGACAAACAAATTGATCACGAATTAGTTGATCTGTGAATCCTTCAAACATACAGCTGCTAATCTCCTTAAAACAGATATATAGGCATCAACATCCTCCCCCTCATTTTGTTTTCTCTTAAAAAAATTGTGACGCAGTACCATGAGACTAGGATGTCTATCAAACCTGTTTTTGAGTTTGATAATGGCCTCTTGATATTCATCAATGTTGTCATCATCTGTTCTTAAAATGTCAGGAAGATGTTTGTAAATTGATTCTAGCCTCAAAACCAAGAGAGTGCAAAAGAAGACATTTCTTTCTTTCTGCGCAAAACCTGGATGCTCCTATGGCACCCAAATAGGTCTCAAAAGCATCGAACCATATTTCCCAACGTACAGGTGGTTCTCTAGGACTGTCAAGAAATGATGGAGGTGGAGTAACAGCTTGCATTGTAGAAATTAAGTTTGCAGTTTAATGTTAAAATGCCTGAATACCTTGACAAATTTCAGCAAGTATTAAAATACAAAGTGGGTAGGTATCGTGATGTTACAGTATTGTTGAAAGCAAGATGAAATAGTGAATAATTGTATTATAAAATAACCTAATGAGATTCAGAAGAGAAAAAAAAAACATTCATAAAAACGAAAGCACCTAAAACAAAGAATGTTGTTGAAGAAATGACGAAGCCGTGCACATCGGCGAAGATGTGCAAGATAACAAAAAGCTGAAATAAATGTGTTGCCTTGAATAAAAATAAAGCCGTGCACATCGGCGAAACGCTGTTGAAACTTGCTTGTAGAAAGGTCTATTCTAGAAATACACACAGCTTGCATGAAAGAAAACAAATATGCTGAGCGTATCGGCGGATGTGTTAGAGCTAGAAAGAGCTTGGTTGCGTTGCTTGGAAACACTTAGCCTTGACACGACGTGTGTGCGCCGATGACGTATTTTCCCCGAAAGTTATTTCCAGACATGCGCAATGATTGCTGAAAATATGGCTCACGCTCTTACGTAGCTGGTAATGAAGCGAAGGGAAAATGTGTAAAGGGGAAGCTTCTTAATTGTCTACACGCAGCTTCCGTCTGACTAGAGGAGAAATCTTGTGTAGAGGCATGCGACAAGCAAGTAGCTCATCTCAGAGAACTTGGGAAGCGAAAACGTCCCGCAGCCAAAACGATAACGGGTGAGCACGCACTTACGCAGCGGCGCAAGCAGAGTTCTAACAAAGTTGCAAAGGCTGCCCAGAAAACCAGACCACACAAAACCCCTAAAACAGGAAAGGTCTCACCAGGGTTTCACCACAGTGCTCCGTTTGGATGGCGATTTGTTTCACCTGGGTGGCGACACTCCTTGTCTCCAGAGTTGATCAGCGCTGGGTGAGGAACGACACAAGGTCGAGCGTTGGGACAACACGCAGGTTCGCCGGTGTTCAACACGAAGAAGCGTCTGGCAGTACAACACTGGAGTGACACGACAGGAGTTTTGAACAGAAAACAGCCCAGAAGAAGGTTTTCAAGGCGAAGTTTCCTCAGTGAAATGAAGAACTTGCAGCACGCAGGGTTCCTCCGTGTAGCCAGATCGTCGCCAACAATTTGTAGTAACGACTCAGGAGCCAAGGTAAGTCGTTAAAGTTTATTCGTTGGCTACACGTTTGTGGAGCATAAGACAGTAGTACCACCAGTTTCAAGCATCCCAACAGAAATCCCAATTCAACTCTAAACATTCTAATCAAGAACACACACAGAGGAGGGTTATCACCAAGCAACATGGGATCCTTATGAAGAATGCCAGAGAGGCATTCACTACATGCAGGATACTACAACATGATTGGTCAGCCTTTGCTTTTTTTTGCTTTTAATTCCCCGTTGTTTCGCACATTGTGCATACAGAAAGGATCACTTAAATGATTTGTTAATAATTTTACAAAAATAGAGAGTAAAATATATAATAAAATTGGCAAACGTCCGTAATTCGCTGTCACCTCTATATTTTGAGTTTCCATCAATGGCATTGGCACTTACGGTTTTCCTGTCTCATCAACTGATCGTTCCTGATGGTGCCTGGTGATGCCTGGGGTGGGTATTATCCCAAGCAGGGGCCTGATGCAATCCCCAGCTCTCAGAGAAGCTGTTTACTCAGTTTACTCATGTGACTCAGCTCCAAGCTACCCCTCTTGAGGTCAACAGATCGACAGCAGGTCATCGAGTGTCATTATTCGCGGGCACATATGCCTGCGTCTCTGCATCTCCGCTGCGTTTCCACTGTGCTTCTCTGGTTATATGGTTATACCCCCTTCCTCCTGGTTCCTAGCTGTGCTTCTTTGTCCAAGGCACCCAGAGTCTAACGGCATATTGTGAGCAGATACAGACAGTCTCAGGTGTACAGGGGTGGTGAATCTTTATAAACTGTAATCCTATTAAACACTGTTGTTCACTATAAAGAACCAACTGTTTGAACCAGGCAGAAAGAGGCAAAAAGAGGGCGGGGAAGGCAAACACAGTGTGCAAGCTGCACCAGCACCTGGGCTGGCCTCTTCTGCTCACCGTGGCCCTCTACCCTGTGGTATAGCGCCTACCACGCTGCAACCTGGCCATGCTTTGCCCCTCCCAACAGCTCCCTTCTTCAACATTCTGGCACAACACACCATGCCCCTGCTAAGCTCCTCACCTCACCTCGCTGCGTCATGCTGCACCAACCACTGTGCTGCTACCCGGCTACAAGTGAGGCCGAGAAGACGAGGAGGGCAAGTGGACAGACGGGAGCGGGAACAGGTAGCAGTGGCAATGCAAGGGACCTCCAGGTTCGGGACCTGGTCTGGGTCCTCGGTTCGCAGTAAGAGAGCAACAGTGGTTGTCTGAAGGCGTGGCCGGCATTACACCAATAATAATAATAATAATAAGTAAGCTTATAAAGCGCATGGCTACACTCACTAGGGTGTCCCCGCACTACAGCCCAAACTCGTCTGGCACAGTAACGTGAGACATCTAAGAGAGAATCCTATATGCTAAAGAGCCATGTTTTTAGTTTTTCCGAAAGAGTCTCTCCGATGGCTCTTTCCGGAGAGCGAGAGCGAGAGGGAGGTCATTCCAATATTTAGCAGCCAGATAGCGGAAAGATCGTCCACCCATTCTCGCTCTTTTGATTATCGGAGTCTTGACCTGTCTAGTCCCCGAAGTGCCCGGTTGGAGTGTAGGGGGACAGTAGATTGTGTAGGTAGCTAGGTCCTTTCCCCTGCAGAATGCGGTGACTGACTCACAAGGCTTGAAAAAGTGTTCTCTCCTTCACCGGGAGCCAGTGTAGGGCAGTGAGGGCATTCCTGGAGGAAGCTCTCCTGGGCAGCATCAGAACAAGGCGCGCCGCCGCGTTCTGAATGCATTGAAGTCTCTGCAGACACTTGCCACTTGCTCCTAGATATAAAGCATTCCGTAGTCCAGGCGGGAAGTTACCAGCGCATGGACTAGGGTTTTCCTGGCTGCCACGGAAAGCACATCTACTCCGATACACTGCTGCTCATGTGTGCGCTGTACCAAGCATCCAAAGCAAAGTGAATTTAGTACCTTGTACAAGGGGCAGATACCAGAGCTGGAGGACACAATTAGGAAACGCTGCATCATGGTGACACATGTTTTAGTAGAATCAAAAGTCCAGGCGGCACGGGCAGAGAACGCAGAGGGACACTCCCGCAGGAACAACTTGCATTTTGTAGGTTTCCCTTAGGGCGCTGTGGAACAACCCTTGGGCACTTCCCAACAAAGTGACTGGAGACCATGATACTGAAGCAAGACTTCTCTCCCAGCTTTGTCCTTGAAAGGGTAGACCGCGCGATTGATCCTGACCCCCTTTCATTACAAAGGGGCACGAGGCAAGGATGCCCACTTTTGCCTCTGTTAGTCACACTAGCAGTGGAGCCTTTCAAATGTTTGATAAGATTGGATGAGCGATATATGGGCTTTGCTTGTCGGATACTTATAGTGACAAGGTCTCTCTATCTGCAGATGACCTTCTTTTATATGTTGGCCAGCTGAGCGATCTGGTCCGGCACTTATAGAAATACTGGTAGACTTTGGTTGTTACACTGGCTTTTTTCAGAAAGGGCAATCAAGACGTACAATTCTATGGGCAAATCAGGTGGGGTTGGCTGTCTCGCAAGAGGAGCTCTGGCATTTAGGGATATATGTTGCAGACACAATAGAGTTGACCAGAGTCAATAATATAACAGATATTCTGGCTACGAAGCAGAGAACTATTCAGGAATGGACCACACTTCCCATCTCAGTGATAGGTCAGATAACCCTGGTCTAGATGATCTTATTACCTAAATACCTCTACATATTACAAAATGACCCTCATTACATACCAGACGTGGCGACTGCAGGTATATCCAAGACCCACCCAGCATACCATCTTGAGAGATGGGTCATGGAGGGCACTTCTTCTCTCCACTATTTATATTGGGGAAAACCACCACCAAATATACCCCCAGTACTAAACTGTCCTAAAGGTATGGAAGGCCTCCCAGAGACAGACTTGCTAGAAAGTAAAACTCACGGGGGAATCTCCACTGTGGTTAGGTATCCAGCTATCGCAGGTGGCCACTGATAGTTGGGATTTTTTTTCTTCTGAGTTTTATATAGCGCTTTACATGAGCACCAGTTGCATTACACAAGGACACATTCATTTTTGTTAGGCACAGGGAGATTAAGTGATTTGCCCATAATCACAGGATGTTAAGCATCATTGCCCAGACTCGAACCCGGTTCCCCGGATTTAAGGTGACCGCCCTAGCCGATAGACCACATCCTCTCCCCTCTACTTTGGGGATCACAACACTGGGCCACATCCTATACTCCAAAGGTCTGAAATCATTTGAGGAACTGAGCTCTGAGTTTAGGTCAAGCGATCCCAGTTTTTCAGATACTTACAGTTTCAGCATGTGATTCACCCCTACCTGTCAGCCACTACGAATCTGGAGGAATTTACTTCACTTGAAGTAAAACTAACAAAGTCCCCTAACAGGGTCGAGGACAGGTGTCTATAGCATACAAAATGCTAATTAATAACTCGTCCATCACATTGTCCTCTCTGAAAGAAAAATTGGAGAGAGACTTGGGTCCCTCGGAGGATTTAGAGGTGCCCTTAACACTGATAGCTCATAGGGAAGCCACTATCTCCACACTATTCCAACTGATCCAGTTCAAATATCTCCACCGCATATATATTGGTGCCCGCACGGACTTTGGCTAGTAAATAGAAGGGGCAAGCCTGACTGCCTCAGGTGTGGTGTGACAGAGGGGGATTTCATCCACACTACATGGAGCTGTGCCAGCCTCAGGCCCTTTTGGAACACTATCCATGAAACCCTGGGGGAGGTACTGGCCAGGCCTCTTGATCTCACTCCAAAAATGGCATTGTTAAACATTGTGCATGATGATGGGGTTCACACATGCAGAGAGGACTCTCATAAGGTTGGGGCTTTTCACTGGGAAAGGAGACATTGCTCAGGCCTGGATGCAATCTAGCCCACCATCAGGTGAAATATGGAGGGTGGGCATTGATCTGTGCTGTACACTGGAGAAGCCACTGTACAAGGCACAAGGCTGCCCCAAGAAACATGGTCTGGTGTGGAATGAATGGATACGATACAGGGAGGAGGGTTGTTTCATATTGTAATACATGTACTCCATCTATCTAGCTGTCTTCAGGTTAAGGTACATTTATTGAAACAGAGTGAGTTGATTCATGATATTCGAACAGCAATAATCAGCTGTGTATAATGGTTTCATGCATTGTACTGGTGGACTGATGATGTAAGTGACCATAATGCAAGTTGTAATTGTATTAATAATGCTTTTCAATGCAAAATGGATAAAAAGAAGTTTAAAGAAAATAAACAAAGAAATGTCAAGTTTCAACTGGAATATAAGAAGAGGGGTGGGAGCACAGAGATTAAGGCGAAGGCACCAACAACGGAGAATGATGTATCTGCAAAGTTAGTGTTTTTTGTTCTGGCAATGTTGAACAGGAATTTTCTCACCAGAGTGTGCGATTGGGATGTATAGTTGAAATTTACTTTTCCAAAATAAATTGGCAGTTGAATGAATAATACAATATATAATTGCCATAGCTTTGAAAATTCTTCTTTTACTGACTGGAAGTCAATGTAGGTCCCTCTGCATTGGCGTGATATGCTTGTGGCACCGAGAGCCCACAATGAGTCCACCAGCCCGTGATGCACTAGATGAAGATGCTGAAGAAGCTGGTTGGGCAGATTCATATATGGAGAGTTTCTATATTCGGAGGCTACCGTGGTGAAGTCTAGGTGTGGACAGTACTAAGTGTCGGATTTAGAGTTTGGTGGACAGGGTACCCTGTGCACCAAACCCTTGGTCTGCCTGCCTTATTTAGAGATGGGCAGATCCGAAGCTTTCTGTTGTTGAAGCCCTGCCTGCTCCATTAACAGCAAACACACTTTTTCCTGTCCGTCACCAACAGGTTTGAGACAAAAAAAGCAATGACCCCCTACATCCTGAGAGAAATCTCCCAAGGTGTTGCGGCATTCGTTTTTTGTTTTTCAAAAACAACCTCCCACTTCGAGAGTTAGTTTTTAAAAACACAAAGAAATGTTATATTTGGTGGATGGCTGTCAAAATCGATACTGGACCTTCACCAAACTTTTTGTACCTTGAAGGGAACTGCCATGACGATGGCTACCTTTATGGTATTGAGATGACTGCTGGGCCGACGGTCATCTTTACATTTGGCAGATGGTATTCTGTGATGATGGTGGAGGTAATGTCTTCGGCGTCCCTGACAGACAAAGTACCATCCGTCAAACTTAAAATCAGGCTCTTAAGATATCTTACATTATTTCTTCATCACATATTACCTGGGTCCTTCATAGGCTTGAGGCCAGTATGCCACTGACGCTGCCTGAGTACATGCTTGAGGATGGCTGATCATTGGATAAGCTAATGGAGTGTTAGCATTTTACAGCAGTGGCAAGAACATGTTGACGTCTTTGACATTTACTGTGTCCTAGCAGCCCCCTGGTGTTTTAAAGCGCTACAAGGCTGATGTTAAATCCAGCTCAATGATGCTATGATTTGGAAAATGGGGGCCACAGGTACAAAATTCCTTTGCTATGTACAACCCCCTTTTAAGAGTTGGAAAGGTTTTTCCAACTCATAAAATGTGTTTTGCGACCCAATATGAGTGTCAAATAGGTGGGGGCGTAAAAGAGGTATCCATCCTTTCTATTTGGGAGTTTCAATGCAATGTATTAATGCTTTGTGAATGCAGCCATTAATCAGACACTGACACTTCAAATGAGGTGGTATCGGATTCACAAATAGTATTTTTCCCATAGCACAGCTTTCCCTTTGGGAATCGTGTTAGGAAGCCTCAGGGGGCCACAGACAGTAGTCAAAGGGATCCCTGCCTTCCCTTTCCACAGTGTTCCCAAACAGGAAACATTTTTAGGTCTCGCCTATGCAGCGCGCATGCGCTGCATAGGAGAGACCTTTAGAAATCGGCACAGCTTTCCCTGCAAAAACGTGCACGCGTTGCATTGCTTCCAATGGCAACGCGTGCACGTCTGGCGATTCACTTGCGGGAGCGAGCAGCTGGCGCCATATGTTAATTATCGCGCCTTGCCGCTCGCTCCCGCAAGGGAATCGCGCTGGCCCCCTCCTTTCGCCCTCCCTCTGCTGACGCGCGAGGCGTGCGCTTGTTGTTTTTCCGACGGTGTCACTTTTAAACAACCCCTATTCAGAGCAAAACAATGAAGCTTTCTCTGGGCCCAGCGTGTGCTAATTGGTGAATTCTTTCAAGTGATGACACACTCCGCGGCTAAAACAACCCAAAGGGTCTGTGAACAAGATGAGAGAGGGGTCAGTTCCTGTGGTGTTGTGTGATGTTTAAAGTGGGTGTTTGCAAGGATTACACGAGGCCTGTGACCTGGCTTCTATTGTCGCAGGTAATACATACATTTTGGCAGGCGCACAATGGAGCCGTTTTGATATAGTTTAATGGCACCCACCCACGTCCACCAGCAGCCAGGCCAGCCATGCTGCCACAGTCCCACAGTGTTCCATACCTGTGGGGCCGCTCTCTGCCTGTAGAGATACAGTGACACTTCCATAAACCGTCCATGCACTGCCTATTGTGAGAATAGAATAACGTCCACTGGCGGCCACTGCAAGAAAAAGGTCTCCCTTCGGTGTCTGGCCCCCCACATTTTGTGCTTGGCTAATGAGGTGGAGAGTATTATTGCACTTGCAATCCTCGATTTATAAAACTAATCCCCGATTGTGATACACAGTGGAAACCATTGCTGGAAATGAGGCAAAGATATTATCTTCCAGAGGGCCTTCCGACGATTAAAGGGCTCACCGGTCCGAGGAGGCTGACAAACATTCATGACAGGCACCAAGATCCTTCGATAGCTCAGTGGGTGAATGCGGCCGACACTGAGAGTAATCTGGAGCTCACAGGATTGACTGTGAATGAATATGACGTTAGGTGCAGCAAGGGTCACGACCTTCGTGCTTTCCTGTCTGTATAAATGTGGCCGAAGAGTGCCGAGGAGGCACTAGATGAAATACAACCTCACTTTTGTTAGAAATAACTGCCCAGTGTGTATCATAGCTGTGTATAGAACGTCCCCGAATACACGTGTTTGTAGCCCTCTGCTTTTATAGCGCCTTGATCTAGAAAGCGAGTTAGTGCTGGAAGGCAATCGGCAACACACAATTCAGTTTGGGATGTGCAACATTTACACAATAATAGTTATTATTGTTATTAAGATTACTTCATGTCCATTTAGATACTGGCACCACACCGCATACAGGTTGCATGCTTCACTATTATTCTTACTTTGACACTGTATCCTAAACATGCCCTTATATGTGTATAAATCCGGTTGCACTGAAGATGAACGCGCTGTATGATAACTGGAGAGCATGTTGGCGATTATCATGTGATAGGGGGCTTTGTAGGGGAAGAAGCGACAACGTGCAGTTTGATATGATTTGTGTTATGGAAATCATTTGTATCACTCACAAATATAACAGCGTCTCGGAAAGAGTGACAACACCAGAGTGTAAAATGGCTCCTACGCTCACGTATGTTGTGAAAAAACGCCTTAAGCGCTAGAAGGGCATTCTTTTTCATTCCACTGGGCGCTCTATGAAACATGACCTAGATCGGTGTAATAAAGCTAGCAAAAATTCGGATTTCTAGCAGTTTTTCACATTAGCAAATACCGTCAATGTTAAATTCAATGCGACGGAAAACAGAGGCAAAAAGAGTCGCATATAAAACGACTCATTGTGAATAAATACTGTGACTGTAAGATGTGTACAGTCCGCGCTTTTTCACTATCCGGCTACGTCTTTCGATCGCTACCAGCTTTTTAGGTCTCGGCCTGCACCAGCGCTTGCGCTGGTCTGGCCGAGAGTTTTAGTAAGCGGGTTTTGGAAGTGCAAACCCATTGGCTTTCGGCTGGCGACCAGCTTGCGTTCACGATGGCGTGCATGCGCGCAGCTGCCACCTGGGTTTCCTATCTCTTCCTCATTTCCTCGTCATGGCTCATTAACTCTCTGGACTCTGTTTCAATTGCAGCAGCAGCTCACATTACCAACTGACAGCCCTGGACTACAGTCACATGAAAAACAACAGCGATTAGCATTGAAATGCAAGCTTTTTTTTGTCTAGTTAGAAATATTGCTTCGGTGGGTTGATTTCACCTTATATCGCTATTTGTTTTATATTGGGAGTCAAAGCCTAATAACCAGTATTTTTGTCTCACTCTGTTTTAAAAAAAAATATTTATTCGCACAAAGCTATATTTAAGGTTACTTTTTCCGCGTCACTTCACTCTATTTAAACTCCACACCCCCACTCTTATTGTCTCTCTCCCTTCTCTCTCTCTCTCCCCTCTCTAATTCTCTCTCTACTTAATTAACTCTCCCCTCTCTATCTTTTTTAGCCTTTCATTCTCTCTCACCCCTTTATCTGTTTCTCTTTCAAACTCCTTCATTCACTCTCTCTCCCCTTCTTTCTCTCTCTCTATCCCGCTCCACTCTTTATTCTATGTACACCCTTTCTCTCTCTTTCTCTCACCACCCTCTCTAATTGGGCATTATATCTTCACTCTATCTCTCACTCGGCAACACCACAGCATCACTCAGCATCACCACAGCATCACTCAGCGCAACCACAGCATCAATCAGAGCCATCACAGCATCAATCAGAGCCACCACAGCATCACTCAGCGCCACCACAGCATCACTCAGCGCTACCACAGCATCACTCAGGGCCACCACAGCATCACTCAGGTCTACCACAGCATCACTCAGGGCCACCACAGCCTCACTCAGGGCCACCACAGCATCGCTCAGGGCCACCACAGCATCGCTCAGGGCCACCACAGCATCGCTCAAGGCCGCCACAGCATCGCTCAGCGCTGCCACAACATCGCTCAGCGCCGCCACAGCATCACTCAGCGCCACCACAGCATCACTCAGCGCCACCACAGCATCACTCAGGGCCACCACAGCATCACTCAGGGCCACCACAGCATCTCTCAGGGCCACCACAGCATCACTCAGGGCCACCACAGCATCACTCAGGGCCACCACAGCATCACTCAGCACCACCACAGCATCACTCAGCACCACAGCAGTATCACTCAGCAAGACCTGAGTATCATTCAGCATCACCTCAGCATCGTCTCCGCAACAGTCACCACCACTACCACCTCAGCATCACTCAGCACCACCTCAGCCTGCTCTCGGAATCTGGCATCTGTTGATTCTCCTCAGCGTCTGGCCGCTGCTAGTGTTATAATACAGGTACTAGTTCCCAACCTTCACTCTCCGATTGTTTATGCCCCCTCAAAAAAAAAGTTTTAACAAACAACCATTGCAATAGGCAGAAACAAGTTGCCAGCATTGCAAGAACAAAAGAAAACTGAGGACATTTTTTATTGTAAATACTTTTTTTAATATGGTCGTTCAGTTTTACATAATGCCTTCTTGGTCATATATAAAGTAACAAAAATGCTTCTGACACTTTTTTATTATAACTTTTCAGCATGCTGCACAGCAGCCACACTTCTCTACAGCACAGCTTGAAGACATTGGCAAAGTCAATAGCTCTGGCTAAACACTTATAAGGCCCCAAAGGCGAGACCTATTGGCTATGCCAATGCTTGTTTTAAAAGCAATGGACACAGGATGCTTTAATAAAATGTTTCCCATTTGGAAAGCAAGGCAAGGACAGTGTTCTGCTTTGGAGGCCACCATCCCTGCATTTGCAGCCATTCACTAAGAGATGCAAATTGTGATCTTCTTAATTAATATTCATTAGGCAGGTCATTTCGAGTTCTTCTCTGAATGGACATTTTATGGCGTGATCTATCAGTACACAGGTGACAATTACAAAATGACAGGCAGGGAACAAAAGGTCGGTTACTCACTAGTTCCTACCTGCCTGTATTCACATTAAGCTCTAAGAGTATGGAAACAACTAAATAAATGTGAGCCGAAAGAGGCCTCTTTTTTAGACATTTAATAATTCAACATCAAAAGATGACAATTTGGCCGCTTTACCAACACTCCACGAGGTAAAGCGATGCTGCGCCCACCTCTGGGTCTCACAAGCGAGGCGGGTGGTGTCCCTGACACTCCCTCCTTCCTCTTTTCAGGCCCCGTGGTGAACATTCTGTGAATAGAAAGCTGTTTTGCTTGGGGCAGGCTCAGGGTTATCACTCCAAAGGAACTGATGAGGAAGAGGAGGTGCGCATTACTGGAAACTGTTGCAGCAATATGGCGACCCTCCTGTGGCGGAGGAAGTGGAAGGGGATCCGGGGACCCCGACTGCTTGCCTCAGAGCAGCATTTAGTATCGGATGAACGCCTTAATGCAACAGCTCTTCCGGTGTCTCTCTCTCCCATGCTTACGGTTTAAAAAAAAGTAAAGTAAAGTAAGTCCGTTTTTAGGTCGAGCCTCGAGTAGCGCGCAAGCGCTGCTTAGAGGCGAAGACTTAATGTAAGCGGTTTCAAAAGCAGTCCAACAAACGCCAGTGGCCGTGGCTGGCCTTTTGAGATGGGTACGCGCGGCAAACATGTGTTTCCAATTATCGTGCCCAGACGCGGGCGCGATAAGTGGAAACACATGTCTGCCGCGCGTACTCATCCAAAGGCCAGCCACGACGCACGAGCGTCTGGTCAGCTGAGCTGTCTCGTCAGCTGAGCAGGCTGCCGCGCCGCTCGCCCCCGCTCCTCTGTGGTGCGCGCGCACCACTCGCGGGCTTGTTTTTTTAGGTCTCGCCTGAGCCATCGCCACCAACTCCTCGATCACTTTCAGTTTCGCGGCCGTGTCACTTTAACGGCCGTGCTGCCAATGCTTGTTTACCAGGCATTTCAGCCTGCATCACGTGTCATTTGTTTAATGCAAATTCAATTTACAGTAGAAGAAAAATTCGAAACAAAACTCTAGGCATATAGCGCTGTGCGGGCTCCGGAACGGGGCCGGGGCTCGGGAGGTTCAACTTCTTCTCGGCAGTGTTTGTTTACACTCGCGCACCAGCCAGGAGCTCCTGGGCAGAGGCGTGCGAGCCGACTGAGCGCGCTTGGGGAAAATCTCATCTGACACACGATTATAGCTCCATATGTTTGGCCTGACATCGCGGGCTGCTGCACTGACATATTTACAACCCAAGCATTATCACTGACCAGATATTTTTAGCAAGTTTGAAAGAGGAAGATATAACATGTGCGTCACGCTGTTTTCCCTGCTCTGTGTGTTAAAAGGGAAAGGCTTGTTGAAAGCGAGAGTTCAGAGTCCAAACACAACACCTCAGGCCTACTAAGGAATGCCACGTAATTACACTCTAACCTAACAGTGTAAAGGCAACAATGCTGGTCGGAACTGGTGCTTGCTGACCAATCACAGGGCAGACCTTGCTTGCGTCCAATAGCACGCTTCTGCTGTATGGTCATCAAAAGGCTGCACTTTTTAAAAGCTCTTAAAGCAAGTGCAATGCTTATTTTAATGACAAGTGTTCGTGGGAGCTCCTCAAGGGCAAACCAAAACACGTAATAGAACTTTGCAACAATTTACACCCACGCTATGAGCTCAACCTCATCTGGTTAACATTCAGTAGGGAACAAATAAAGAATGTATATTAATCTCGCGCCCTTCCTCCGTTGCAATTACGGAGGGTTAGGATGGGGCACCAGTGTGCAGAGAAGCTGGCAGCTGTGGGTCATGACAGACTCTCGAAATGAGAAAATGCAGATTCCTTTCAGAAACTATGAAAGTTGAGAGCCTGGCAAGAGAAGATAAGACAGTGATCGCTTGTTTCTCAAGATCTGTAAGCAGTAATCAGTTCCCTTTGTCATGACGGTCTCTTCACTTGTTGGATAACTTCGGTGTAAGCACGATTCTCTCAGTGGCTGGCCCACGCTGAGCTTGTTTTGAGTATGTACTTTGAAGAACTGCACATCTGCACATTTTTCCCTACCTTCCCCTCCAACCTGAAAACTTGCAAAAATAAAGGTGTAACAAAAAAAAACCTCCTGTTGGTCTGCTGTAAACATACACATTAGATGGATAAGAGAGAATAAGGGGGATGGTTTGCATCGCGAGGTAGACACGTCAGAGAGACACAGACCGAAGCTCAGGTTGTCTATGTCGTCACTCAGAACCTCAAGGTGAACAATTGTTCTGTTATGAATTTCATGTTCTGCATAGCCCCGCCCCCAGATCATCTTGCCCTGCAGTTCTGTTATTAACGTTTAGCCACCTTTAATTTTAGATTATGCACAGCCCCTCCAGATCACCTGCCCCTGCTTTCAAAATCCATCCAGGGGCAGATAAGTGATGGGAATCCACGCATAGCATGTCCTTCCCTGAAACCAAAATATGCCTAGCCTCCTGCCACGAACTTCCGTCACCCTCTATATTTACCCTTACACGACCCAAACTTAAAACAAGCATTGGCATAGCCAATAGGTCTCACCTTTGGGACCTTATAAGTGTTTAACCATGCAACAGTTAATGTTGTTGCACCAAGGATATTGTGCTGCATAACTAAATACTTATAAGGTCCCAAAAGCGAGACCTATTGGCTATGCCAATGCTTGTTATATAGCGCAGCTACTCACCCTTACGGGTCTCAAGGCGCTGGGGGCCGTAGTGGAAATTTAGTGAGCTATTGCCCAGAGTCACATGGTGCTGAGCTGAGCTGCCCTGTGCTCCGAAGTCAGCTACCCTGGCCGCTGCACCACACCTCTCCACAGCTTTAAAAAGCCCACAAATGTATTTGTTTATACTTATAACTGTTATTTGATTCTTGTATAACACACAATTTGCCTCCAGAATATATTTTCTTGCTTAGATCACTTTTATTTTTACTTTTCTCTTACATCTTTTCTTGTTTACTACTTTCCTCTTTTCTTACTCGCCTTCCTGCCTGCACTGCTGCTCCTGCACATCCTGAATGTGTCTAATCACCTCCTTTTAACACTCTCTTTCCTCTCAAATACTCCACTCCTGATCTCGTTTGTGCTTTTCCCTTTTCATTCCGTCTCAAACACTGATTTCTTTAAATCGTCTTAAAATGTATTCATGTCACACCCCTCCAGTCTTCCTGCTCTAAAAACATGCATGTTCCATCTCTGCCTCTCCACTGATCCTCCCAAACACTCTTCACTCTCTACGGCCGTCTCGCGCTCCCGCTCCTTTTCTCTTACTGCTCCTAGGCTCCTAAACATAGGGAGCCTTTTCTTCCCCTGCTCTGTGTCTCACCATATCTCTCTTCTCGATTACCTACTGGCCCATATTCTTTCTCATGATTCTCTGGCCGTTTTCTGTCTCTGCCCTTCTATCTTGTTCCCTGTATTGGGGCTTTGCAGTTTGGTCGAAGCCAGGAAACAATTGCCTATAGACATAAATCCCATTTAAATTACTTGTATCTGAACATATCTCACGTGTGTACTGTAAAATCTGACATGGCTCCAGACTTCTTGAACCACTCATGTAAAAGAAAGCTTTGCAAATCAGTGGCAAGGGTGAGCATGTCTTTCCCCTGAAATCATAAGCAAGTCCTTCCTAAGACTGAAGTAAGTTACAACTCCTGACAGAAATGTGTTGCTCTTTCAGGCCTGGAAATTCAGGAATAATGCACACATGGGCCACAGTAGCAGTTCACTTTCACCAACTTAACTGGTACGTGTTAAAATTGGCTGGCAGGTTTACTTTGAAAGTTTGAATCTAAAAGGTCAATTGGCAGCTGAGCAAGTGGCCTACCCCCCAAGCACCATAAAATTCTGTGGTAAAAGACTCTTGGCCATTGGCGTAGCAAAGGAGTGTCCAGCATAGGTCGAAGAGGGTCTGATGCATTCCGGATTTTCAGGATTTCCGCATATTATATCTAAACATACATGTAAATAATATAAACAAAAATCATTTCTTTGGAAGTGACCATGAACATCTGGAGCCATGTTGGGCATTCCTGGTACAGACCTTCACAAACTTATTTCACAAGTCCGGGTGTGATTGTTTCATTGTGATAGACACGACAACTGCATTGACCTTTATCAGCAAGTGCAGTTTACTGGCCCCATGGGCTGATCACAATGATGTTACACTGCTATGGAGATGGAAGCTGACAAAACAGGTTTATTCTGGAATCACGCACTTGGTAGTGGATTTGAGTGTCTATTTAGAATCTACAAGCAGGAAAAGAAATATGGTCCATATATAGTAAATTTACTAAAGGGACCAGAAAGAGATCTGTAACATTTGGGGCCATTTGGGAAAAGATAAACCTCTCTGCATCTGCTGTGAGAACAAACCCTCAGTAGCGTTTCAAGATGAGGAAAGGTTGTACTGTAGCCAGCTCCAAGGAAGGTTTGGGCCTGGCATATGAGAGGCCAGAGTTTGGAACTCTGGATTTCTCCATATAAGTTATTAAGGTCAGAAGCATCTTAGTCTAAACAGACCTATCTGCTTCCAATGGAAACGTTTTGAAATGTAGAGCCTACGGACACTATTATTCTTTTGTCTTGCAGAATGGACAGTTTCCTGAATTTATCTTGTATCTTAAGTAACCATAAATGAATTCATATTCTGTCAGTGTACACCTGAGCAACATTTTGATTAGAAGACCAGACTAAAGATGATAATCAAGTAATGCAGTTTATGAAATTAGTAGCACAATAAGTGTTTGGCAATCCACACTTATTTTCTTTGCTCGATAGCACATGCACAGAGTAGTGCCAGGCTCTATCAAAACAAAATACTTTTTTAAATACACTGTCTGTGTCTGCCCATCACTTTATTTGTGAACAGCACTAAAGAAGAGAAAACAACACAAAACTCCTGAAAGAATTGTGTTAAGAAACTTTTCAAACATACATTAGATGATTTGTTGAATAGATCCATTCAAGGAAATCAATTAGTCAGTCAAACATCTTATTTTGGCAATTTGCCATAAAAAGCATATAAAACATCACAATTTATAAAGCATAAATAGACTTGTATGGAAAAAGATACATTCAAACATTACAACAATAAAAACCTTGCTTTAGGTGACATTCTAAGACTTTTCCATCATAAATAAATTAAAAAAAGGTAATAAGAACGGGGTTATCATTAAAAGCCTACGTTAGAGAGTTACAAACTCAACGGTTTCTAATCTGGATCACACTCCTAATAAAATCTAAAACTGCGTGGCATATGTCTGTTGTTGATCATTTTTGTAAAATTCTATTGCTAACCGATGTTGCCTAATCTCTGTCTTGCGCAGCACGGGTACCATAAATAGCTTCTGGGCTTTAGTAGAGTGGGAAGAATAAAATTAAGTGACGTGCTCTGCTTTGTGACATTGTTACAATGACATGGGGGTAGTTCATGCTGCCATGTGCATTGTGTCAGAAAAGCAACTTTAATGTGAATTAAGTTTAATCTAAAGTATGTTAAAAAGAGTGATAGTTTGCGTTCTCTGTCCACCCCAAATATGGCTCAGCAATTCTGACTTTTGAAATTTGCAGATAATGCTCAACTGTTCTCAAGTTCAAAACGCCCCATAATCTCTCCTCCAGACAGAAATCCACATGGCGACATTTCACAATGGCCTAAGGATTTGCCCAAATATGATTGGGGGATGTCAACATTTCTATTAGGCCCAGTTTGTGAAAACATGATTTTATGTACATTAATCACGGTATACTGTTTACATTATCTAAAGATACACAATCTGACATAAACACTCTCACCAAATCTGCCTCTGAATTTGGCCAGCACTTAATCCATAAGAGGATCGGTGCAAATTTTATCTGATCTCCTATAAAAGATAGGCCCAACTCCTCGTGGCATCTAAAACTTGCAGTATTTTTTGGAACTGCAAACAACCTCCATGTAAAACCGTTATCTTTGTGTTATAGCGTGTCCGCTTTTTGGTCACCCCATACCCTTGCTCCATAAAGGGCAGCAGCGATGCATTTCGATTCATACTAAGCTATAATCTCCGCCAAGGGTTTACGTTTTAAAATCCATGCAAAGCGGAAAATGGCCTCCATGTTCCTTCCCATTTGTTGTAATTTCATTTGGAGGTGTGATTTCATCTTAGGGATGAGCTAAATACTATTCCTAGATAGCTGAAATCACTTGTCCTTTTCAGCAGTGTCCGCTCCATTTTAAAGTGCTTAGACTTAATGGGTAATGGCCCACATGTCATGGTCATGGACCACATGTCATGGTCATGTCACACACAGACTTAATGAGTAATGGCCCACATGTCATGGTATAAGATTTCAAGAGGTTCACTATAGATCCAAATCCTCCATACAATCAGTAAAATAATCTAACAGCTTCTGGAGTGCATTTGACGTGTGGGAGATCAGTACCGCATGGTCTGCGTCTAATAGAATGGGCACCGATTGATCTCTTATCTTTGGAACATCTGCGCCTGCCAGTAATAAGTGTTCCTTTATATTGTAAAGATAGAGGCCCCCTGCTAATAGGGTCCAGTTCCTTAAGGCAGGGTTAGTAAATCTAGTGTAAAAGACTTAAGGCAACAATGATATCAAATCACAGCTATTGTCTAATAAATTAAAGCACATATATAGACAAAAAGAGAACCACAATATCTGATAGTTATATATAAAATGTAAAAAAATGTTTTATTGATGATCAATGAATTAATGGCAGAAATTTATAATATAAAAACAATACCCCAATTATACTAATTCAATCATACTATCATTCATACATTAAAAAGTCACAATTTATTTGACAAAACAATAATAACACTTAATATCTAATTTTCATGATCATAAAAATACAGTGTGGCAAAATGGTAATAAACTGTTATGTTCTACGCGCGTTTCGGCACAAACCAGTGCCTTCGTCAGGAAAAGGGGCCACAAGGGATCAAAGTGATTTCTGCAGAAGAAACATATATGTCAGATACTGGGTTCTCATATTACGATAACCTCTATGCCGCCAGAGTGGCGTGCATAATTTATTATTTGCATTAGTGTAGGATACAAAGGCAGTAGAATGAGTCAGAGTTCCAAGATTATTTTCCAAGGTAACAGAATCAAATGAGTATAAAATAGTCATAGAATATCCGAATAGAATATAAGATAAAAAGGTGAAAGAAAAACAAGGATTGATCACCACGTGGAGTAGAAAAATTAAGTTGAATAATGTCACCCAGTGATAAACCATAAGGAATACTTTTATCAAAAGGTAACTAAAAATATAACCTTATCTCACTCCAATAGGATGGTAAAATTGTAACGTTGACTGCTACAGATTGTGAAACATGTCCAACATCTAGCAAGGAAAATATATGTAGTCAACTGTAGGAATGAAACATGACTGTTATGAATGTGTAGTTAAATAAACCTATTGATGAACCTCAAAGATGTTAGTATATATACCTTTAAGCAATGGATGTCCAATTTGAAAATGGGTTTAACCTAACATCACTGACCCAAGGTTTTATAAGACTGACGTCCACCTCAATTTGGATCGTCCTATTGATTTTACTAGAAATGGGTAGAAAAGACGAAGAAAGTATATTAGGAAAATGACTGGAGATTACACAACCTATTAAAATACTATTGGATTGCCTATGTTTATATATATTTTAATCCTGATACTTGACATTCTGTTTCTGACATTAAATCTAGTCTATAACTACCTAATGAGAAATGCATAGTAATTTAATTCAATACTTACATTCCGATAGTTAACAACTAGATACAAAATATATCTGAAAGAGAATAAAGAAAATTACGAATAAATGGTTGGAGGAATAACCCGCAATGACTTGGTAAAAATTACCATGTATCTGTTACTAAATTTACTTCTGTTCAGTGAGAAGTTTTAACAGATTAATATGGTCCTGATTTAATTCGCCAAAAGCGACCTACGTCGGCCGAAGAATCGAGCTATCTACAGCAAACCAACAAACAGGACCGAGTTATACTCAGTCGGTATCTGATTGAGCATATAGCTATTGATCGTAATGCGCAATACATGCAACCCCAGTAAGTAAAGTTTTAACCGGTAAAAGTGCTAGTTCTTACAGACACTAGATATTTCCTATAATTCCTCTCAACCTACAAAGAACAAGATTTTGTTTAAAAATGTAACAGCCAAAACGAGCTCAGAAAAGGTCATTTACCCCCTGAATCAATATTGGAACTGCCCGAAAAAATATCGAAATGTCGGGTTATATAAACTGCTACTCACTTGTTGGACGATTTAAAGATGCCGGATAGGGGTTGCCTCCACACGCTACGATATCCGCGTTGGAACTCACCGGAAATCCATGGACTTCGCAATAAGTACGCTAAGACCACATCACATGATAGTGAAGTGTGTTTAGACCGTATCACATGGTAGGGAATGGCCAATGACAAACACTTGAAGCATAGTTAGACCACATCACATGATAGTGAGGTATACTTGGACCAGGTCACATGGTGGGTAATGGCCAATCCGAGGGGACTAAAGCGAAAACTTTATTAACCATTTAAACGAAAGTCAATCTAGTCTATTTTATCAAATTGCAAACTGGTATTCATGTTACTATAAGCATGCCAGTAACCAACTATTGTTGTTCAACAGGTAAGTGAGAAAAACTTCGAGCACTTAAGAGGAAAAAAGGATTCTAAAAAGGTATAATGAGAAAAGAGAACGATCTCTATAATGAGAATGAAACAAGGTCAGCCAGTATTACTTGGACCAGGTCACATGGTGAGTAATGGCCAATCAAAAAAGGTCAAGCAAAAACTTTATTAACCTTTCAATAAAAGTCAATCTAGTCTATTTTATCAAATTACAGACAAGTATTCATGTTTACTGTGAGCATGCCAATAGCAAGTTATTATTGCTCATCAGGTAAGTAAATGAAACTTCGAGCACTTAAAAGGGAAAAAGAATTCTAAAAAGATGTAATATAAAAAGAGAACAATCTCTATAATAAAAATAAAACAAGGTCAGCCAGTATTATATCGAATTGCATGTTCCCATGGGATTTCTTGATTTAAGCCTCGTGCAACTGTATCCAAAGAAAAATCCAGAATACTTCTCTGCGTTTCCTTATTTCTTCTGAGTCAATGCCCATTTTTTCGTTTATTTTTTCTAAAATCAGCCAATTAATTTGTTCAGGACTATGTCTGGCTTCAAGATAATGTTTAACTAAAGGGGCATTGATCTTTTTCGTGCGGACGGCTGAACGATGTTCAGTCAACCGAGTCGCTAAAGATCTAGATGTTTCCCCCACATATCCCTTGTTGCAGGGACATAGTAATAGATAGACAATATTTTTGGTCTTACAATTGGTAAAGGATTTTAAGATGATGTTATATGAATTATGGGTAAACTTCTTTGTAATGGGGGGGCGTGGCCTGGCAGCGGACAAGATGGCGGTGTGAGCTGTGAGCTCCGCTGAGGCCGGGACATAAGCCCGGGAAATCCGATATTAATCCGGCAGCTGACGAGGGGGAAAGCGGTGCAGCGGTGCGGCAGGAGAGCGGCCGTAGATTGCGGGGTCCGGAGAGCAGAAGCGAACAGCGGCTGCCGATCGCCGACCGAGTGAAATAAGGGGTCTGTGGCGGCGCCGGAGCTCCTGAGCGCCAGAGCGGAGAGGAGGAGCCTTCGGAGCCGCGCGGAACGCAGTGGAGGATATCCTTGCGGGCTCCCGAGGTGAGAGAGCTCGGGGCCCGCGCTACAGTGAGTGACTGTGGTCCGGTGGCAGGGAATATATCCGGACAGGGCCGGCAGGCGGGGGAGAGCGCCGACTGGCGTTGCGAGTCTTCCGGCGCGAGGAGTGACGGAGGAGCGCCCACCGTGGAAGCGAGCGGCAGGGCCCAGTGAAGCAGGAGCTGCTGGGGGGGCGGCGGCTTAGTGTAAAAACAGTCTGCGGCCTGCGGGGACCCCGATGCCCGGCGGTGACTTGATGAGCAGAGGCAGCCGACCCGAGGGGCATGAAGTGAGTGCGCTGTGAAGCGGCCCAGGGCACTGGCACGAGTGGAGTTCTCGCGGAGGCGAGCCAGCATTGGTGGGACCGGGAGCGATCTACCTGCCGGAGCAAACAAGCAGTGCGGGCGCCCACTATTGGAGGCCAGGAGCGTGCCCCGCTAAGAGGTGGGTTAGCGCCGGGACTGTGTGGGGTTCTCTGAGAGCCTGGCGTATAGGGGAGGCCTTGTGGATCATTGCGCCTGGCTGCTGTGGCACGCCGAAGGGGGTGCGGAGACGTGGAAGAGGCTGGGTGACGCACCGGAGTAACATCCCAGGCACCGGGAACCCGCGGGGTCCCCCAGGGGAGAGTTGGCGTTTGGGGGACCGGAGAATACACGCCCACCGGGACAGCCACGCGGTGTGGGAGATCGTCGCAGCGACCGGCACGGAGGGACAAGATAGTGGCGACAGAGCGCCGAGCGGTACTTCTTGACCCACATGATGAAGCCGAAGGGGGGGCGCCGGTCCAGACAAATAAATTGGATCGGTATGCGGTTTCGAAGCCACCGGCGACGGACGACGAAAGTGCGGGGGGACAGGCCCCGGCCCCCGAACCATCCTTAAGCTCCATCATGGCGGCAATACAGACACTGGGCACGACACTGGAGACCAAGATAGATAAGGTCTCCATTGAGATGAACCTCATGCGTGCAGATATGAACAAGACGTCAGAGAAGGTCAAGGCCGCGGAAACGCACATTGGAGATCTGCAGTCCTCTACCAGGGGCTTAGAGGAGAAGGTCCAGCAGCTGATTAAACAACATCAACAGATGGCTCTGAAGATGGAGGATCAGGAAGGAAGGGCCCGCAGGAACAACGTTCGGGTAGTGGGGGTTCCGGAGGGAGTGGAAGGGCCCAGCATGGACCTATTCCTGGAAGAGCTCATACTGCAACACCTGAAGCCTAAACGACTCTCTGCCCTATTCACGGTGGAAAGGGCGCACAGAGCGCCGGTCCCTCCGCCGAAACCGGGGGCGCCCCCTAGAACGATCATCGCGCGGATACTCAACTATCGGGACCGCGATGCTATCCTGCAGACGGCTCGGCAGCAGGGAGATCTTCAATATGAGAACGTGACGGTGCGGTTTTTCCCGGACTTCACGCTGAAGGTGCAGCAGGAGAGGAGGACATTTGATGGGGTGAAACGGTCACTGAGAGACAGGGGCATCAAGTACATGATGTTCTTCCCGGCGAAACTCAAGATCATCGCAGGGGGCAAATCCTGGTTCGTCACGACCCCGGCGGAGGTCCAATCGTGGCTGGACGGGCCACGGTCACAGTCAGATCCTGCAAGAGCGGAGGGGGGATGGAGAGACACTCGAGATCGGTCTCCGGCATCCACCAGTGGGCATGAAGGAGGAAGTGGGCGAGATCAACGCCTCCGACGATCCAGGTCACGGAGTGTGGCGTCCTCTGGGGGCCCTGGAGGTTGACAGGAACGAGGACACTGTCTGCCACTGCCTGAGTTTGGTATCTTATAAATGGGTGCAGTGTTTATTATAGGGGGAGCCGATGCCCGCTGCACGCCTAGAGAACTTTGTTTTTTGGATTTATTGACTAGTTTCAGCTGTTTAGTTTAAAATCTGGGGCTAAACGAGGCCTTACGGAGCTATTGATGGGCTAAGATACACGTCCCCAATTTCTAGTTTTTCTTTGTTTTTGTGGGCGACAGGCGCTCTGCTAGTTAGGGGATGTGGGTGGTTTTAAGCCCACGGAGCAGGGTAGCAGGGAGGGGGGTAGGATATAGTTGTTGGGTAGGACAGGGGGGAGGGAGAGTAGAGGGGTTTAGTTTGGGGTTTATAATGTGTTCAATGCTTTCCAATATTTGCAAGGATGGGAGGGGCGGTGGGGGGTGGCCTGGGTGGGTTAAGGACGGGAGGGGAGGCGAGGTGCATTTTCCTGATGGCTACACAGCGGGCTAAACGACTCAAGATCTTATCTTGGAATGTGAATGGCCTCGGAGATAGGATTAAGAGAACCATGGTACTTCAGTATCTCCATCGTCACACCCCGGATATAGTTCTCCTCCAGGAGACACATTTGAAAGGAAATAACTATCTGGCTTTGAATCGATTTGGCTATACCCTGTTGGCCCACGCGGGGTTTACTTCGGGCTCCAGAGGAACAGCGATCCTGGCTAAGAAATCCCTGCCATTGGTGCCCAATCGCACATGGTGCGACCCGCTGGGCCGCTATGTTGCACTCACGGGGATATGGGAGGGTCTCACCCTGAATGTATGCTCGGTATATATACCACCAAGGTTGCATGGGGCGACTTTTCCCGATCTTAGTGCATTACTGCTGGATATGCCCAATGGGACCTTGATTATGGGGGGCGATATGAATGAGATTATGTCACACGACCTTGACCGAGATTCGCCAGCGCATAGAGCCCAGGGGGCGCGCCCGCTGACAGCCTTTGTGAATGCGATGGGGTTGGTGGATCTGTGGAGGGCGCATAACCCAGACACTCAACACTTTACCCATATCTCAGCGGCACATGGCAGTGGTGCTCGCCTGGATTACGTTTTTACACACACGACGTCGGCTGGACTATTCAGAGCAAGCAGTCATAGGGCCAGGGGCATATCAGACCATTCTCCTGTGGAGGTGTGGCTATGGGGCCCGGAGAAAGACTGGACGATACCCCCACGATTAGACCCCTATTTATTCAGGGATCATGACTTTCAGGGACGATATCAGGAGAGGACGAAACAATACTTTGAAGAAAACGTCGGGACGGTGAGATCTCACTGTGTGCTGTGGGAGGCGTACAAGACGGTGGCGAGGGATTTCGTGCAGGCTGAGGTGGGGATTAGACGTAAGGAGAGAAGGGCACAATGTGATGACCTAGAGCGAGAGATAACCCAGCTAGAATTGGGAGCGGACCCAGGATCTGGAGGTGGGACGGGACGTAGTCATGCCCTCCAGCTTAAACAGCGGGAGCTCAGGGATACTAGTGAGAACGCGGCACGCGCATACGCCATAGGGACGCAGAGACGTATGTACGATCTGGGGGACAAGGCCAATAAGGTTATCGCGTGGCTTGAGAAGCGAGATAAGTGTAGGAACTGGGTCGCAGGCATTCAACCAAGAGAGGGTACAGGAACATTGGCTGGGGAGGAGATTGTGGAGGCTTTTGCGCAATATTATGAAGAGATCTACCAGTCACGGACTGACCGCAGGGAGGAGGAGTGCCGGGAGTTTCTAAGAGACATAGAGGTACCAGTTCTTGGCCAAAGCGAGCGAGATGCAGCGGACCCTAGACTTGACGGTAGAAGAAGTTGAGGGTGCCATGAGGGATTTACAGGCCGGGAAAGCGGCGGGCCCTAACGGGTTTCCAGCGGAGAGTTTTAAGTGCGTGACGGGAACGGTTGCACCGTACATGCTAAAGATGTTTAACGAGGCGCTGCTGGCCGGCCAACTGCCGGAGGATCTTAGAATTGCGACCATCGTTGTGATCCCTAAAGAGGGCAAACCGCGGGACTTATGCAGTTCATACCGACCGATATCCCTGATGAACTTTGAGACCAAAGTACTGGCAAAGATATTGGCCAATCGGCTGGGCCCGAACCTCCTGGAGCTAATACATCCGGACCAATCCGGCTTTATGCCCCATAGGAGCACTCGGCTGAATCTTCGTCGCCTCTATGGGGTCATGCACATGGTATCGCAGCGCCCTGATACGCCGGCCGCCCTCCTGTCCCTCGATGCCCACATGGCCTTCGATAGTATGGAGTGGGACTACCTATTTGCGGTCCTGGATAAGTTTGGCTTTGGGTCAAAATTCCGGGCATGGGTTCGGCTCCTTTACACGGGGCCGAGGGCGCGAGTGAGGGTGAACGGGTCCGTTTCCAGGATTTTTGGGCTGCACAGGGGCACGCGACAGGGATGCCCTCTCTCCCCGATCCTTTTTGTGCTTGCGCTGGAGCGGCTGGCATCTTGGGTGAGGGGAGATCCGGTGGTTAGGGGCATTGATTTTGGGGGAGGATGGGAGGAGCGTATCTCCCTCTATGCCGATGACGTCTTGTTATATGCACATCGCCCCCGGCAGACTTTCCATAGACTCCTGCAAATTCTGAGATCTTTTGGAGAATACTCGGGCTACCGTATTAATTGGGGTAAGTCCCTGGTGTTTGTGCTAACGGGCGAGCCCCCAGCGCTGACGTCGGAATGTAGGGACCTGACGTGTAAAACGGAATTCAAATACTTGGGTATCTGGATCACGAAATCTGAGGCCGCCTTCATGCGTCTTAATGTCCTCTCACAGTTGGATAGGGTGAAGGAAGATGTACTACACTGGCGCGGGCTGCCGGTCTCGCTTATGGGGCGTGCTGTATTGTTTAAAATGATGGCTCTCCCGCGCCTCCTGTATGTACTGCAGAATACTCCTTTCTTGGTACCGGAGAGGTTCTTTCGTTCCATAGAGGCGGAGCAGCGTACATTGTTGTGGGGAGGTGGGAGCCCCAGGATTGCCCTGAGAAAGTTACAACGGGGGATATATGAGGGGGGACTGGCTGTGCCAGACCTGTGAAGGTACTACTGGGCCGCGCAACTTGTAAATATTAATGGGTGGGTTTTCTCCCCCACTGAGGAGCCGGCGTATCAGGTGGATCGGATGGCATTGGGGAAGGGCGGGTATCTCGCAGCCCTCTATTCCAAGAGGAGGGGAGTGTCTGCACGCCCGCCTCATACAGAGACAGTGATAGGCATATGGCGTAGGGCGACCAGGATGACGGGGTAGGAGGCCAGACACACTGAACAGACACCGCTGTGGCACGGGATTTTCTCTCGGAGGTTGCGAACCTGCGAGGTCTTCACGGCTGGAGCAATATTGGCATAGATTTATTGGGTGATATCTGGAAAAATGGCGAGATGATTCCCTTCGCCACCATGCAGGCGGAATATCAGATGGGGGAGGGGGAATACTTCCGATACCTCCAGGTCCGGCATGCTTTGCGGCGCCATGTGCTTGAGGGGGAGAGTTTGGCTGAATACACCCCGCTGGAGGATAGACTGTTACTCGACCCCATGATCGACAAGGCTATATCGCTTACCTATAAAAAACTTATGAACAACGCGCCGGATCCCCTGGGGCCACTGCGGGAAACCTGGGAGTCAGATGTGGGCATACTCGAGGACGATGACTGGTTAGAGGCCCTACAAAGTCCAAGGGAGATAGCAATCAGGGCCCGATTTCGACTGATCCAGCTCCGCATCCTGCACCGTTCTTATGTACCGCGAACTGTACAACATCGTATTGGTTACTGTGAATCTGATAAGTGTCTGCGGGGGTGTAATGAGACTGGGACGTTCTTTCATATTATGTGGGAGTGCCCCTTGATACAGAACTATTGGACGAAAGTTGCCCTGGTCATGTCAGAGGTGGTGGGGTCCACGGTCCCGCTGGATGCCAGGTGGTTTGTCCTGGGAGTGACCGGGGAGGTGGTTTGGCCCAAGTGGGAGACAATTTGGCTTGCACTAGCAGGTATAGTGGCAAAGCGAAATATAGCCAGACTATGGGGTGCGAGAGAGGTGCCTTCTGTGGGAGGCTGGAAAAAGATCTCGACTGGTGCCAACGGGCGGAGCGGGTGGTGTATCAGAGCAGAGGTTGCCCGCGCAAATGGGAAAAGATTTGGGGGGCTTGGATGGGGTATAGGGGGATTTATGGTCAGATTGAAGGGAATATATACTAGACTAGGGTGGGTTCCGGGGCTGGAGGGGGTTACAGGGAGGTCTGAGGGAATGTACGTTTTGATTTACCTTTTGTACTAGGAACTGCTGACCCACTGCTGAATAATTGATAATTGGAATGGAAAGCATTTATGTTGTTGTTTACAATAAAAAGATGTTTTTAAAAAAAAAACTTCTTTGTAATAATCGCAGTGTCACAGGCTTTACATTGTGTACATTTATTATTACCTAGTAATGGATTAGAGTCATCCAAAGTCAATTGAATGGGTACTTTTTTATCATGCGTGAGTGTACAATTTGATCTTTAAGATTTCTGTTTCGCCTATGAGCAAACATAGGTCGCGGCAATATAGCGTCCACTTCCGAATTGGCATTCAAAATGTGCCAATGAGCACATATTGCTTGTCTTACTTTTTCATTTGCTGTTGAGTGTCGTGTGACACACACTAGCGAAGGTGCTTGTTTAGGTGGATGATTACCTAATATATAATCTCTATCGTAGAAACGGGCACGTTTATATGCTTCTCGTATCAGTCTTTTTGGATAACCACGTGTTATAAATTTGGCTTTCATCATCTCCGATCTAATATCATCCGCAATGTTGGTACAATTTCTCCGCAACCGGAGAAACTGACCAAATGGAATACTCTCTTTTTGTTTAGCTGGATGGTAACTAGTAAAATGTAATAACGTATTTTTTGCAGTAGGTTTTACATATAAATCTACTTCAAGAGCAAAATTGTGCTCTTTTATTTCAATGTCCAAAAAATCATTAAATTATGATCATGAAAATTAGATATTAAGTGTTATTATTGTTTTGTCAAATAAATTGTGACTTTTTAATGTATGAATGATAGTATGATTGAATTAGTATAATTGGGGTATTGTTTTTATATTATAAATTTCTGCCATTAATTCATTGATCATCAATAAAACATTTTTTTACATTTTATATATAACTATCAGATATTGTGGTTCTCTTTTTGTCTATATATGTGCTTTAATTTATTAGACAATAGCTGTGATTTGATATCATTGTTGCCTTAAGTCTTTTACACTATAAGTGTTCCTTTATGCCATTAATATAAACCAAAAACAAGAATGGGGCTAAAATACATACCTATCCTACTCCTCTTAAAGACTTTATATGAGTTGATGCTTCCACTTGCAGACCATATCGAACCTAGACTTTCTGCTCGTAATGCAAGCGTTTTATTAGGATGAGTAAGTGTGGTTCCACCCCTATCTTCTGCATTATTTCCCATGATTTATTCCTGTTGACTACATCTAGGTGCTCGATAGGTCGATAAAAGTCATGTAAATATTGTCCTGTTAATTCACCTATGAATTTGCTGCAATATTTTCCTTGTCTGTCACCATGTATAGGCCCACAGTCTTACAGAGTCTACCTCTCTCCAGTGGTATATATGTTACCCATTTGTGACTGCATTGTTTTGTGGCTCTTGCTCTAAATCAAATGGATCTTGCATCTGTTGGCACAACTTAAGGTACCAGACTGTACTCTTTGATTCTGCACTTGCGTCCACCATCGTACCTTCTACCACAGGATTTTACATAGGAATTCTGTGGCCAAACTTACCTATTTCAAGACTCTAGTAAGCTAGAATCTGCTGCTCTAGTGCTTTCACTAGGCACTAGGAATATCATTGCTGCCATACTGACATGCACCTGTAGTCATTGAAACCCTGGAAGTGGATTGTACAAGAATGCTGATAGGTCAGCTGCTATATCTGCAACTTTCCTGTGTCAGAAATATCATACCCACATCAGTGGGGGAAGCTCCCACTATGAAATCTAGTCTCTGTGTTGCATGCACACACACACACACACCAAACACTAATCCCCGGACTAATGCCCTGCAGATAATGTGTAAATCAGCCAGATTTCCAGGTAAGGATGCAAGGGAGGTTGTGACATGGTTCCAGGAGACATGCATGTTGGTATTCTATCTGTATCTCCCTCGTATATGCTTATGAGGTAGGAGATCACATAGAAAAATCAGGCCAATAAGGAGAAGACATATAATTTGTGCAACCTGGGGACTTTATGAGGGTATGGCGTACCCCAGGATTATGGATTGGGGGGAGAAGGAGAAGATGAGATGTTACTGCATGTGATGCAACCCTCACTACGAAATTTAGTGGATGGTGCGATCCTCCTCCTGTCTATTCCCCAGCTTTTTCGACATGTTGAGTGCAGCGACCTCCTCTCTGATGGAATGGTAACTTCCTGTTATGGTACTCCAAAATGCTCATCAGAGGGTTGTGACTCAATGTAAAACAAGACCACAAAGGCATTATAAAGGGGGCGTTTAATTACCTAGGACATCACTCGTTACCCCAACATTGTTATTTTATGCATGACAAGTTAGTGATCCTTCCCTCAGTTAGAAAGACAAGTCTGTTGATGCAGCGTAATTTTGGCTCCACCCTTTCACGTCTTGACTATACTAATATATACGTGCATGTAGTAACATATATTTGTGTGCTTCAATATCTTTAATGTAAGTGGTGCTCTTGACCAGAATACTGAAGGTGCATTTGCTGTATAATGCAGACATTTACATGAGTGTGCATACTAATGTTTTTCTTCTAGTGATACCAAATTGCAGTTTTGACATATATATGCATTTGTGTAGTTTGAATAATTTTGTTAACTCTATATATACTCACATATTCATTTGAATAGTATAATGCATTTATTTTATAAATATATATGTATCCATAACCATGCATTTAATTGTATATTGAAGTGTCTTTCTACATTAGCTTGACCAGAGGCCTTAAGCATTTGGACTCTAATGTTTAAACCTCGATGTGAAAGTTTGCCCGGTTTGCAATGTTTTCTTCTTCTTTGCAGGTGCTTTCATATGATCTCATTGTTAGTGAAAGGCACATGGTGTATGAGAGATAGTGAGGCTCGGGAGAAGAACTTTCGGCAAGGACGAGAAGCACTAACGAACAAAGGGAGGACACCTATTCATGTTATTTCTAGAGCTGGGCGGATTTCAAGGACGTCCTGATGTTCAGACCATGAGATGGGAGTATTGAATAAGGTTGCCAAGTTCTACTGTAAGAAGGTGGAAAAGTACTGGGACACATGATGTGGGATTCTTGTATGTTCTGTGGAGTTTTAATTGGTAGTCACACTTTTGCTTTAGGCAGATTCCTTTTAGACTCAGAGGGGTACGGACCTCTTTGCTATATTTCTGTTCTGTGGCTTTATGCTATGCAATACTCCTGATTTTGGAGAACTTCTACAGAGGTCTCTACAATGCTGATACCTTCCTCCTTTACTGGATCTAGTTAGGGTTTCACCAATTAATACTACTTACTTCAGGATTAGTTTAGGTAATTTAGATTTACTCGTATAGGCACGAGGAGCGAAAATCATATACTGATCACCAGATTTTGTTCCTTATTTTCTGCATTGCTATTACTGAGTTCCATGTATACTTTATTCTGTTGAGAATAGACTTTATCAGATGATTTCGACTGCCAGTAGTGATCCTGTATTTTCACAACATATTCTTGAGACTTGTGTACATCAATTTGGCATTGAATTTGTAATAAACATACATTTAATACCGTTTATCGACTTTCTGGTCCTCACTGTGTAGCCAAATTGGCTACACTGTAAATTGAACTCTTAGATTATGTGAACTCCTTTATTTTTCAGGCATCTAAAAAGGTCTGTCGCAGGGAAACTTGGATATTCAGATCAGTGCTCTGGCACTGTCTTTATCTTATGCTCGGTTGGTACACCTCTAATGTATGAAGGCAAAGCTAGAGATGTACCTTTGCCTTCTGTGTGTGTGTGTGTAGAGATATATATATATATATATATATATATATATATATATATATATATATATATATATATATATATATGAAAAAAGAGAAAGTTGCCACTTCGTTGGGATGCACTCACTGAGGGTAAGCCAGAATTCAAGGCAGCACACTAGAAACCTCTCCCCACACGGGTACTGCCGACGCGTTTCGGATAACCTCCTTCCTCTGGGCAGTTTGTAGAAAAAGGAGAGGCAAACAACAGGCTAGCAGAACATCCCCTCTTTTATTTCTAAAAGTCTCAAATGCAAGTCAGGTGAGTTGATACTTGCATGCTGGGACTGGTAGTCTTGACTCCCAAGTGGGCGTTGCCTCGCAATTTCCTCAAAGTTAATGGTGGGACAACCAAAGTTCCAAAGCGGCGCCGGTATAGCGAAGGCTCCCCCAGCTCCGTATCGCCATGCCAGTGCAAATGCCACGGACCTGCTTAGGATGTCGCAGCGGTGCGATCCCGTGACCTGGGCTGGCCACTATTACTGAAAAAAGAGAAAGTTGCCACTTCGTTGGGATGCACTCACTGAGGGTAAGCCAGAATTCAAGGCAGCACACTAGAAACCTCTCCCCACACGGGTACTGCGTAGCGGAGCTGGAGGGGCCTTTTGTACTGCCAGGGCGCCTCTTTGAACTTCGTTTGTCCCACGAGGAAACTTATCACGCTTTGAAGGCCAGCGTCCACTTGGATATGGTAAATTAGGACTTCCAGTCCCATCATGCAATAGTTACTTACCTGATTTTACATTGGGATCAATTAAGCAAAATAAAGAAGGGACTTCCATAAATAACTGCTGGTGCCTTTCATTTGTGTTCTATGCTGCCCAGAGGAAGGAGGTATCCCGAAACGCGTGGCGGCGTTTGTGTGGGGAGAAGACCTGTGAGAGCAGCCCTGTTTCTGGCCTGACCTCCGGCGAGTGCGTTCCACCGGAGCGGCAACCTCTTCTTTTGATATTTGTGGCCAAGCCCAGGCCACGGCTTTGCACCACCACGAGACCCCTGTGGGTCTGCAGCAATGCACTTGCAATGCGTAGCGGAGCTGGAGGGGCCTTTTGTACTGCCAGGGCGCCTCTTTGAACTTCGTTTGTCCCACGAGGAAACTTATCACGCTTTGAAGGCCAGCGTCCACTTGGATATGGTAAATTAGGACTTCCAGTCCCATCATGCAATAGTTACTTACCTGATTTTACATTGGGATCAATTAAGCAAAATAAAGAAGGGACTTCCATAAATAACTGCTGGTGCCTTTCATTTGTGTTCTATGCTGCCCAGAGGAAGGGAGGTATCCCGAAACGCGTAGGCGGCGTTTGTGTGGGGAGAAGACCTGTGAGAGCAGCCCTGTTTCTGGCCTGACCTCCGGCGAGTGCGTTCCACCGGGCTGGCAACCTCTTCTTTTTGATATTTGTGGCCAAGCCCAGGCCACGGCTCGCACCACCACGAGACCCCTGTGGGTCTGCAGCAATGCACTTGCAATGCGTAGCGGAGCTGGAGGGGCCTTTTGTACTGCCAGGGCGCCTCTTTGAACTTCGTTTGTCCCACGAGGAAACTTATCACGCTTTGAAGGCCAGCGTCCACTTGGATATGGTAAATTAGGACTTCCAGTCCCATCATGCAATAGTTACTTACCTGATTTTACATTGGGATCAATTAAGCAAAATAAAGAAGGGACTTCCATAAATAACTGCTGGTGCCTTTCATTTGTGTTCTATGCTGCCCAGAGGAAGGAGGTATCCCGAAACGCGTAGGCGGCGTTTGTGTGGGGAGAAGACCTGTGAGAGCAGCCCTGTTTCTGGCCTGACCTCCGGCGAGTGCGTTCCACCGGAGCGGCAACCTCTTCTTTTTGATATTTGTGGCCAAGCCCAGGCCACGGCTCGCACCACCACGAGACCCCTGTGGGTCTGCAGCAATGCACTTGCAATGCGTAGCGGAGCTGGAGGGGCCTTTTGTACTGCCAGGGCGCCTCTTTGAACTTCGTTTGTCCCACGAGGAAACTTATCACGCTTTGAAGGCCAGCGTCCACTTGGATATGGTAAATTAGGACTTCCAGTCCCATCATGCAATAGTTACTTACCTGATTTTACATTGGGATCAATTAAGCAAAATAAAGAAGGGACTTCCATAAATAACTGCTGGTGCCTTTCATTTGTGTTCTATGCTGCCCAGAGGAAGGGAGATATCCCGAAACGCGTAGGCGGCGTTTGTGTGGGGAGAAGACCTGTGAGAGCAGCCCTGTTTCTGGCCTGACCTCCGGCGAGTGCGTTCCACCGGAGCGGCAACCTCTTCTTTTTGATATTTGTGGCCAAGCCCAGGCCACGGCTTCGCACCACCACGAGACCCCTGTGGGTCTGCAGCAATGCACTTGCAATGCGTAGCGGAGCTGGAGGGGCCTTTTGTACTGCCAGGGTGCCTCTTTGAACTTCGTTTGTCCCACGAGGAAACTTATCACGCTTTGAAGGCCAGCGTCCACTTGGATATGGTAAATTAGGACTTCCAGTCCCATCATGCAATAGTTACTTACCTGATTTTACATTGGGATCAATTAAGCAAAATAAAGAAGGGACTTCCATAAATAACTGCTGGTGCCTTTCATTTGTGTTCTATGCTGCCCAGAGGAAGGGAGGTATCCCGAAACGCGTAGGCGGCGTTTGTGTGGGGAGAAGACCTGTGAGAGCAGCCCTGTTTCTGGCCTGACCTCCGGCGAGTGCGTTCCACCGGAGCGGCAACCTCTTCTTTTTGATATATATATATATATATACATGTGTGTGTGTGTGTGGGTGTGTGTGCTGCTGTATAATGCTGTGCCTCTAACTACATTAGCACAGTTATACACTCACTTATACAGTCAGTCACGCACCCACTGAATCCTCCATACAGGCACTCATACATCCACTAATTCACCAATACACCTTGGTATATATATTTAACACTCATAAACATTTTTAAAAGACTCGCAGTCACTGGATGATATCATCAGTGATGTCATTTGAGATGTTGTCAGTGATGTTATTGACCATGTCATGAGTGATGTAATATGTGAGACCATAAGCAGTGCATTGCTTGGGCGCGAGTTACAGTTAGCTCAGCTAACTATAACTGTTGAATTTCACTGGTTTTGTATGAGTGAAATCTGATCCTAAGTATAACATCTCTGTAACCTTTGTTTTTTCAGTGATTTCTAAGATTGTTTTCTATTTCCTAACTATAACGTCCCTGTAACCCTTGTTTTTTTCAGTGAAAAAATATATATACATATATATACATACATATATATACATATACATATATATATACATATATATGCTTGAAAATCCCTGCTGATGCTGCCGCGCCGCAAGAAAGGCCTGCACTCCAGTTAAGTCCAAAATTAGTTTATTTACTGTAGCTGACGCGTTTCGACCGAGAGGTCTTTGTCAAAGCTGGGGAGGAAACATTGTGACCGTGTATTTAAAACATACAGTGAGACATTGTTGCAAAATCAATCAACATAGGAAAAAGACTTAGGCATTTGAAAAATGCAAACTCATCAGTCAAAGGGAAAAAAGACTACAATAGTCTAAATGAAAAAAAGTAAAAAAGTGTTTTCATCCCAGACATTAAATAAAGGGTGTCTCACCCGAAAAGAAAAAATGTACATAAAAAAAGGTAAAATATAAAAAATTGATATATGAAGAGAATTGCAAGTGCAAGTAGAGATATCTACTACATACTCTCTCCTATTGCCCAGAGAGGGTGTCCCACATTACGATACAAATAGATGGTCCAGTGACCTTAAACATAACGAAAGGGGCAATACCCAAGGAAGAGACCAAGGAAAAAGGAGGAAAAGCAAAGGAGGAAAACAAAGAGGAAAAGAGGAGAAGAGGGGAGGAGTGAACACAACACGTGTGTGTGAACATAGATATGCATAAACATATGTATATGTGTATGTATGTGTGCTGACTATGTGTCAAGGGTATTCTGAGTCTAAGTAGTCCAAATGTCCATGACAAGCACAGGCATCCATCCCCTTCGTACAATACACAAGACGGGGGTGAGAACATGGAAACTGGGATTCAAAGTTCAGGTGGAACCTACCAGATCTCAAGGCGGAAAACACAATCAGACACATAACCACATATCCGACATAGTACAAAGAAAAAAGAGAGAGAGAGAAATTCAGCAGCGTGGTGTTCATTCCCCCAATACAGATCTCGGAGCCCTAGTTACATTTAGATGGTATTATCCTAAGTGAACATGGAGTTCCTCGTCCTGGTTCAGACCTCCCGGGTGTTTGCTGTTAAGACTGATTATGTATCTTGATTCCAGTCTTCTTAGTGCTCGTTCCCTGTCTCCACCCCGACTCTTCACGGGAACCCTGTCAATTCCAAAGAATGAGATTTTTAAATTCTCAGTTTTGGTTGAGCCATGCAGAGTGTTGCAGTGCCTAGCCATGGGATATGTCACATCATTATTCTTTATGGCCCTTAGGTGCTCCAGAACACGCTTCTTCACCGGAAAGATCATGCTACCGACATACCTAAGACCACATACACACATTAACATATAGACAACAAAGTCAGTGTTGCAATTGATGAAAGGCCTGATTTTGTTTTGTCTGCCATTGGGTAAAGGAACTGTCCTGACATTAGTACTGTGACTGCACGCCTTGCAATTTCCACACTTGTGGAATCCTGGGAGTTCCCTCAACCATGTGCTGCTATGTGTCTGGGTGGGTTCCGTCAGGCTATGGACCAACATGTCCCTTAGTGAGTTGCTCCTGCGGTATGTGATATTGGCCCTAGGTGTAACTAGTTTGCCAATAATGGGGTCCAGTCTGACCAAATGCCAATGATTTCTGATTATCGCCTGTACCCTAGTGCAATCGGAATTATATGTGGTAATGAGTCTGATTTCTGGTTTTGTGTCCTTCCTAGGCCTAGGTTTAAGCAAGGTTTCCCTCTCCACCCCACTCACTTTCTGTCTGGCCTCCTCCACTATCTTACGTGTGTATTCTCTTTGTAGGAATCGTCCTACCATTCTGCCTTCCTCTCGTGTGTAAGCCTCAGGTGTGCTACAATTTCTCCTAGCTCCGAGAAGATCCCCATAGGGGATACTATTCTTAAACTTGGGAGGAAATAGTCAATAAAAACTCATCCAAAACACACTGGGGACCATCCCAAATTAGGAAGATGTCATCAATATATCTGGTCCAAAGGACCAGATATTTGGTGTATTCTGCAAGGCTCTCAGCCCAAACACAACTGCCGATGGCAGTCCCGGACAGCTGCCTGTATCACTGCTTGCCATGTAAGAAGTAGTTGTTTTCCAGACAGAACTGGAGCATGTCGAGCAACATGTTGGTATGGTCATAGGTGGCTATGGGTCTATCCCTGAAAAAGTGTTTGCACGCAGTGATGCCAAGGTCATGGTGAATACAAGTGTACAGTGATACTACCTCCACTGTAGCCATGATGTAGCTCGATTGCCATGGGATGTCCGTGACCTTGGATATAAAATCCATACTGTCACGATAGTACGAGGGCAGGAGACAAACATAGGAGAATAAAAAGTGATCTAGAAAAATGGAGGTGTTCTCAAGGAGACTATCATTGGCCAAGATGATGGGCCTACCTGGTGGGTTGGTGCTGTGTTTATGGACTTTTGGTAACATATCAAAGCATGGAGAGACAGGTTTTTTAACTGTTAAAAACAAAAGCTCATCATTACTAAGAAGCCCAAGGGTGTGCCATTTGGAAAGCAATTTGTGGAAACAATCATTGGTGGAAACATATTGGCCAGCAGTAGTTTTGGTGTAGCTGCCAGAGAAATCTAGTTGTCTCTTGGCTTCGGCCATGTACTTTTTGACATCCCAAAGCACCACATTTCCCCCTTTGTCAGAAGGCTTGATAACAAAGGTGGTAGCTTGCTTCAGGGACTCCAGTGCAGCTTGTTGGCCTTTGGTTAAGTTAGTCATGACCCCATTGTTGCTATAAGTTTTAAGTTTAAGCATGTCCCGTACCACTGCCTCATGGAAGGAATCAATGTTGTCATGGGGGGTGTTGGGATTAAATCTGGACTTTGGTTTAAAATTGCTCCTACTTCTCCTGTCAGTTTCCAGGTCCAGGACATCCAAGAGTTCTCGCTCAGATGCCCAATCCCTATTACCCAGTTCCAGTTCCCTTAAAGAAGCCAGGCCTCCAATATCCCCAACGGAAAGGAGATTGGAGGTTGTGTTCAAAGCGGCAGGGACACTGTTCATCATCGTTCCATCTCGCACCACCCTTGAGCCTTTGAGAGTATGGATTTTGAGAAGTTTTAGTTTTCTGGCAAACAAGAAAATGTCTATGCGTGTACGGGGGTAGTCAAAGTTATTCATGGAGCAGAAAGAGAGGCCTAATTCCAAGAGAGATTGTTCTTCAGGAGTGAGGGTATGGTAGGGTATGGGAGGAAAGATTAATAACTGTGAATAGTTACATATATATATATATATATATATATATATATATATATATATATATATATACAGACACACATATATATGCTGCTGTATAAAGGTGTGACTTGATTCCATGACACAATGGAGAATTAAGAGGCTCTTATGCCTTATTAATATGGCTAGGGCAGCCCGTGTGTACATTGCTGGTCAGAGACATATCTATAAATAGTAAAGTGCACTGAACCCCAGTTACAGCAGATTTTTACTACTGAACCAGGAGATTAGGGCCTAATTTCCTTGTTTGTATTAGGGCATAAGACACTCTTACTGCGTCAATGTACTGATGATGAGATTTGATACTGTAATGGAGCGCAAAGCTTCTGTGATGCCTTGGTTTTGCATACGGAATGGGAGATGATACCCCATATCACGTATATGATTCTGGGGAGAGGATCAAATGACATAATACTGGCAGTGTCTACCAATTGATCGATATCAACCTGATATACATGCCTAAAGCATATGATGATTGCCAAGGTTATCTACTCTGGTCACCCAAAAAATAAGTTTAGGCTCATACAGAATTCAACATGGGACCTACTGCGCCTTAAACAAGGACCACATCCATTGAACAATGAGTTTCTGTGTCGTTAAGATGGATGAAAAGCTCATGATATTGCATTATTTAGCATTTATATAATGCACGAGATCCACTAATGTGACATCATAGAAATCTAACAGTACGCAGTAATTAAAGAAGGGCCTGTATATTTGGTTGGAGAGGTGTGTAGTTGTAGTATGACGTATGGGGGAAGAGTTGGGTGTAGTGTGTGAGTTCCCGACACTGGGTTTGTTTGTGTTGCAGCAAACTTGATGTTGTTGTTGTACTTGCAAATGTGTATAGAATAATATGAGTACTAGAACGTGCTTCGTGCAGAATATTTTCAACATACCTGATTGAAGGATAGTCCATGATGAGCCATCAGATTGTTAGCAGTGGTTGTTTGACCCAGGGGAGCAAACAAATGCCACATTATGTGAGCCTATGGTCCACCAAGAAGCATTGAAGGTGCAACCCAGTGAATCAAGAGACTTCACATTACAGGACCTAGGGGGGTGCACCGGGAAGTGGAAAATCACAGCCCAGGGAACTCCACAAAAATAACTGCTAATGGGATTTTAAGGTCCACCTAAAAGTGGAAATGGAGCAACCCAAGGAAATCCATAGGGAACACAATGAATGGGTTTATGGGACCACTCAGAAGCGGAAAGGAGCAACCTATTGTTGTGGGTGAAATTAATAAACTAAAGTGACCGGGTGTCCAGTAGTGATCCTGTGTGTGAAATGTAGTTAGATTACCAAATATGAGAAGGAGAGATGTAAGGAAAGGATGTAGGGGGCAGGTTTACATACGGTAGGTATTCTGGTCCAAGGCCTTGCCTGCCCCAAACAGGGACAAAATCCTTAAAATCTTGGCTGTTTACCTGGAAGGTTGGGAAGGAGAGGATTAATAGAAGTAGTGTTGTCCCCAGTAAATGTGATGGAAGGGTACTAGTCATGTGACTCAGTTGAAAATCAGGTCTCACCAGGTGTCTGACTGTATGTATTAAATTGTGAAAGGAGAAATCAATATTCAAGACATATAAACATAGTTCAACTCCTTTCCACAGAACCGTAAACCTGAAGTTTTTGACAAAACTAAAAGGTTGTTTTCTGGATTAACTTGATGTAATTTACAAGTGCAATCTCAATGTCAAAAGATTTAATTAAAAATAAAGTGGCTTGCTCGTCATTTCTAGGTCTTACACTGTATTTCTTAGAAATCGGTCAGATAGTTTTTTCCCTCTAATTCAAAGAGTATACAGTCAAGGAAGTGATGAACTATACAATATCTTACTTTCAAATCAAAGACACAGACACCAAACTTTGCAAAAATTCTACTTCTAAGACCAGGGACTCTCTTACTTGGGTCGATTCCAATATGAATTTTTAATAACAGATTCAGGAGTCTCTTATCAGGAGTTTGATACAGATAATGAAAGACCTCTTCTTAAGATAATGATGGAATGAGCGACATACTTTTTTAGGAGCAGATAGGCCCTATCTCTGCTTCGACTAACCCCCCTTACCCTTTTACAGAGAAAGCACTTTTCTTTAGGCAAGGGAATTGAATTATCTAGCTTGACTGCTTCAACCAAGACAACTATCTACTAGTTAATCAGGGGAAGACTGAGATAGTGGTGTTCGGGAAACACAAACACAAAAAGCAAGCGCACTGGCTTCTGGGTGAACTGTAAATTGGCACAGTAACAGCCTACAATTACCTTGGGGTCTGGCTCTCAGAAAGGGCCAACCCAAATATTCATCGCAAACATTTTAACTCTAAGGCCAACAACGTTATTCATTTATTAAGACAACTGAACCACCACCTGCAAAGTCCATTAGCCGAGCCGATACTGACCGTCTTAAAAGCAAAATTGCTACCTGCCATCAGTTATGTCATCTGGCCTTCCCTGGAGTGTGGGACAAGTTTTTAAATACAATCCAAGAACAAGCTTATAAATCAGTGTTGCTTATCCCGCTGTCAGCAAGGAAATCTAGGCTGAGACTGGAGCTCGGCCTCGGGAGGCCGGACTTGACATGACAGGGTGACCTGATAAAGCTATACCTCAGGACCTTGAGGGCACCAGCAGAATCACTCAGATATCAGCTAAGGTCTGTTTTTGAGGAGACAGGTTTAGCCTGGCATGCCAGCCTGGACAAGGCCATAACCACCCTGAGGATTGAGGCAGTAAGCTTACAACTACCCAAAATTCCCCTTTTCGCCTGGAAGAAAGCAGTGAACAAGCAGGTTCTGGAAACATCGTTTGCTCAAGACATAGAAGCCCTCCGCCCTAGCTCGACTTCAGAGCCACTGGATAAATCATACATTTCGGGTAAAGCTCAACCCTATCTACGAGAGGCATTGACTTTATAAGTCTGCAGGAACATTCTTTACGTGAGACTCATCTCGTTACCCATCACTGATTTCAACCCAGCATGACCACGTAAGGGGGAAAACACCGAGTGTAGGCTATGTTCCTTTTACAGAGAATCCTGGCTGCACCTCCTGTGCTGTTGCCCCAAATTGAATATTGAGCGTTGGCGTCTTCTTCACCCGATACTCATCGCAAATGGGGAAGGACCTGCAGAGAGGCTTCGGCTCTGTACTTCACTGAATCAACGACAAGAAACTAAGCTAATGTTAATGTTACTGGGCACTTGTAAAAGCGCGCAGCTACTCCCAGGAGTGTCCCGGCGCTAAGAAAACGAGAAACCAGTGACGGAGCGATGCCAGCACACATATGTCTGCTGCTTATTGTGAAAAAAGCCAGGTTTTTAAGCCACGTCTAAAGCTGAGAAGATCCTGAGCCTGGCGTAAGGATGGGGGCAGGCTATTCCAGAGTCGAGCAGCTGCCACCTGAAAGGAACGTCCACCCTGACGGGACCGAGAAAACCTCGGAACAATCGAGAGCTGCTGAGTGGACGATCTCAGATTTCTAGATGGAGCATACTGCTGTATTCGGTGCCTCAAGTATGAGGCCCCCGAATTGTGAAAGGCCTTATAGGCCAATGTCAGGGCTTTAAAATTTGTCCTCTTACGCACTGGAAGCCAGTGTAGAGACTTCAGGTGCGGAGTCATGTGTGTCCTGAAGCCGACCATAAGAATGGCTCTTGCCGCGGCATTTTGCACCACCTGTAATCGACCCAGAAGATAGTCAGGAAGGCCTAAGTACAGGACATTCACATAGTCAAGGCGGGAGATAATCAGTGCTTGGACCACTGTTTTCCTACGAGGGACTGGGAGAAGTGGAAGAAAATTTCGCAGCATTTTCAGTAGTCCGAAGCAAGTGCCAGCCACTGCTTGAACCTGAGACTTCATGGACATGTCCGAGTCCAGTTTCACTCCAAGATTTTTAACGGTGGTAGCTAAATTAGCAGGGGGAGACATATTCTGTGGCCACCAATTTCGCATTCCTCACCCGGGTTGTGTCCAAAAAAAATGATTTCTGACTTTTCAGAATTACACAACAATTGGTTCTGTTTAAACCAAGTAAACACCTTAGACAAGCAGGTGTTTATCATGGTCCCATTCAAGGGCATATCCTTTCTGCAAGTAAACAGTAGCTGTGTATCATCGGCGTAAGATAATACTTTAGCGCTGAATTGTTCCGCCAGAAGCGCCAAGGGTGCCATAAACACATTAAACATGGTAGGGCTCAGGATAGAACCCTGTGGGACACCAACATTCAACGGGGAAATAGGGGCCGAAAAAGGGGGGGACCAGACAGTTTGCTGGCGTCTTTCCAGGTAAGAAGTGAACCACCGAAGAACCGTGCCACCAATGCCACAGCCCTGAAGTCTCTGCAAAAGAAGGGCATGGGGCACAGTGTCGAAAGCCGCGGAAAGGTCTAATAATATTAGTACGGCCTTGCCTCCACTATCAAGGGTAGTCTTGATGGACTCTGAAACTTCCAGTAGGGCCGTTTCCGTACTGTAGTTGGCTCTGAACCCTGACTGGCTCGGGTGTAGAAAGTTATTGGCCTCGACAAAATCAGCGAAGACCATGTTTACGTATTTCTCCAAAGCCTTGGAGAAAAAAGGCAGCAATGAAATTGGCCTATAGTTGCTAGCTACAGAGGGGTCAGCTGATGTTTTTTTTAAAAGCGGTAAGATTTTCCCATGTTTCCAGCTGTCAGGCACCAAACCCTCAGTTAGGGAGAGGTTAAGAACCCAGTTGACAGCTGGATTAATCACCTCAGCAATAGATTATATGTTTTCGTGGGACAGGGATCAGAGGGGGAGCCTGTTTTCAGTGTTTTCTGTATTTTTAGGGAGTCTGCCAGCATTAAGGGGGGAATTTCAGGAGGGTGCCCCCAGCCTTGGAAAGAACAGGGGTGGCCCCGTCTGACCTACCCTCTACGATAGCGGGGATATCCCCAAGTGAGGCTTGAATGGTGGTAATTTTTTTATAGAAGTATTGCGCAATCAGATTCGTTTATTCGTTCGTAGGGGTAAAAAGGCCGTTAGTGGCACTGGGGGAAGAGAAATCTTTGACAATTTTAAACAGTTCCTTGCTACTGTTCCCAGCTTGGTCGATTTTAGAGGATAGAAAACTTTTTTTTTCCTCGCGGACTTTGGTGTAGTGAGCTTTTAGAGCCAGTTTATATGCCATTTTATCCGAGGGATTAAAATTCTTCCTCCAGATTCTCTCAAGGCGTTTGCAAGTGCTTCTGCTTTTCCTGAGAGCCTCCGTGAACCAAGGGGCAGAGGCTCTACCTCTTTTAGACGCTCTGGGGAAATTCACCCACTTCATCAGGCTGACCATAAAAGAGACGTTACAAGGTGATGCTAATCCTGTAACAGCCTAATGACCACTTCTTGCATTTGCACGCTACATTTTATAATACGTGGAAGGCTATAGGGTGGTCCCCGCCAGGCACTCAGGGGGTTCATCCTTCTTGCTCTAAAGGCCTACTCATTAAACAAGATTTTAAAGTTTTAGATTTTATTTGTTTCATCTAACATGCAATTACAAGTAACTCTATAAATTTGCACAATTGAGTTAAGGGCCAAAGGCTGATCATAAGGACAAAGACATTGAAGAGGAAGGGGCAGCGGGGAACCGTTTTAACAATGTTTTTTTTCCTTTTACTGTAATGATTTTAATTATTCGAACAGTTAATAAATTCATTCATTCATTCAACAAAAAAAAAAGAATTATCTAACTTGAAAATGTAAACGTCAAACTCAGAATTAATTACAGCATTTGAAATGAGGCATTACAATGCATCGGACCGAGATAATATATCCAATAATTAAATCACTGTGAGAAATTGGGTTGTTGGTTCAGGTGGGTGTGAGCTCTTCTCGAGCAACAGCCTCAATCCTTGTCAGGTTGAACCACAAAAGTCACTTAATTAACATGTGTTTAACCCTTTGGTAGCTTGTCTCACAAGCAGTCAGGCTTAGCATAGAGGCAATTTGCTAAGTATTTATGCAGTACACACACAGTAATAAACTGAAAACACAACACAAGAAAATCTCACAACAATTTAGAGAACCTTTTAATAAATTATTTGAGAAAAAAACTGTAAAAATCCAATCAGTAGAAATGGAAATATGTACTTTCAAAGATTTAGATGAAAGTAGCACTAAAAGGCGCCAAGCACCAACTGAGGGTAATTGGTCGCACTGGATTGGGACAAAGTCACAAGTTCAGGTCGGCCGCAATGGAGCACAGGCAGGGTATGGGACCAGGTTTGGCCCGCTGAGAATTGTACCTTATGTCCATGGTGCGTGGTGTACACAACGTTGATATGCGGGGCTTTAGTCACTTTGCGCCGGATTTGGTAGAACCTTCAGTTAGGCTGGTACAGCACCTTTAACCCCATTTCCAATGGTCCAGTATTGGAGGGGCACCACTTGGAGGGTCGGACTCGCTCAGGATGGGTCCAGGTACAGGCTCAAGATGGTTGGAGCCTTGTCCCTGAGGCACTGATCAGGAGGTCAGCCTACTAGCCCTTGAAGTCACGCTGGTAGTCTTGGATGCATGCAGAAAAGCAGGTCTCATGCATCAGGGCAGTCCTCTGAGGTCACAAGGCAGGCTTCAGGCAGCAGGGCAGTCCTCTTGATACAGCAGGGCAGTCCTCTGAAGTACACAGCAGACCACAGACAGCAGGTCAGTCCTCTACTAGTCATTCTGTAGGTCAAGAAGTGAAATGAAGAATTGGTCTGAGGGTCCTAATTATATGCAAGGTGCCCTCTTTGAAGTGGGAGAAGCTTCTGGGGTTTTCCCCCACAGAGGTGTCTAGAATTTCCTGCTTCCCTTCCCTGGTCCCACCTTATCTCGGAGCACTATGACCTAGTGCGAAGTCCTTTGTGAGTGTGCTGAGACAGCGCCTTTGCAGTGCAAGTGTGGTAGGTAACATCTCCACCCCCACCACCCTGCCTAGATGGCCCACTCTGCCACCACCCGGTCTCTCTATTATGTGACCCAGGAGCGTGTTGCAGGCAATAAATGGTTAGGACAAGAAAATGCCAACTTTCCAAAAGCAAAAACAACAGTTGATGGACAGAATGCAGAACAATGTCATACATTCACCCCAGTACAGAGATCTGGGCCTAAATCAATCGTTTTTTTGCTCACCATGCCATTCCAGTTTGAACCCAGCCATATGCAAATCAGTCTTGACCCTGTGCCTCATGGGAACAGTCCAGCCCGAACTGCCAAGCCAGGTCCTCCCTGGACTGGAAACAAGCATCCTAGGACCGGTTTCGGGGTTTCACCCCTCTTCAGCCAGGATAGCTTGATTCCAGTGGCATGGAGAGCACGGTACCCACGTCTGGGCATACCCGTCTCACTCGGGGTGACAAATGCAAAAACAACAGTTGATGGACAGAATGCAGAACAATGTCATACATTCACCCCAGTACAGAGATCTGGGCTTAAATCCATCGTTTTTGCTCACCATGCCATTCCAGTTTGAACCCAGCCATATGCAAATCAGTCTTGACCCTGTGCCTCATGGGAACAGTCCAGCCCGAACTGCCAAGCCAGGTCCTCCCTGGACTGGAAACAAGCATCCTAGGACCGGTTTCGGGGTTTCACCCCTCTTCAGCCAGGATAGCTTGATTCCAGTGGCATGGAGAGCATTTTCAGCACTGTGACTTACAAACCGACTTTACCATTAAAGAGGGTTTGAAATTACAAATCTTAAGAGACCAAACTCGAGATTCCTACCTACTCCCAATCCCACGTTATCAAGTATTATATGTAATGGGGTAACCCAATGTTATCCTATGGGAGAAGTGGGCCTTACAGTAGTGAAAAATGAATTTAAGAGTTTGTCAATACCAGGAAATGTTAAACTAAAATGTACATGTCCAACTTTTTTAATACACTGCACCCTGCTCTATGGGATGTTTAGGGCCTACCCTCAGGTGTCTTATATGTATTACAAAGGAAGGTTTGGTCCTGGCAAAAGGTTTGTTTTGCCAGGTCAAAATGGCAGTTTAAAACTGCATACACAGGCTGCAGGGGGAGGCCTGAGACTTGCTGTAAAGGGCTGCTTAAGTGAGTGGCAATGTCAGTGCGCTGGGCCCACTAGTAGCATTTAACTTACAGGCCCTGGGCACCTGCAATACCACTTTACTAGGGGCTTACAAGTAATTAAATGTGCCAATTGGGCGCAATGTTTAAAGGAGTGAGCACAAGCACTTTAGCACTGGTAAGCAGTGATAAAGTGCACAGAGTCCTAAAAGCCAACATAAATGGGTTCAGAAAACAAGAGGGGTGAAGGCAAAAGGTTTGGGGGGGACTCTACAGAGAAGGCCAAGGCAATCTTATTTTAATTTAAGGGGTACAAAAAGCTATGTGCTTGAGACTCTGTTAAAAGGGCCCAAGAGTCTTACCCCAACTCTAGCCTTAGTGCCTGGATCATCGAGTTAGTAGGAACCAATAAGAGATTTTTTAGACAGTGTCTTTCACTTAGTCATTGGTCAAGAGTCAATAGTTTGAACCTGTACAGAGCCTGAAGAACAAATTTACCTAAAGTTGCTATTTTTAAAGGCTCATGAGAATAACCTCCAAAACGGGTGTCAAACCTTTTAAGTGCATTGACAGCCGAGAGAAGAAAAGTTTTTAATACAGCTAAATGATGATCTCATTTCAAGTAAGCAGCAAATTATTTGAAAACCCCCACCTGTTACAGTACAAATTATTAAGAAACCAAGTAAACTTCTTGGTTTGTTTGGAAACAATCAGTGTCTTGGTCTTCTCCACATTAACAACAACATTACTGGAGTCACAGTTTTTTCTAAGGGCCTCAAGTTTGCATTGTAAGTCTAGTGAAGTAGAGTCCATTAGAACTAGATCATGTGCATACATGAGACACAGAATATGGACATCTCCAATTTTGGGGAAAAATGAGTTTGTCTTTGATAATACATTAGGAAGAATTTTGCCTCAGACCACTCCTAACTGGAATTTTATCAGTCAGAACTCCATGACCATTCTAATCAACCTGGACCTAGTTACAAGAATGCAACTGTTGGATTATAATTAAATAGCAAATACCCTGGAATACTTTAGCTCAATAATTTATTCCATAGTCTACCACAGTCGACCAAATCAAAAGTGGCGTGGAAATCAACAAAACAGCAACATAGTTTGCCTGTTTTTGTAATCTATCTCCTCGCCTTTACCCAGAGGACCATACAGTGGTTTACAGTGAAATAAATTTTCTTAAATCCGGCCTGTTCTCTAGGGATAATACTGAGCCTAGTTCTCTAGATGTTTCAACAGTGTTTGAGCATAGATCTTAGACATTGTGTTCAGAAGTGTGATGAATCTGTTCTTGGCGAGCTCCCCTGTGCTGCCTTCCTTATGAATTGGTTTGATAATTGCACCCCGCTATGAATTGGCTATAATCCCTGTGGATGAGACCCATTTAAAGAAAGGACATAAAACTTCAGTTCACCAGAGAGGGTCTGCCTTAAATAGGACAGCAGGTAAACCATCCAGACCACCTGTCTCCATCAGCAAAACAAAAAGCACTGCTGGCTCCGCAGTGGTTCTAAAGTGTGCTCCATTCATGATTAAGGGTAGATACTGCCCTATCTTACCAGGCTGTGGAGACTCGTGATTGTGGCAGCTGATACTAGTTCAGGTGCTCAGGCAGGCAGAACCAAATGAGCCCTTACCTATAAAATGTGACTAGTCTGCCATTACTGGGATTGGTGAAAGATATGGAATCTGTGCTGCTGGCTGGGGTTGAGGGGGGGGGGCCAAACCACTGACCAGGAAGACAAAGAACAAGGCCCAGCAGGTGGAATTCTCTGTGGATGCTGCACAGCAGACGTTTTCTGCCCAGGAGCCAAAATGATCTTACAGCCTTGATTAACAGAACAGACCCAAGGACAACTTTATTGCACAAGGTTCATAGACTTGCAGGAAACATTCATGTTTGTGTGTGGTGAGACTGTATTGCCCCTGATCAGTTCTGTAAATTGTGGGAGCTCATATTGTCTCCTTTCAGGCCTGAGGGAGACATAGAGGTTTTTCTTCTCACTCTTAGTATTTGAACAGAGTTTGGGTGTCCTAATTGTGGAAGCGTTTGAACCACACCTGTACTGCTTAAAGTTCCAGAGATATAGCAGTTTGCTTTCACAGTTGAACCCTCTCCCTAAAACCCAATGAATCTGGTGGTTGGCCAAGGACCTATGAGTATCCACACTGCCCCCAAATCTCACCTTTGTCCATTTTTGAAATACTAGCCAATAATGTTTGGTACCCCAAAGTATATTCTTTGTGGTGTTAGCCCACTTCCAGCACCAGCAGTCCCTCTCCAGAATACTGATGCCAGAGACTAGTTGGGACAGTAGCTAGGCTCCCCCTAAACTGTGTCCTGATGGACAGACACCGAGTACCTGAATCCCAGTAGCTCTGTTAGCTAGACTTGAAGACTTTGGAAAACAAGTCCCTTAGCACCCTCAAAGCATTCTTTTAGTTTGGGAGCTAGCCCCTGTTTACTTTTTTTGGTTGATTGGTTTTAAGGTAACTTGATTTTTGAGACGTTGTTTAGACTGGTTGCCACCTACATTCATGCCCAATAAGCTGTCTCTTGCAGACTCCTGGACTGCTGAGAAACAGGGGCAAAGGGCTAACTATCAAACCAAACATGATATTTTGTCAAATGTCAAAGATTACAACAGCGGACTCTCACATCTGCACCTCCCCCCAGGTTCTAATAGATTTTTGTTCCTGTGCAAAACTCCCCAACGTCAGCCGTTGCGTGACGTCTCTGTGCTCCAGATCCAAGATTAATTACTCCAAATGGGGGTGTGCTAGGTAATGAAGTCCAATAGACCGTAGGTATTTTTAAAAAAAGTTCTTTATTTTTAATTTCATGCGTAATATCAATAGTAAACACAGCTCAGCCAACGCGTTTCATTCCCACAAGGGGAACTTCATCAGGGCTTAAAGATATTGAATACGTTTTTCACAGATGGACTTGTAATACAAGAGATTTTCTCCAGTGTATTGCGCAGGAAGCCCTCGGAGTATTTATAGGCATAATAAGGCCTGCATGTTACGACCGCACACACGTTCGTCTGGTCGAAATTTTGTTTCTTAGCAAACTAGATACCTTTGACCCATTGCATTGAATTTATAAACAAAGCATGGTCTCAAACTAAGGATTTTAATGGGCAAAGGAAGCTCGATGGTTCAACCCATAGACTTCTAAAATAGTGTATATGGTATAGAATAGTTTACACAGTGGTTACCAGTGCAGAGGGTCTTTAATCAGTTTCAGATGGAATGTCTGCCAACGATGATGCTAGAGCCTTCTGACTTTCTAGAGCGGGTTTATTTGGGTATAAAGTTTTTATCAAAGGATTCAGAACAGTTCTTCAAATATCATGCACATACCATTAACGCTGTTGCGCTTTACAAGTGTCTGTATTATTATTATTATTATTATTATTAACAGAATGCCTATCATTTACAGAAGTTATCAGTCCACTCCCCACACCCTCTCTCTCCTTCACTTCAAATGTTGGAAGGATTCCAGACTTTACCACTTATTGCCACCAAATGTTAGGAGTCTCTATTGCACTAAGCATGGCACTGTAAGTCCTTTCTGGCTTCGAGTGATTGAGTACTAGTTGGCTGAGTAAACAACTGCAATGTCCCTATGTGTGATGAACATATCAGACCATGGTTATTCTTGGCTTTATGCTCTGGGACACGTGTGACACCAGACTATTGTCAGAATGTCATCTCATATAAATATTGTGCCCCATTTGAGAAACAAGAAGAGAATCCACCACCAGTGGAATAATATGTTAGTGAAAGATATTAAGGACACTTTATTTCATTATATGATATTCTGACATACAACGTCCGAGAAAAAACCCACCACATATGACTGAATTGCTCCATATTCTTCTATAAAGCTCTAGTAGAATATTCTACAGCTTGTTCCAGAATTGAATCGACTCTTTAAGGCCCGTTAGGATTTTACCCATGTTCAATGTGTATTGAGCTTCCGGCTGGTGGGCTACCTGTATGCCTTGGTATCTAAAATGGTCGCTTTCCCAACCAAATCCCACCTCAGGTAGGTCCTGTGCTTCTCCGTGTGAGAGGGCAGCCAGCGGGAATAGTACTGATTTCTGATGATTAATATGCAGGCCGGACGCCGAGGCAAAGGAGGTCAGTAACCCCGAAAGCATTGGGATCGCCTCTTCCAGCTGACGAATGTATAGCAGTGCATCGTCCGCGTACAAGAAGAGCACCTGGGTGCGGCATTCAACTATTATGCCCCATGGGGCCATGTCCCTCCTTAGCTGTATTGCCAGGGGTTCCATCGCAAGCGCGAAAAGTAGTGGGGATAATGGGCACCCCTGCCGCGTGCCCCTCTCAATTTGTATCGCCTCTGATATTAGACCCCCATTCCGTACTCGAGCACTCAGCTGATGATGATAGGGTCCTAATTATATGCAAGGTGCCCTCTTTGAAGTGGGAGAAGCTTCTGGGGTTTTCCCCCCACAGAGGTGTCTAGAATTTCCTGCTTCCCTTCCCTGGTCCCACCTTATCTCGGAGCACTATGACCTAGTGCGAAGTCCTTTGTGAGTGTGCTGAGACAGCGCCTTTGCAGTGCAAGTGTGGTAGGTAACATCTCCACCCCCACCACCCTGCCTAGATGGCCCACTCTGCCACCACCCGGTCTCTCTATTATGTGACCCAGGAGCGTGTTGCAGGCAATAAATGGTTAGGACAAGAAAATGCCAACTTTCCAAAAGCAAAAACAACAGTTGATGGACAGAATGCAGAACAATGTCATACATTCACCCCAGTACAGAGATCTGGGCCTAAATCAATCGTTTTTTTGCTCACCATGCCATTCCAGTTTGAACCCAGCCATATGCAAATCAGTCTTGACCCTGTGCCTCATGGGAACAGTCCAGCCCGAACTGCCAAGCCAGGTCCTCCCTGGACTGGAAACAAACATCCTAGGACCGGTTTCGGGGTTTCACCCCTCATCAGCCAGGATAGCTTGATTCCAGTGGCATGGAGAGCACGGTACCCACGTCTGGGCATACCCGTCTCACTCGGGGTGACAAATGCAAAAACAACAGTTGATGGACAGAATGCAGAACAATGTCATACATTCACCCCAGTACAGAGATCTGGGCTTAAATCCATCGTTTTTGCTCACCATGCCATTCCAGTTTGAACCCAGCCATATGCAAATCAGTCTTGACCCTGTGCCTCATGGGAACAGTCCAGCCCGAACTGCCAAGCCAGGTCCTCCCTGGACTGGAAACAAGCATCCTAGGACCGGTTTCGGGGTTTCACCCCTCTTCAGCCAGGATAGCTTGATTCCAGTGGCATGGAGAGCATTTTCAGCACTGTGACTTACAAACCGACTTTACCATTAAAGAGGGTTTGAAATTACAAATCTTAAGAGACCAAACTCGAGATTCCTACCTACTCCCAATCCCACGTTATCAAGTATTATATGTAATAGGGTAACCCAATGTTATCCTATGGGAGAAGTGGGCCTTACAGTAGTGAAAAATGAATTTAAGAGTTTGTCAATACCAGGACATGTTAAACTAAAATGTACATGTCCAACTTTTTTAATACACTGCACCCTGCTCTATGGGATGTTTAGGGCCTACCCTCAGGTGTCTTATATGTATTACAAAGGAAGGTTTGGTCCTGGCAAAAGGTTTGTTTTGCCAGGTCAAAATGGCAGTTTAAAACTGCATACACAGGCTGCAGGGGAGGCCTGAGACTTGCTGTAAAGGGCTGCTTAAGTGAGTGGCAATGTCAGTGCGCTGGGCCCACTAGTAGCATTTAACTTACAGGCCCTGGGCACCTGCAATACCACTTTACTAGGGGCTTACAAGTAATTAAATGTGCCAATTGGGCGCAATGTTTAAAGGAGTGAGCACAAGCACTTTAGCACTGGTAAGCAGTGATAAAGTGCACAGAGTCCTAAAAGCCAACATAAATGGGTTCAGAAAACAAGAGGGGTGAAGGCAAAAGGTTTGGGGGGGACTCTACAGAGAAGGCCAAGGCAATCTTATTTTAATTTAAGGGGTACAAAAAGCTATGTGCTTGAGACTCTGTTAAAAGGGCCCAAGAGTCTTACCCCAACTCTAGCCTTAGTGCCTGGATCATCGAGTTAGTAGGAACCAATAAGAGATTTTTTTAGACAGTGTCTTTCACTTAGTCATTGGTCAAGAGTCAATAGTTTGAACCTGTACAGAGCCTGAAGAACAAATTTACCTAAAGTTGCTATTTTTAAAGGCTCATGAGAATAACCTCCAAAACGGGTGTCAAACCTTTTAAGTGCATTGACAGCCGAGAGAAGAAAAGTTTTTAATACAGCTAAATGATGATCTCATTTCAAGTAAGCAGCAAATTATTTGAAAACCCCCACCTGTTATAGTACAAATTATTAAGAAACCAAGTAAACTTCTTGGTTTGTTTGGAAACAATCAGTGTCTTGGTCTTCTCCACATTAACAACAACATTACTGGAGTCACAGTTTTTTCTAAGGGCCTGAAGTTTGCATTGTAAGTCTAGTGAAGTAGAGTCCATTAGAACTAGATCATGTGCATACATGAGACACAGAATATGGACATCTCCAATTTTGGGGAAAAATGAGTTTGTCTTTGATAATACATTAGGAAGAATTTTGCCTCAGACCACTCCTAACTGGAATTTTATCAGTCAGAACTCCATGACCATTCTAATCAACCTGGACCTAGTTACAAGAATGCAACTGTTGGATTATAATTAAATAGCAAATACCCTGGAATACTATAGCTTAATAATTTATTCCATAGTCTACCACAGTCGACCAAATCAAAAGTGGCGTGGAAATCAACAAAACAGCAACATAGTTTGCCTGTTTTTGTAATCTATCTCCTCGCCTTTACCCAGAGGACCATACAGTGGTTTACAGTGAAATAAATTTTCTTAAATCCGGCCTATTCTCTAGGGATAATACTGAGCCTAGTTCTCTAGATGTTTCAACAGTGTTTGAGCATAGATCTTAGACATTGTGTTCAGAAGTGTGATGAATCTGTTCTTGGCGAGCTCCCCTGTGCTGCCTTCCTTATGAATTGGTTTGATAATTGCACCCCGCTATGAATTGGCTATAATCCCTGTGGATGAGACCCATTTAAAGAAAGGACATAAAACTTCAGTTCACCAGAGAGGGTCTGCCTTAAATAGGACAGCAGGTAAACCATCCAGACCACCTGTCTCCATCAGCAAAACAAAAAGCACTGCTGGCTCCGCAGTGGTTCTAAAGTGTGCTCCATTCATGATTAAGGGTAGATACTGCCCTATCTTACCAGGCTGTGGAGACTCGTGATTGTGGCAGCTGATACTAGTGCAGGTGCTCAGGCAGGCAGAACCAAATGAGCCCTTACCTATAAAATGTGACTAGTCTGCCATTACTGGGATTGGTGAAAGATATGGAATCTGTGCTGCTGGCTGGGGTTGAGGGGGGGGGGGCAAACCACTGACCAGGAAGACAAAGAACAAGGCCCAGCAGGTGGAATTCTCTGTGGATGCTGCACAGCAGACGTTTTCTGCCCAGGAGCCAAAATGATCTTACAGCCTTGATTAACAGAACAGACCCAAGGACAACTTTATTGCACAAGGTTCATAGACTTGCAGGAAACATTCATGTTTGTGTGTGGTGAGACTGTATTGCCCCTGATCAGTTCTGTAAATTGTGGGAGCTCATATTGTCTCCTTTCAGGCCTGAGGGAGACATAGAGGTTTTTCTTCTCACTCTTAGTATTTGAACAGAGTTTGGGTGTCCTAATTGTGGAAGCGTTTGAACCACACCTGTACTGCTTAAAGTTCCAGAGATATAGCAGTTTGCTTTCACAGTTGAACCCTCTCCCTAAAACCCAATGAATCTGGTGGTTGGCCAAGGACCTATGAGTATCCACACTGCCCCCAAATCTCACCTTTGTCCATTTTTGAAATACTAGCCAATAATGTTTGGTACCCCAAAGTATATTCTTTGTGGTGTTAGCCCACTTCCAGCACCAGCAGTCCCTCTCCAGAATACTGATGCCAGAGACTAGTTGGGACAGTAGCTAGGCTCCCCTAAACTGTGTCCTGATGGACAGACACCGAGTACCTGAATCCCAGTAGCTCTGTTAGCTAGACTTGAAGACTTTGGAAAACAAGTCCCTTAGCACCCTCAAAGCATTCTTTTAGTTTGGGAGCTAGCCCCTGTTTACTTTTTTTGGTTGATTGGTTTTAAGGTAACTTGATTTTTGAGACGTTGTTTAGACTGGTTGCCACCTACATTCATGCCCAATAAGCTGTCTCTTGCAGCCTCCTGGACTGCTGAGAAACAGGGGCAAAGGGCTAACTATCAAACCAAACATGATATTTTGTCAAATGTCAAAGATTACAACAGCGGACTCTCACATCTGCACCTCCCCCCAGGTTCCAATAGATTTTTGTTCCTGTGCAAAACTCCCCAACGTCAGCCGTTGCGTGACGTCTCTGTGCTTCAGATCCAAGATTAATTACTCCAAATGGGGGTGTGCTAGGTAATGAAGTCCAATAGACCGTAGGTATTTTTAAAAAAAGTTCTTTATTTTTAATTTCATGCGTAATATCAATAGTAAACACAGCTCAGCCAACGCGTTTCATTCCCACAAGGGGAACTTCATCAGGGCTTAAAGATATTGAATACGTTTTTCACAGTGGACTTGTAATACAAGAGATTTTCTCCAGTGTATTGCGCAGGAAGCCCTCGGAGTATTTATAGGCATAATAAGGCCTGCATGTTACGACCGCACACACGTTCGTCTGGTCGAAATTTTGTTTCTTAGCAAACTAGATACCTTTGACCCATTGCATTGAATTTATAAACAAAGCATGGTCTCAAACTAAGGATTTTAATGGGCAAAGGAAGCTCGATGGTTCAACCCATAGACTTCTAAAATAGTGTATATGGTATAGAATAGTTTACACAGTGGTTACCAGTGCAGAGGGTCTTTAATCAGTTTCAGATGGAATGTCTGCCAACGATGATGCTAGAGCCTTCTGACTTTCTAGAGCGGGTTTATTTGGGTATAAAGTTTTTATCAAAGGATTCAGAACAGTTCTTCAAATATCATGCACATACCATTAACGCTGTTGCGCTTTACAAGTGTCTGTATTATTATTATTATTATTATTATTATTAACAGAATGCCTATCATTTACAGAAGTTATCAGTCCACTCCCCACACCCTCTCTCTCCTTCACTTCAAATGTTGGAAGGATTCCAGACTTTACCACTTATTGCCACCAAATGTTAGGAGTCTCTATTGCACTAAGCATGGCACTGTAAGTCCTTTCTGGCTTCGAGTGATTGAGTACTAGTTGGCTGAGTAAACAACTGCAATGTCCCTATGTGTGATGAACATATCAGACCATGGTTATTCTTGGCTTTATGCTCTGGGACACGTGTGACACCAGACTATTGTCAGAATGTCATCTCATATAAATATTGTGCCCCATTTGAGAAACAAGAAGAGAATCCACCACCAGTGGAATAATATGTTAGTGAAAGATATTAAGGACACTTTATTTCATTATATGATATTCTGACATACAACGTCCGAGAAAAACCCACCACATATGACTGAATTGCTCCATATTCTTCTATAAAGCTCTAGTAGAATATTCTACAGCTTGTTCCAGAATTGAATCGACTCTTTAAGGCCCGTTAGGATTTTACCCATGTTCAATGTGTATTGAGCTTCCGGCTGGTGGGCTACCTGTATGCCTTGGTATCTAAAATGGTCGCTTTCCCAACCAAAACCCACCTCAGGTAGGTCCTGTGCTTCTCCGTGTGAGAGGGCAGCCAGCGGGAATAGTACTGATTTCTGATGATTAATATGCAGGCCGGACGCCGAGGCAAAGGAGGTCAGTAACCCCGAAAGCATTGGGATCGCCTCTTCCAGCTGACGAATGTATAGCAGTGCATCGTCCGCGTACAAGAAGAGCACCTGGGTGCGGCATTCAACTATTATGCCCCATGGGGCCATGTCCCTCCTTAGCTGTATTGCCAGGGGTTCCATCGCAAGCGCGAAAAGTAGTGGGGATAATGGGCACCCCTACCGCGTGCCCCTCTCAATTTGTATCGCCTCTGATATTAGACCCCCATTCCGTACTCGAGCACTCAGCTGATGATAGAGCAGCCTGACCCAGGCCATATATTCCCTGCTGAATCCCATTCTCCTCAGCACTTTCCATAAATATTCCCTTCGTAAAGTATTGAATTCTTTTTCAATATCTAGGGAGACTACCGCAGTCCGGAGTTCACTATCGGCTACTGAGTGTAAGACATGGGACAGCCGTCGTATGTTCATATGCGTTCCTCTCCCCGGTATGAAACTGCACTGGTCTTCGTGCACCAGGCAAGTTACCACCCTGTCCAGTCTCATGGCCAAGACTTTAGCAAGTAATTTAGTATCCACCCCCAACATTGACAAGGGTCTATATGAGCCTGGATTGTTTGCGTCTCTACCAGGCTTAGGGACCATGACTATCTGCGCCTCCCACATAGATTGTGGCAACCTTCCCACCTGTTTTGCCTTCTGTAAAGTTTCCAGTCGTCGTGGGAGTAGCAGATAAGCATATGTCTTATAGAATTCCATCGGGATTCCATCCAAGCCCGGTGATTTACAGCGAACCATGCTCTGTAGCGCCTCCAGTAATTCCTCCACTTGAAGTGCTGCCTCTAGTCCCTCCCTCTGCTCCACAGTGAGGCGGGAGAGGGGGACACACCGACAAGTACTCCCCACCCTCGGGCGGCACAGACCCCGAGACCTCATGGTATATCTTGGCTAAATGATTGAACAGCACGGAATTGACATCTGTCTGTGTAGTGGCCATGGTTCATCCGAGTGTCTTAGTGTGAGTATAAGAGGGGAAGAATGCTCCCGCTTCAGTAACCACGCCAATAACCTCCCGGACCTGTTACCTTCTCTATGGAGCAACTGGCGATACTCGTGCCTGACCAGGCAATCTAACCTGTCCCATATCTCCCCAACCCGTCTCTGTGCTTGTAAAAGAGAATCGCAGTGTGGTTCTGATGCCTGCTTTCCATGTTGGAGTTTGGTCAGCCTATCCTCCGCAGTTGTCAATTCTTGTTCTAGCTGCCTCCTTGTACCCCCCACTCTAGACAAACATTCCGCGTGGGTGACCACTTTTAGTGTGTCCCATTCCAAGCCTCTGAAGTTTGTGGTCAACCAGTTCTTGTCTATGTAACCTGTAATACCCTCCCTGAGTTCCTTTCGGAATATCAAGTCACGCAAAGTTTCTGGTCGCAAGCGCCACAGTGTGACCCTCGGTCTGTGTCGCTCGGGTCCCCATTCCAACAGTACCGAGGCATGGTCTGATAAAAAAGAGCCCAACAATTTGATTTGTGACACAGCTCCGCATGCCTCCAGTGAAAGTAGGAAACGATCAAGCCTACTAGAAACCTTGCGCCCTGGTGTGTAACAAGTGTAACCCCGCTCACCTACGTGTGTTTCGCGCCAAATGTCTATGCAGGGTAGTCGGCTCATCACTTCTCTTAAATCAGTCAACATGTGAGGTTTAGTGTGGTGTTTCGGTGGGTGCCTGTCTACCGTGCCGTATAATATACAATTAAAATCTCCTGCCCATATTAATGGCATACCAATGTAGGGGAGAAGTAGTTTCTCTATGGCACTGAAGAAGTCACCATCATCTATATTTGGAGCATAGACGTTCACCAGGCACACCTCCACTCCATCAAGCTCACCGTGCACAACCACATATCTGCCTTCTACATCTGCCTCATATTTCCGTAATTTGAATGGTACCTGTGGGGCCACCCAGATTGCCAGCCCCCTAGCATATGTGGAATAGGTGGATGCGAATAACTCTCCTCTCCATTTCTTGTGAAACATCTGTATTTTGGTGTCTAACAGGTGCGCTTCTTTCAGCATCGCAACCTGAGTGCCCTGCTGTCGTAAGTATGTTTGGATTCTATAGTGTTTCACAAACGAGTTTAGCCCCCTCACATTCAATGTTATGATTTTATACTGCCCCATTTCTCCCAGTCTGCGTCTGCCCAACCCAATGTGTGTGCGATCAGTGTTCTGCCACCATCGCTGCCAGTAACAATTGTAAATTGAACATTTCAAACAACCCACCCCTCGGGTAGACACTGCATGAACAAATCGTGCATCCCCATTGTTAGAAATGGGATCTCTAGTTGGCAAGGGCTTGCACCTTTATCCAAGTAGGGACCCTTCTTCCTAGTCAGGGTAAGGGAGTTACACTCCTAAAATAACCCCTGCTCACCCCCTTGGTAGCTTGGCACGAGCAGTCAGGCTTATTCTAGAGGCAGTGTGTAAAGCATTTGCACATAACCAACAGTAACACAGTGTAAGCACTACAAACGGACACCACACCAGTTTAGAAAAATAACCAATATTTTTATAACTCAAGACAAGACCAATTACGACAAAAATCCACAATACTATACTTTAAAAATTAATGCTTGATAAGGTAACTGCTTCTTTGCAGGAATAGCACAAAAGCAAAGTTCGTACGAGTCGGTAGCCCCGTCCGGGCCTACCGCGATGCTGAATTACACAGAGTCCAACAGTTCCAGCCGACCGCGTCGCTACGGGCCAGCAGAGTCGTGAACAGACTCGGTCACAGTACCTTTCTCGTTGTGGCTGGTACGGAGTGTACGAGCCGGTCGGCGTTCGTCACGGTAGCGGTGCAAGACGGAGCGATGCAAGGTGCGGTGTCCCTCGATGCGGTGCAGGCAGCGGCTCAATGAGCGTCGTGCAGACGGAGTCGGTGAGTCCAAGGCGTGCGGTGCAGGGCGAGACGGTGCACGATGCGGTGCTGACAGGTTGCGATGCAGGCGACCAAGCCGGAGTGCGGGAGCTGGCGTCGGACAGCGGTGCGAGTCGGAGCGGTGCGTCGCAAACGTGCGAGCGGTGCCCCAAATGCGGTGCGGTCACAACTGTTGAGCCAGTTGCAGCGTCCGCGTCGGTCCGGTCCGGCTGGTTCAGTGAAGCGATGCGATGCGAACTGCGGTGCCCACAGGTCACGGTGCAAGCAGCGGCTCGGTGTTGACGGCGTCGGACGTCGCCTACGGTGAGACCAGGGTTGCGATGCGAGCGGGCGATGCGGTCTGCGGTGCAAACAGGTCACCGGCCAGGGATGGATTCGGTTGACGGAGTCGGTTGCGGTTCCCTTCCTCTGTGGCAACTGAAACAGCGTTCCAGAAGCGGTACCCAGAGGCTTGTGAAGTCTTTGTAGTCCCTGAGACTTCTGAACAGGAGGCCAGCTCGGTTCCAGGCCCTTGGAGATACTCAGCACAAGTTTGTAGAAAGTTCAGTCTAGTCCTTTCCCTGCCCAAGGCAGAAGCAGCAGCTGCAGGCCAACCCAACAAAGCAACAACACAGCAAAGGGGCAGTACTCCTCCTGGCAGCTCTTCCAGCTCTTCGTCTTGGCAGGTTCCTTGATTCTAGCGAGATCTAAATTCATGGGGTCAGGGCCCCAATATTTATATCCCAAATTCCTTTGTTCTCTGAAGGCAGAGAGGCCTTTGCCTAGTCCAAACCAGTTCTGGAGCACTTTGTTGACAAGTCTACGTCCCTTCTTTCAGAGAGTAGGCCAGGGACATCAGACGCACCACAGGAGGTGGAGCCAGCATTGTGGAGGGAAGGCACTGCCCTATTCAGGGCCCAGGTGCAACCCCTCCCACCCATCTACATGTAGATCTTGCTAATCAGCCCTGTGCTGACTCACCCTGTCTCCTGGCATCCCCCAGCCCCTGTCACTCACACTCCAGACAAGGAATACACAACCTCGCAGAGGCAGGCTTGGATGGTTAGACAAGAAAATACCCACTTTCTAAAAGTGGTATTTTCAAACACAGAATGTTAAAACCAACTTCACTAAAAGATGCATTTTATCATTCTGAGTCCAGGCATACTAAACTCGAATTTCTACCATGTTCCCGGGGTCAGTTAGGATTATAAGCTGTAATAATCAAAACTGCCCATTCTGGCCTATGGGGACAGGTAGCCTTGCGATAGTGAAGAACGAACTAGGCTGTAATTCACTATCAGGACATGCCACACACACCAGGGCATGTCCTACCTTTCGCATACAACGCACCCTGCCCACAGGGGTACCTTGGGCCTACCTTAGGGGTGACTAACATGTGGAAAAGGGAAGGTTTAGGGACTTGCAAGTGTGCGTACTTGCCAAGTCGACATGGCAGCCCCAGGCTGCGCACAGGCTCTGCAATCGCAGGCCCGAGTTACTCATTATGGGCTGTTTGCGTGGGTGGCACAATCCAGTGCTGCAGCCCACCAACAGCATTTGGTGTATAGGCCCTGGCACTCGCAGTGCACTTTACAAGGGACTGACACATAAACCAAATAGGCCAATCATGGAAACGCCAATCCGTAACACATTTTATACAGGAGCACTTGCACTTTCCCACTGGACAGCTGTGAGGAAAGTGCGCAGAATCATTACACCAGCAAAAACAGAGTCAAAACCGGGAGGTCAGAAAGCAAAAAGTCAGGGGAAACACGCCAAAAGATGCCAAGTCTAACACATGTCCCCTCCAGCTGAAAGTAGGGAGAACTACCCAACCCCATTGGAGTTCTCTTCTCTAAGGCGGAAGAACCTGGACAGACCATTTACGTTGGCGTGTTCTGTACCAGGACGGTGTTCCACCGTAAAGTCCATTCCGTGTAGGGAGATGGACCACCTCAGCAGTTTTGGATTCTCACCCCTCATTTGCATCAACCATCTGAGGGGCCTGTGGTCTGTCTGAACCCGGAAGTGAGTCCCAAACAGGTATGGTCTCAACTTCTTCAGCGCCCAGACCACAGCAAAAACTTCCCTTTCTATGGCACTCCACCTCTGTTCCCTGGGAAGTAGTCTCCTGCTAAGGAAGACTACAGGCTGATCCAGGCCCTCTTCGTTCTGTTGTGAGAGCACCGCTCCCACACCATGCTCTGAAGCGTCAGTCTGCACGACGAATTCCTTGGAGAAGTCAGGTGCCTTGAGCACGGGCGCCGTGCACATGGCTGCCTTCAGGGCATCAAAAGCTTTCTGGCAGGACTCAGTCCAGATCACTTTCCTGGGCTGCTTCTTAGAAGTCAGCTCTGTTAAGGGGGCAACGATGGTGCCATAGCCCTTAACAAATCTCCTATAGTAGCCGGTGAGACCTAAGAAGGCTCTCACCTCTGTCTGGGTCTTGGGGGCTCCCAAGCCAGAATGGTGTCAATCTTGGGTTGTAGGGGCACCACCTGGCCGCTTCCTACCTGGTGTCCCAAGTACACCACAGAACCCTGCCCGATCTGGCACTTACGGGCCTTGATCGTGAGGCCTGCACCTTGCAGAGCCCTCAACACTTTCTCAAGGTGCTGTAAATGTTCTTCCCAGCTGGAACTGAACACAGCAATGTCATCCAGGTAGGCGGCACTGAAATCCTCCAGCCCAGCCAACACCTGATTGACCAACCTCTGAAAGGTGGCAGGGGTATTCTTCAACCCAAAGGGCATCACCCGGAATTGGTAATGACCTTCTGGGGTTGAGAATGCTGATCTCTCCTTGGCCCCATCGGTTAAGGCAATCTGCCAGTACCCAGACGTCAAATCAAATGTGCTGAGGAACCGGGCAGCTCCCAACCGATCAATGAGCTCATCAGCTCTGGGGATGGGGTGCGCGTCAGTCGTGGTGACGGCATTGAGCCCACGGTAGTCCACACAAAACCGGAGTTCTGGAGTGGCACCGGGCGCAGCAGCCTTTGGGACCAAGACCACTGGGCTGGCCCAAGGACTGTGGGAGGGCTCAATCACCCCTAACGCCAACATCTTAGAGACCTCCTCCTTGATGCTGGCTCTGACCCGGTCAGTCAACCTGTAAATCTTGTGCTTCACAGGAGGGCTGTCACCAGTTTCCACGTCATGGGTACACCAGTGAGTAACACCGGGGGTCAGAGAGAACAGTGGGGCGAACTGTCCCAACAACTGGTGACAGTCCCCCTGCTGCTCCTGAGTCAGAGTAGGGGAGAGGATCACACCTTCTACTGACCCATCATGCTCCTTGGTAGACAGGAGGTCAGGGAGAGGCTCACTCTCCTCTTCCACCCCATCATCTGTCGCCAAGAGCATACTCACTTCGGACCTCTCGAAGTGGGGCTTGAGGCGGTTCATGTGAAGGACCCTCAAAGGGTTCCTTGGAGCTTGCAAATCCACCAGGTAGGTGACGTCACTTTTGCGCTCCACCACCTCATATGGCCCAGTCCACTTGTCCTGCAAGGCACAAGGTGTACCGGGGGCCATGACCCACACTTTTTGCCCAGGTTGAAATTCGACCAGAGTGGCATTCTGGTCATACCATCTCTTCATTTCTTCCTGGCTTGCTTCTAGGTTCGCCTGAGCGAGTTTCCTGAAGCGGGCAGTTTAGTTTCTAAAGGCCAGCATGTAGCTAAACACATCCTGGGGAGTTTTCCTGGGAGCTGCCTCCCAGCCTTCCTTTACCAAACTCAGAGGTCCTCTGACAGGGTGGCCATACAGGAGCTCAAAGGGGCTGGACCCAAGAGACTTCTGAGGCACCTCCCTGTATGCAAAGAGTAGGCATGGGAAGAGGACGTCCCACTTACGCCTCATGGGTTCTGTTAGACCCTTGATCATGCCTTTCAAGGTCTGGTTGAATCTCTCCACCAGACCGTTTCCTTGTGGGTGGTAAGGAGTGGTGAACTTGTAGGTTACCCCACACTCCTTCCACAGGGATGTCATATACTTGGATATGAAATTGGTCCCCCTATCAGAAACCACCTCTCTGGGGAATCCCACATGGGAAAAGATCCCCATTAACGCCCGGCCCACCACTGGCGCCGTCGTTGTCCTGAGAGGGATTGCCTCCGGGTGTTCAGGGTGGCATGGTCCACCAAGACCAGGATGTACCTGTTGCCCATGGCTGTCTTGGGATCCAGTGGCCCCACAATATCCATCCCTACCCTTTCGAAGGGTGTACTAACAACAGGAAAAGGTTGGAGAGGAGCTTTGACCTTCCTCCCACTCTTACCACTTGCCTGGCAAGTTTGGCAAGACCTACAGTGTGCATCTGACTGCCTTCGCATTTGGGGCCAAAAGAAGTGGGTGACAAGCCTGTCAAAGGTCTTGTCCTGCCCCAAATGTCCTGCCAAAGGCACGTCATGAGCCAGACCCAGTAGGAAGGTCCTGAAGCGCTGGGGTACCACCAGCACACGGGCTGACCCAGGCTCAGCAACCTTAGGCTCGCTGTATAGGAGACCACTCTCCCAGTAGATCAGATGTGACCCGGACTGATTACCAGCCGCCTGGTCTGCAGCCTGCCGCTGCAGACCCTCCAGAGTAGGGCACTCGTTCTGCTCCCTGCAGAACTCCTCCCTGGTGGGACCCCCTTCTTGCTGCCAATGGGTCAGCTCAGAGATGTCTCCCAGTTCGGCTACCTGCTCCCCTGTAGGCACCGGGGCGTCCCCCTCGAGGTCCGCCTCCTCCCAGTCCGTGGGAACTTCGGGGGCCGGTTTCCCGCGCCCCCTGCCCTTTCTCTTGGCAGGGACTTGGGCCACCGTTCCAGGCTCCAAGTCCTCTTGATCACCCTTCCTGGCTGCCATTGACCGAGTAGACACGCATGCCCACTCTGGCAACCCAAGCATCTCCAAGTGAGACCTGAGCTCAACCTCCTTCCATAAGGACTGCTCCAGGTCGTTACCTAGCAGACAATCTACAGGCATGGTAGGGCTCACAACCACCCTCAAGGGACCTGAGACCCCCCCCATTCAAAGGGAACCTGCGCCACCATACACTGGCACTCAGAGTTGTCTACAGCAACTACTTGGTGGAATGCTCCTGGGACTACTTGCTTCTCAGACACCAGGTGACACCGGACTGAGGTCACACTGGCTCCAGTGTCTCTGAGAGCCTCTACCCTATTCCCATTAATGGTCACCCAGGTGCTATATTTCTTTGTGTTAGGGGGCACCTGGTTTCCTGGGACCATCTCACTGTCCCCTAGTGAGACAAGGGTCATTTCTGCGGGATCCCCACCCTCCTGTGGGCACCCCTCCTCCCCAGCGCTACACTAGCCAACACTTTGGACTGTCCACCGGTGGGTGGCTGTGTCCCCTTTGGGCACTTGGGGTCCCCCTTAAAGTGACCTACCTGGTCACATGCATAACACTTGTGGGGCCGGTCTCAACAGGCTTCCCTGTAGAGACCCCTTTCTTCTTATCACCGGGGGCTGGGAACCTTTACCCTGGGTACTAGTTTGGGGCCCTTTAGAGAACTCCTGTGCTTTACCCTTGTCCCCCCCACCTTTCTGCTGGGGACCCTGCCCACCTTTGGCTGAGTCTCCCCCAAACGCTTTCTTGTGGACCCTGGTACTCACCCAGCGGTCCGCTTCCATAGCAAGCTTCCTGGGGTCAGTTAGCTTACTATCCACTAGGTGCTGGCGCAGATCTGCAAAACATAGACTAGACAAGTGCTCCCATGCAATCAAGTTGTAGAGCCCCTGAAAATCTGTTACACTACTGCCCTTCACCCAACCATCCAGCGACCTGCAGAACACATCCACACATTCCAACCAAGTGTTGGCATCAGACTTCTTACTGGACCTGAACTGATCCATGTACTTTTCAGGAGTAAGACCATACTTAGTGAGAAGGGCATCCTTCATGTCAGCATAGGTGAGGTGATACCCCTTACCCAAGGCTATCAGAGCATCCCTTGCTTCTTCAGGGAAAAGTGGCCACAATCCTGCTCCCCAATTTTCCTCAGGGACCCCATTCATGTGTATGGCTGCCTCATAACCCTGAAACCACCTTTGTATGTCATCCCCCTTCTTGAACTCCTTGCCTACATTCTTGGGAATGTGCACAATTCTGTCTGCCTTCCTGGACGAATTGCTGCCACCATCTGAGCCTGACTTACTCCTAAGTTCTAGCTCCTTCAGTTCTCTCTCATGCTCTAAGAGCATCTTCTTCTCCTCCATGGCCAATCTCCTCTCCTCCCTCTTCTCCTCCCGCTCACCCTCCAGCCTGAGCTTCTGCAGCTCAAACTGCCTTGCCTCCCGCCTGTCCTCCAGCTCCTCTGGGGACAGACTGCTGCTGCCTGACCTGGCGGGTTCCCCCTCACCCAAAAGCACATCCACCCTGGAAATAGGCTCCTCCACCTCCTCACTGAGATTACCAGGCTGCCCACTGGCATGTCTGGCTGCTACCCAGGCCCTCAGCGCCTTCTGTAGCTCCTCCTTCCGTGTGAGGCCTTTAATTTGGACTTTCAGGTTTTTACAAATCGCTCGTAGCTCCTTTACGGCGTAGGATTCCAACCTATCCTCCTCAAAGATAACTTCCAGAGATGCAACGGATGATGCAGTTGATTCAGGCATGACAAAAGTAGTGAGTTGAAAACTGGCAAGATCAAAAATAGGCCAAAAGAAAAAGAACCAGTATGTGGTACGTAATGGTCTGCGATATGGTAGTAGTGCACACCAATCACTGTAAGTCAAGTGCAAACACAAGTCCTATCCTCACCGCTGACAACCAATGTTAGAAATGGGATCTCTAGTTGGCAAGGGCTTGCACCTTTGTCCAAGTAGGGACACTTCTTCCTAGTCAGGGTAAGGGAGTTACACTCCTAAAATAACCCCTGCTCACCCCCTTGGTAGCTTGGCACGAGCAGTCAGGCTTATTCTAGAGGCAGTGTGTAAAGCATTTGCACATAACCAACAGTAACACAGTGTAAGCACTACAAACGGACACCACACCAGTTTAGAAAAATAACCAATATTTTTATATACTCAAGACAAGACCAATTACGACAAAAATCCACAATACTATACTTTAAAAATGAATGCTTGATAAGGTAACTTCTTCTTTGCAGGAATAGCACAAAAGCAAAGTTTGTTCGAGTCGGTAGCCCCCTCCGGGCCTACCGCGATGCTGAATTACACAGAGTCCAACAGTTCCAGCCGACCGCGTCGCTACGGGCCAGCAGAGTCGTGAACAGACTCGGTCACAGTACCTTTCTCGTTGTGGCTGGTACGGAGTGTACGAGCCGGTCGGCGTTCGTCGCGGTAGCGGTGCAAGACGGAGTGATGCAAGGTGCGGTGTCCCTCAATGCGGTGTAGGCAGCGGCTCGATGAGCGTCGTGCAGACGGAGTCGGTGAGTCCAAGGCGTGTGGTGCAGGGCGAGACGGTGCACGATGCGGTGCTGACAGGTTGCGATGCAGGCGACCAAGCCGGAGTGCGGGAGCTGGCGTCGGACAGCGGTGCGAGTCGGAGCGGTGCGTTGCAAACGTGCGAGCGGTGCCCCAAATGCGGTGCGGTCACGACTGTTGAGCCAGTTGCAGCGTCCGCGTCGGTCGGGTCCGGCTGGTTCAGTGAAGCGATGCGATGCGAACTGCGGTGCCCACAGGTCACGGTGCAAGCAGCGGCTCGGTGTTGATGGCGTCGGACGTCGCCTATGGTGAGACCAGGGTTGCGATGCGAGCGGGGCGATGCGGTCTGCGGTGCAAACAGGTCACCGGCCAGGGATGGATTCGGTTGACGGAGTCGGTTACGGTTCCCTTCCTCTGTGGCAACTGAAACAGCGTTCCAGAAGCGGTACCCAGAGGCTTGTGAAGTCTTTGTAGTCCCTGAGACTTCTGAACAGGAGGCCAGCTCGGTTCCAGGCCCTTGGAGATACTCAGCACAAGTTTGTAGAAAGTTCAGTCTAGTCCTTTCCCTGCCCAAGGCAGAAGCAGCAGCTGCAGGCCAACCCAACAAAGCAACAACACAGCAAAGGGGCAGTACTCGTCCTGGCAGCTCTTCCAGCTCTTCGTCTTGGCAGGTTCCTTGATTCCAGCGAGATCTAAATTCATGGGGTCAGGGCCCCAATATTTATATCCCAAATTCCTTTGTTCTCTGAAGGCAGAGAGGCCTTTGCCTAGTCCAAACCAGTTCTGGAGCACTTTGTTGACAAGTCTACGTCCCTTCTTTCAGAGAGTAGGCCAGGGACATCAGACGCACCACAGGAGGTGGAGCCAGCATTGTGGAGGGAAGGCACTGCCCTATTCAGGGCCCAGGTGCAACCCCTCCCACCCATCTACATGTAGATCTTGCTAATCAGCCCTGTGCTGACTCACCCTGTCTCCTGGCATCCCCCAGCCCCTGTCACTCACACTCCAGACAAGGAATACACAACCTCGCAGAGGCAGGCTTGGATGGTTAGACAAGAAAATACCCACTTTCTAAAAGTGGTATTTTCAAACACAGAATGTTAAAACCAACTTCACTAAAAGATGCATTTTATCATTCTGAGTCCAGGCATACTAAACTCGAATTTCTACCATGTTCCCGGGGTCAGTTAGGATTATAAGCTTTAATAATCAAAACTGCCCGTTCTGGCCTATGGGGAACAGGTAGCCTTGCGATAGTGAAGAACGAACTAGGCTGTAATTCACTATCAGGACATGCCACACACACCAGGGCATGTCCTACCTTTCGCATACAACGCACCCTGCCCAAAGGGGTACCTTGGGCCTACCTTAGGGGTGACTAACATGTAGAAAAGGGAAGGTTTAGGGACTTGCAAGTGTGCGTACTTGCCAAGTCGACTTGGCAGCCCCAGGCTGCGCACAGGCTCTGCAATGGCAGGCCCGAGTTACTCTTTACGGGCTGTTTGCGTGGGTGGCACAATCCAGTGCTGCAGCCCACCAACAGCATTTGGTCTATAGGCCCTGGCACTCGCAGTGCACTTTACAAGGGACTGACACATAAACCAAATAGGCCAATCATGGAAACGCCAATCCGTAACACATTTTATACAGGAGCACTTGCACTTTCCCACTGGACAGCAGTGAGGAAAGTGCGCAGAATCATTACACCAGCAAAAACAGAGTCAAAACCGGGAGGTCAGAAAGCAAAAAGTCAGGGGAAACACGCCAAAAGATGCCAAGTCTAACACCCATATATTCCCCAATCCTACACCCCCCACCCAAACCTCTGAACTTCGCAAAAAAGTAATCATCATTGATCCTGCCACATAAACAAAATAATATATTCAACGATACACACACACACATATTATGGGTCATGAATCTCATCGCACCAACATACATTCCATTTGCACCCATCCATAATATGTCTCCTGCCGGGTCAGGGACAGTCCACGTCTCAGACTTACAACATGCTCGTCAGTTGGCCCCCCAACCGAGGTCTCCACTCACACCCACACATACAACTATTGTTCCAAGAAACTCCCACTTTCACACAAAATTTGCATCCAGAGACTAAAGGAAGCACAGATCTGCATGACAATAATAAAGAGAGAATGAAAACAAGTATATAGAGAAGGAAACAGCAATACAGAAAAGAATTAAAGAGAGATTTGGGGGGGAGGGATGTTGTCCGCCCGTCCGATGGCGGTGCCCATCTCATTCCGTCCACTCTTCAGATTAGGTGGGTAGGCACCACTGCGGTGCGGGGCCATTCAAGAGTGGAAGTCCGGCTGATGATGCAGCACATTCTCCAGTTCTGTGTTGTGTTCAGTCTCCCATATGTGTTGCCCTGGTCTGTGGCGAAGTCAAGGTTCTTCCAGCTGTGGAGTGTCCTCCAATACGTCTCTCATGCTAGCTTCGGAGCTTGAGGCTGTTACTACTTCTACTAACGCCTTTGATGCCTCTCGTTCAGCTTGTTGTGTTGATCGGTCGATTCTGGGGGACCTTCTGTCTTCACTGCCGGAGTCACTATTTCCAACGATCCGTCCTGGCGTACCACCACTCGTTGTGCCTTTCTGGAGCTTCTGTTGCGGATGTTGTTTTTTGCCGCCTTGGTGACCCCCTCGCCGCTCTCCCCCGGTGGATCACCCTCTCATCCCCATGGACCTCCAGTCAGTCCCAAGCTGCGTCCGGGGTTATAAAGAAATGGGCCCAATCCTTGTGGAGAACCTTCAGCTTCGCGGGGTACAGGAGCATGTACTGGAAGTTCATGGCCTGCAGCTTCTGTTTTACTCCACTGAAAGATGCTCTCTGCTGCTGTACCAATCGAGTGTAATCCGGAAATATGCGATTTACTTGATTTCCATAGGCTGGATCTCCCTCATGCCTAGCCACCTTAAGGATGCAGTCTCGGTCCCTGTAATTTAAAATCTTTGCTATGAGGGTACTGGGCTGGGCACCCGGCGGGGGTGGTGGCACCAGTGCTCGGTGCGCCCACTCAATTACAAATATGGCAGAAAGTTCCATTTTGGGGAGTGCCTCCTTGATCCACCGTTCCAGAAAGAGTTCCGGGTTTTTTCCCTCTGCACCCTCCGGGAATCCTACAAAACGCAGGTTGCACCTTCAGGAGCGCCCCTCTGCATCTTCAGCCCGGCGTTCCAAGACTGCTGTTTTGAGAGATAGGTCTGTGAGTGTTGCCTTCAATGTAGAGACTTTGTTTTGTAGCTCACTGACACTTTGTTCTGTGGCTATGGATCGGTCCGCGCCATTGGGGAGGTCGGTCCGTAGCCGTCCAACATCCAGAGACATTGCGTCTATTTTTGCCTGAACGGCTGAGCTGGAAGCCTCTATGGCTGCAAGGATTTGGAATCCAGTGGGCTCTGGCTGTATGGTGTGCTCCCCCGGTAGTGCCCCGCGTGGGGGGTCCGCTTTCGAGCCCCCCCCCCGAGCTGTGTAGTGATCCATTTTCAATTGTAGCACCCCTCTCTGTGGTCTGTCTTTGCCCATGTTATGGTTCTTTTCTGGGCTATGGAGAACTCCTGGTGACCCTACGTTCCTAGGGTATCTTCGTCGACTACGTGGCTTGCCGCGGCTATTCAATTGAGGTCCCTCCACCCCAGGCCACAAACCAGGGTATATGACCCCGCTGATTCCTGTTTGTGTGGAGTCCGCACAACAGTGATTATCTCTGCACTCAGGGTCTGTGGGCGGTCTGTGAGTCCCAGAGGTAATGTGGGATATCAGCTGCACAGGTCTCAGCAATGCCCAAGCTATTATATTCAGATTCCGTATGTCCCCATGTTGGTCTGCTTTCTGTGTAGCGTGAGTGCCTTTATTATATTAGTAGGATTGAGTGCGTCAGGGAGTAGCTCTGAGCTCTGGGTCAGTGACTGGTCTGCTTGCTCCTAGGCCTAGTGCGAAAGATCAAATGTGTGGACCCGCCCAATGCAGATGCTGGTACTCACTGAGGCCCTTGGTCTCGACGCTGCTGTCCTCCTTCAAGCTGAAGTGCTCCTGTTATGGCACTGTAGATGAGCAATTCCTGGAAGGGCTCCCGGGGGGGGCTTATCACTCCGACGTAAGCGTTTTGGAGGAGGGAGATGCCCTTCCCTAGTCCTACGGCTGCGATCGCACCACCCGTGGGTCACCGTGCCGTGGGTCCATGAGGCCTGGCGTGTGTTTTTAAGCGCTGGTTTCTCCCACTCCTGCTCCTTCCGGCACCAAGCTGGATTGGGGCCTTTCCGACAGAGAGGAGGGGAATCCCTCCTGTGTCTGTGCCTGCAGTAGATGTCGGGGTTCTTGCCAGTCCCCCCTCCTCCCACCTCGTACTGGGTCCCATGTGGGCTGCACGCCGTCCCGCTGCACTGGGCCTCCTCACCTCTCTGCTTCTGGCGTGGCCCAGTGGGATGAGGGTCATCGCTGCTCATTTTTAGGGGACCCGGTGGGCCTCCCCAGTCATGTCCGGCAGTTCTCTTCCCCCCTCTTCAGCTAGAGTTGCCAGAGGATTCTCGTGTGGGCTGAATGGGCAGGATATTTAAGGATTTTTATGGGAGGGCTGCGGAGCTCCCTAAGCTGCGTCCGCTCCGGTCGCCATTTTGGCCACGTCCCTATATGGATTTGTTAGTTTGGCTCCCATTAGCATGCATAAACCCATAATCCTGCTCCCCCAGTATACTCAAAAGTGACTCCCTCTTCTGCCTCGCCCCAGCATAGTGTAATATGGCCATAAAGAAACTGTATGTGTATGATACTGCTAAGAGTATTACACACTTCCTGCAAAAGGATTTTATTTTGGGGCACCACAACTGCAGCCTCTCCCCTTCAGGCAGACAAAAGTCTTGTTTACATGTTTCAAATGATGCCATTTGCCCATTCTCAAAAATATCCCTTATCATGCGGTATCCTCCTTCCTAACAGCTCCGAAACCTGCGGCCATCAGCACCATGGGTAAAGGCAGAGTTCATATGTATCTGAGAAAAGGGTGCTGGAAAGGACGTAAATGATGTGAGATGGGTTCATTTTTTAAAGTATTTTAGTAATGTGGTCAGTATCAGATTAATGTAGTGTGGCCAGGTCTTTGTTTAGGCGACAACCATATTTTCTCGCATAATGGCTGAAAATCTAACTGCTCAATTTCCAGAATCACCCCAGGCAGGGACATGTTGCGGTCCCCTACTGAGAGGAGAATTTCATCAGCAAAATGTCTCATATTGAAATCTTCACCTCCCACTCTCATGCCCTTTATTAAATAACCATTTATTATTAGACTGATAATAATAGCTATAAATATTATAATTATTAGTTGTAGCAGTAGCAGCAGCAGCAGTAATAGCAATAGTAGTAGTAATAGTAGAAGTCAATATGTATTAATTACTTATTAAATAATATATATGATGGATGGATATCTGCTACGTTTGTGACGGTTTACCTGTCCGCCAATCTCTAAATCAGGCTCTTAATGTGGCCGTTTCCCACGGGTTTCATAATCATGAGAACCCATGAGATCTCAAGCCCCACATATATACTTCAAAACTTTCTTCTCCTTGGTTGTGGAAGTACAACCCACAAAAGACACTTCATGCCATTTGAGTAAGAGTCCGCTACCACAATTCCATACCTCACTTTGCTTGCCACATTTAAAGGTCCTATGATATCAATAGCCAGTTGGGACCAAGCCTTCTCCGGCACAGGGACTGAACTCACAGGACTAGGAACAGTAATCTGGGTATTATCACTGACAACACAGTACCTGCATGGCATAACAAATTGTTCTACTTTCCTATCCATTCCTGGCTACCAACAGAGTTCTCTCCCTCTCCTTTTCATGGCTTGCAAGCCAATATGTCCTTCATGAATAAGCTCTACAATCCTGAACCTCATGGCCACAGGTACAACAAAAACATCCAATCTATGAAGTAATCCTTTGACAATAGACAATTCAGAAACAATATGATGGAAACAATCCACATCGGCATTAGATATTTTACAAGTTGGCCATCCCTGATTCACATAATCCACAACCGTCCACTCCTGCTCTGAAATAGCATCATTGGTAATTGCCAAAAATTTGCTCGCTCCTGCTTCCTCGTCATCCATAATGACACTCTCCTCACAGTCCTTCAGGGGCAATCTGGAAAGACAATCGGCCATTATATTCTTTATTCCAGGTATGTATTCAATGCAGCAGCAAAGCTCCTGCAACCTAAATTGGCACTAGGCAATTCTGGGCATGAACCAACTACCACCCTTCGTGCTAAACAAATCAACCAAAGGTTTGTGATCCACCCTAACAACAAACTCCAAACCCCACAAATAGTGACGATCCACCAGCGAGCTAGGGCTTCACGTTCTACCACAAAATATGAGTGATCTGCCCCTTTAAGGCTAAGACTAGCAAAAGCAACTACTTCCTCTCTACCATCCCTTGGCTGTAACAGAACCGCAGCTAATTCATGCTGTCTGGCATCCGTCACAATAATGCTTGCAGCACACTTAGAAAGAGGAAAATGCCCAAACGGATTGTTTTTGTGCAGGAAGGTGTCCATTCCCGCACAAAAGCAATCCTGCCTTTAACGCAGGCACCCTTGCTCTATGGCACAAGGGTGTCTGTGTTGGCGCTAGGCTGCTAATTGCGCACCACTGCAGGTAGAGGACAGGAGTGCGCCATATCTTGTTAGATAGGTCCCATTCCTGTCCTCCCTCTTACACGCAGCACAGCAAGGTGTCTTGTTACGTTGCGTTGCGCTGCATGAAAGTTTGATAAATCTGGCCCTCAGTATACCATGATTGGTTCCCACCAAACATTTAGCGCTAACTTTGTATTTGATTGGGCATTTGTTAATACACCTGTGCCTAGGACTGGATATAAGTGGGCCACTCTTGCAGCAAGGAGATGGTCAGTCCCAGTATGAATGGCTGTCTTCCTTTAAAGGGTCCGGGCTAAATCCTTAGGACTCTGAGAAGATCTGTGCTGCTGAGCCCTGCTGAGCCCTGCTGAGAAGGAGCTAGACTGTGGTGTGCACTGAGAACTTGCCTTGCACTGGCAAAGCTTTAAACCCTGAGCTGCTATGGGCTGCTGTGCTGCAATAGGCTGCTTAGTGCTACTGTCTCAGAGAGAGGGACTGGGTTCGACCCTTTATGGTCCAGGACCTCTGGAAGCTGATCAACCACAGCATCCCGCTCCATAAACCACTGCAGGCCTGAGGCTGGCATATGACCCTGGGAGGGACATCCCTCAAGGTGCCTGACCCCACTGCAAGTCCCTGCACCCTGCAACAGCCCCCCTATGAGATGGCCGTCCTCATTATGGAACCATCCACCCCACAGATGTGAGGCCCGTGTACGGCCCTTCAAGTGACCCTTCGCTTAGAGGCCTCTCACCTCTGTGAGCCTCCTTCAACCTGAGTCAAACTGCACTTGGGATCCGGCATCCCGGATGTGACCCCTGCAAGCTGCGATGAAGACCCGCCCATGACCATCATTGACACCGTGTAATTCCTCTGTAAGGTCCCCCAGAGAGCTCCAAAGCGCATGTGCTTGGCAAAATCCAAGATTAAATTCATATATGATTGGAGCCCTGGTGTACCCCCCACTGCCCCTCCCCTTGCTGATCATAGATGGTGGAAGAAACGTAATCACTGGGATACCGGAAGTAATATAAGTGCCATAGAACTTCTTAAAGTTACAGAGCCTGTTTGCTTAATGTTAATAAACGTGTCCTCCCTGCTTATAAAGAAAGACCATTGCTGTAACAATCTGTTTATTATTGTGAGTGACACGTGCTGCTCGACCTACATCCTCACCACCATCCAAGAGTGCACCTTGACCTTGGTTACCCTTGAAAGTCAAAGCCTATGAAGTGGGCCCTTTGCACTCACAGAGCTCCCAGCAGTATCTGGTTTCTGTGTTTCTAGGATCAGTGCCAATGCTTGTTGCAAGGATTTGCCTATCTGCCCCTGATTTGCACAGGTTCTTAGAGCCGTCCTGAACCTCTGGAACAAAGGGGGTTACTTGGTAATCCACTCGGAGGGCAATGGTACCTGTGGGCCCAGGAGAACTGTGGGAAACAACGGGCAGAAAATGGCTACTGCCCAGGAACCAAGGACTGCCCCGGACCCAGAGAAGATACCTCCGAGAAACAGATTTCCAATATAACTTATTGGGAGGGGTGGAATTGGAAACTATAAACGTAGCGTTTTGCGTTTTCCTTCTTTGCTGCCTCAACTCGATGTATTAATCATTCACAACATTTCTATAGCACGATCATGAGAGTTCGGAACCTGCCACATAGCGCTGAGGCTTCAATGAGTTACAAATGTGTCATGGGCACTAGTGCAAGTAGAGAAATGCCACTCGAGCACAAAGTGGATAGTAACAGAAATCCATCCATATTGGGCTCAGTGGGCCCCTCACACCCCTGGGCCCCAGTGCCACTGCACCTGCTTCAATAACGATAGCGCCGCTAGTGTGATGTTAATATGCAGTGTGCTGCGCCCACCTCGTCAGCGCTTGGGTGTGTTCAGTCAGCTTCTGTGCAGTGTGTTCACACGTGTCGTGATTGTGTCACTGAGTCTGGTCAGTGTGTTCCTCTTTCTCTGGTTGTCGGTTTCAGGTGAAGGGGAATTGCGGGCGAGGGGCCTTATCATTATGCAAGACCCCCGGAGACAGGGAAAGGGGAGGGGGTGTGACTGCGGGGGTCACTTCCCTGAGTCACGAGTCACTGAGTCTATAAAAACTAAGGGAATCGTTGTCTCTGCACGGCGCCAGTCAGGGAGCACAGCAGCTGAGAGGCCACACATTGTATAGTCACCCTTCCAGCAGGTAAGAGATTCGCCCTGTCTGTACCGTGTCCGAGAGAGGGCATGGGGTAAGAGACTCACCCTGTCTGTACGTGTCTGAGAGAGGGCAGTGGGGGTAAGAGACTCACCCTGTCTGCACGGTGACTGGGAGAGGGCATAAACACGAGGGATATAGCGCTCGTCGACCCGCCCACTGCTGTATATTATGGTACAGACATATTTCTGTACAGCACTGTATGCAACTCCAGCACCGGTGCAAGGCGCATTGGCCCTGTGCCAGGGCTGTACCAGGCTGGCACAGCATCTCTGTCGGTGGTGTGACGCGGTGCCCGCTAACACCCTGTGATTGGCACTAAATCCCGTTTTCTTCTGTGACACTGGGTGTAGCAGGTCAGCCCCTGTGTGTACCCCCAGGGGTCAGGCTTCCCCCAACTGTTGGAACCAGGCCCTGTTAATCCTCTGTAACGCCCATCACAGGCCACAAGTGAGGGCAGGTAGGCTGCGTCACGGGAGGTCACGACCCTTATTGAAAAGCAGCCGTGACCCCTGCAGTGCGAACCTTGCCAGGCACTGGGGTCAGATGGAGATGGTGGGAGGCGGGGATGCTTGGGGTGTTGGGGATCGGGCGCCCCACTGTTCCAGAGCCCTTCCTGTACAGTGTACACGCTGATGCTGGGGGCTGCCGGTGGGGAGGAGGGGGCTCGGGCAGGCCGTCTCTAACTCTGTCCCTTGTCTTTCAGCCATGGGTCCCGTGAGAGCTGCCCTTCGGTTGCTGCTGGCACTGGGCTTCTTACAAACAGCAGCATCTTCTTTCTACGGTAAGGTCTTGTCCTAAAGGCTCTGTTCCTCTTCCCTACAAGCATCAGAGTCTCCCCTGAGTGCTCATTCCTAAAACATGCTTTAAAACTGTGCAGAGTGAAAGTGGAATTCATGCCCCTGCTGAGGGGAAATCAGGTTCGGATAATAACCTAACTAGTGATTTTTGGCTTCACTGTTTTAAACATAAGGGTCACTGAAATGTGTTTTTTAGAATTATTCTTGTCAATTTTGTATTTTTAGTTTAAATGGATTGCTGAGTTTGTGTGTTTTTATAAGAAAGTTGCGGTCGGCCCTGTGAAGTTTTTACCCTATAGCCTACAGGTTGTCCCCCGAGTTAGTGCACCAGCTTAGTAGACTGCCCCGTGAGGCGGGTGACTGACAGGGGGTGAGAGACCGCTGCCGAGGACACACTGGGTTTTAGACTGTTGGACGCGGATGAGATCTGTGCGGATTGACAGCTCATGAGCGAAAAGGTCACAGAGGGAGAGTCCCAGAGTGTGGGGGTACAGGCTAGAGGCAGCCGTGACTTCGGGCAGGAGGGGACTCAATTAATGTTAGTTACAATGAATGTTATAATCAGGGCTTTAAGTTGGATGAAAAAACTGGGGGGTCTCTCAAAGGGGCGTGACCAATGTAATTAAGGGTGTGGCTTAAAAATACGTAAGCTAAAAATTTGTGCTTACTGCTTAGCATAGTGAGCCGCCCGACTTGTATTTTGCTGTTTGTCATTGCATCCAGATATATGATACAAGAAGTAATATCATACCTACAACAAGTCAGGACTATTGGCTTTGTCAATGGTTGTTAGATGCATACGATACATAAGCAGCAAATATGGCTTGTATTATATAATATTGAAAAAGCTTCCTCTTAAAGCCCTGGTGACAACACGACAATGTTGCTGCTCCTGAGTTTCAAAAAGAGAAGGGAAAGCCAGAGAGAAAATGCCTCTCTTTAAAGGATTTCCCTTCCCCTACAAGGCTCACTGGGCATGAGGACATGACGTAACTTCTCCACTTGTGAGAAGTGAGCGGTGTGAGCACGCGCACATCGATGTGCCTGCTGTCACTGCAGTCCAGAAAAAAATGGACCGCCTGTGCCAGTGCACAAAACAGAGCCCGATAGAGACCCGTTTCGAGGCCTCATTTAAAAACTGCCGGTGCTCAGCACCGGTGAGACACGGCCCACTTAAAGCCCTGGTTATAATGAACGTTACAGTGAGTAGAGCTAATGGCTCCTCGAGGCCGGAAGTGACATGGCGAGACATGTCGGCTCTGGTAGTGGATGACACATGGGCACTAAAGGGATTGATAATGCAGAGACAGACGGTGTCAAGGTGAGATGTGGCTGCTATGAGAGTGTGAGATATGCCTGCTATGAGTGTGTGAGATATGCCTGCTATGAGTGGGTGAGATGTACCTGCCATGAGTGAGTGAGGTGTCTGTTATGAATGGGTGACGTATGGCTGCTATGAGTGGGTGAGATGTCTGCTATGCTGTGGGTGGGTGAGATGTGGCTGCTATGAGTGGGTGAGATGTGCCTGCTATGAGTGGGTGGGATATGCCTGCTATGAGGGGGTGAGATGTGCCTGCTATGAGTGAGTGAGAGAGACGTGACTGCCAGGAGTGAGTGAGGTGTCTGGTATGAATAGGTGACATATGGCTGCTGTGAGTGGGTGAGATGTAGCTGCTATGAGTGGGTGAGCTGTGCCTGCTATGAGTGGGTGAGGTGTGCCTGCCATGAGTGGGTGAGATGTGCCTGCCACAAGTGAGTGAGGTGTCTGTTATGAATGGGTGACATATGGCTGCTATGAGTGGGTGAGATGTGCCTGCTATCCTGTGGGTGGGTAAGATGTGGCTGCTATGAGTGGGTGAGATATGCCTGCTATGAGTGGGTGAGATGTGCCTTCCATGAATGAGTGAGGTGTCTGTTATGAATGGGTGACATATGGCTGCAATGAGTGGGTGAGCTGTGCCTGCTATGAGTGGGTGAGATATGCCTGCTATGAGTGGGTGAGATGTGCCTGCCACGAGTGAGTGAGGTGTCTGTTATGAATGGGTGACATATGGCTGCTATGAGTGGGTAAGATGTGCCTGCTATGCTGTGGGTGGGTAAGAAGTGGCTGCTATGAGTGTGTGAGATATGCCTGCTATGAGTGGGTGAGATGTGCCTTCCATGAATGAGTGAGGTGTCTGTTATGAATGGGTGACATATGGCTGCTATGAGTGGGTGAGCTGTGCCTGCTATGAGTGTGTGAAATGTGACTACTATGAGTAGGTGAGATATGCCTGCTATGAGTGGGTGAGATATGCCTGCTATGAGTGGGTGAGCTGCGCCTGCTATTAGTGGGTGAGATATGCCTACTACGAGTGTGTGAGCTGTGGCTGCAAGAGTGGGTGAAATGTGACTGCTATGAATAGATGAGATATGCTAGCTATGAGTGGGTGAGATATGCCTGCTATGAGTGGGTGAGATATATCAGCTACAAGCGGGTGAGATATTCCTGCTACGAGTGGGTGAGATATGCCTGCTCTCATTGCTGGAGTCCTTTAATACTAAAGAGATTGTGCAGAGGCAGGCGGCACGGCCTCTTACACATAGCAATGCACATTCAGAGGTACTGCACAGGTTAACGCACAGTCGACTGTATTGCACACATCTGTGTGGTGAATGATGTATTGCACAATCATAGGTGTTGAACAGTAATGCAAGCTTGTAGGCAGTGTACATCAGGACTTGTTGCACACTGCAGTGAACAGATCCTTTAAGTGAGGAAGAGAAAGCTATCATGTTATCTTATCTCCCCGGTGCACAAGTGGTGACTAGAGGTAGCTTTAGCTGTATGGTAAGAACTATTGTCACACACAACACACAATAATCCTTTCTGGGTTCCGAAGTATTTCACAATACTAATTAACCACTAATCTTTTATGGGTTCCAGAGTAGCATGCTACTCGCCGAAAAAGCGCTTCAACGCCTCGTCAGGGGTAGTAAGCGCTATATAAATGCAATTACAATACAAAACACAACATAAAACATACATAGACAGACAGGGGCTTTTGAACAGCCAATTTCATCCATTGGCTGGTGTGGTTCAGTGAACTTTTGGCATTGGCTACCAGGATTGTCCATCAGTGTTGACATCTGTCAATGGCACTTCACGGATGTAGGCATCCTTCAAGACACACACACACACACACAGACACACACACACACACACGCACGCATGCACATACACACTCTCTCTCTCTTTCTCTCTCATTGGCTCCTGCACTCTATCTGCTTACTCTCCCCCACTGCTTATCCATTCTTCCCAGGTGCCCCTATCTCTCTCCCCATTTTTTAACTGCACCATTCTTAAAGCCTGTCAGCAGTGCTTTAAATGGTCCGGTACTCACCAGTACTGAGTACCGGCACTTTTTCATTTTCTCGCATCGAGTACCGGCCCTTTTCCTTGAATAAGGAGCGGACCGGTACTCACGAGGGCCTGACTTTGACGCAGTTGGCGCTCCGTTCATCGATCACCTCGTACCTCCGGCAGCACCTTCCACTCTTATTCACATTGGAAGCCTGGGCTGGGTTCGTACAAGAGAACAGCTGCTCTTGTCACCATTACACAGTGATCTGCGTGTACTGCTCTCGAAGCCATCAGAGCAGAGGTGTGGCTGCAGGGAGGTTAGTTTATCCTTTGTTCTTCCACAGCGGGCGCAGACAGTAGGCTGTAAAACTAATGGGCGAGGGTGTGAGAGACATTGTTCAGGGTAACACAGTTCTACAATGACGCTTCTGTAGCAGAAATCGCTATATGTAAACTGCTGCCATTAGACGTTTTACACAAATTCGCCCGTACATCTATCACAAGACAAGATGTTGAGCACTATGTAAAAGTCAAATACTTGATATTGTGCATCTACAAAACACATAGAAGCATTTTTTCCAGTTACTGTAGCCTGTGGGGGTATTTTCAAGGAGCCAAAGAACAAAAAGTTTGCTCTTGCATCACTATCTCTAACCATCCTTTCACAACTAAATTGCCTATTTGCATGTGTAAATATAATGGGATCTCGGTACCAAACTCACTGATGATCCCTGTGAAAAATGCGATATGCTCTTTGAACAGAGATGTTTGCAGCCAGCGCTAAACCATCTGGGCTTACATGCCACAAGGAAGTATACGGCTGTATTTTTTTATCAAAAGTCGATATATGTAATGCATGACTAGGTAAGTGCGTGTAACTCACACTCATGGTTGCAATTTATTGCACACTGTGATCGGACGGCAAAAGCAGGAAAACTGAAACGGTTCCTCTATTTTGTACCCCCAGGTGATCATTGGTACAAGTTATTTTAGTACAAGCACAGTATACATATTTTATTTGTAATAAGTCCCATCTCCTGACTGTCAGTAGCCATATTTCGATTCAGACAGACCCACTTGCCATTTGTAACGTGATGTGAATGTCTGTTGCTTTTTTAAATATTTATTTCATCAACAGTTAAAAATGCAAGAATACATTTGACATTTACTATATTAAGTATATGAGGCAGATAATATGTTATTATCTAAATTAACATACGTGGGATTGCAATAAATACTGCAAAGTAATGTCAACAAAAGATTTTAAAGCAATTCAAATTATCCAACAGAGACGTCTTTTCAACATGTGTGCTATGTTACATATATGGGTGTATATTTTAATTACACAGTGTATTCAGAGAACCCAGTTAGATACCTTTATTCATCTAAAATCACATGTGCAATCTGTTTATTCTGTCCACTACTCCTTTCCAATCACATAAAATAGAATGTTGAAAGGTTGAGCCACCAGCAGCAACTTCACCAGTGTCTGTGTCAACATTTCTTATCCAGTGACAGCGAGACCGAGAATATGCTGCTTACTGAAGTTACACAAAGTATGTCCCTTGGAAAGCAACTCTGGTTTCCATGTTAGACAGAAACACCCACTAGTGCCGAGAATGAAAAGGGTGTCTGATGAATTGCTCGCTTTTTTGCAGCTAAGCAGTTACTAATCGTATGAAACAGGAAGCCGGTACCTTTCTCTTAAGCAAGTAAAATTGGGGCACCATAAGTAGCAATACTCTGGTGGTTAATGCGCTTGCTAGAAAGATCTGTGTGCATACTAATCTAAGGTTCAACTCACCATAAAATTGACTAGAGGGTCATTGTGCGTGCTGGAAAGCACAGCATGCAACATGTAGATCAGAGATTTGTTTTTTTAAATGTAGATAGCTCAGTTGGATACTGTTTTTGTTGCATAGATCCTTGTCTTCCCTGTAGGTCACAAATTAACATCCTTGGCATATATCTTGGTCGTACAAACCCCCGGCCGTATTTATTAAACAAAATGAATAAGCATTATTAATATATACAAGATTTACAAATTTACGCAGAAAATTATGCATTACACTGATTACAAAAAAAGAGATTGCCGCCACATGCCGTTTGGCCGCTGCCGCTGAACGCCCTTCCCCCTTCAAAAACCCCAGGTAATGAAGGAGTGCCCCCGCGTCATGCCACTTTTCAGCCCACTCCTTCCCAAGAAGGAACAATATGCCCAAAACGCCCCTTCATATGCTTTCCTGGTCCTGGGTGCTAGGCTAGCTGCCACGAGGTCCGGTAGTTGGGGGCACCAATCTGCCAAAGTAGTTCTGGGAAAGGGGTGGCATACTCCACTGCCGCCGGGAGGTGTGCCCTGAAAACCTGCATCTTAAAGCGAGAAAGTGCATCAGCAGCATGGTTTAATACACCTGGCACATGTTTAGCTCTAAATTGCATATTTAGCTTCATGCATAACAGTACAATCTCCTTCAATAGACGGAGAATCATCCTACACCGTGCCGCTTGTTGGTTGATGCATTCGACCACCGTCATGTTATCTGACCAGAACACCACTGATTGATTACGCAGTTGTTCTGGCCATACTGTTAACGCCACCCAGATGGGGAACAACTCTAGGAAACCTATGTTGCCCGTCAAACCGGTCTCGACCCACCATGCTGGCCACCGCTGCGCCACCCACTCGGTACCGAGTATGGCGCCAAATCCCTCACTACCCGCAGCATCAGTCATTAAACCTAACTCCGCGGAAGTAGTGGGCGGACCGGGCCACACTACCCTGCCATTGAAGTCCTGCAGGAATGCCATCCAAATCCGCATGTCCTGCCTGACCTCAGCTGACAGCCTGGTGTGGTGGTGTCTCTCCCTGAGCCCCGCCATTGCCTGTGAGATGGATCGGGAAAATGGCCTTGCCATAGGTATGATCCTTAGAGCAAAATTCAACTGCCCTACTGTCTGTTGTAACTGGTGCAATGTGACCCTCTCCCTAACCAAGCACTGCTGTAATGCTGCCCTGAGCTTGGTGATCTTGTCCGCGGGCAACCTGAAACACCCCTGTATGGAATCTAACTCAATCCCTAGGAACTCTATTGTTGTATTAGGTCCCACCGTCTTTCCCTGGGCCAAGGGAACCCCAAAAGCATGCATGAGTGCGCAAAATTCCTGCAGCGCCCACGCACACTCCCGGGATCCCGGTGACCCCAAGATAAGAAAATCATCCAGGTAGTGCATGACAAACTGGTGCCCTGTCACCTGTCTAAAAACCCATTCCAGAAATGAACTGAATTTTTCAAAATATGCGCAGGAAACCGAGCAGCCCATGGGCATACACATGTCCATGTAGAATTTACCTAAAAATTGAAAGCCAAGTAGATGAAAATCAGACGGGTGGACTGGCAACAGACGAAAAGCGGACTCTATGTCTGATTTTGCCAAAGGGCTCCAGGGCCTAAACCCCTGAGCATCTCCACCGCTTGATCAAAAGAAGCATATCTCACACTGCAAAACTCATCATCAATTGCATCATTCAATGAACTTCCCTTGGGTGCTGACAGGTTATGTATGAGTCTGAATTCTCCACTTTCTTTCTTGGGAACCACGCCCAAAGGGGAGCAGACAAAATTCTCAACAGGGATTGAATCATATGGGCCAGCTACTCTGCCCAGTTGCAATTCTTTATCAATTTTCATCGCTGCTACGCTAGGTTTGGCTCGCACCGAGAGTTGGTTCTTGCACTCTGATGCCCCCGCATAATCAGGTGCCGGTATCCTAAAACCGTACCTGAAACCATCTAGCAGCATTTTTGCGGTGGAATGACAAGGATATTTGTTTAGCCAGGGTGTCAGTGCCGTTACATCAATGGGTGACCGTGCCTTGTGATGTGCCTGCACCTCACTCCTGTTTCTTACCTCCCTTATCCTTTGCTTTCTTAAAACATTTGGACTCGGGGTGAGACGGGTTCGCGCAGATGGAACACGCATGTTTAAACCTGCACGTGCCTTGCGGTCTAGTGCAAGCACGTCTGTTAAAATCCCAGCATGTCCCTTTGCGTCCTCCCCCGGTGTTTGTATGGCCGGAGGGACCTGTGTTTGGCTGTGACCGAAAGGACTGAAAGGACTGAAAGGACTGAAAGGACTGGTTCTTGGCCCTTTCCTGAACTCCCCCGCCAATTGGGTCTAACCATGCAATTGTGTCAATGCGGTCCCACGATAGGGATGGGTCAGATGCTTTAGTTCTCCTGAAACTCCTGTCATATTCCTTCCATCCCTCACCCCCGTATTTATCATGCGCCAGAACAATCCTGTTTTGGTAACATGCCATCTCTGCCTGTATATTGGGGAAACGCTCAGCCATGACTGCCATGAAAATGGAAAAACCTCTAATCCAATTAATCAAGTTTTCTTCCACCCTGTACTTCATAAGTTCGTTTGCCCATTCCCTCGGGAGCATCCAGTCTTTGTTCTTCCTGGCATCTTCCCTCTCCTTTTCACAAATAAGCAAAGAGAACATATTAATGTAAGCCCCCGACCAAATCCTGTCTTTTACGTCCTGTGTGACATGCCTCCCCAAATTCTCCCGCTCTGTGCGGGACTCCCCCACATTCAACATTGGCAATGTCAGCTGCTTACCTACTGGAGCGGAGCCGGCTGATCCTGACGGTTTTTCCTTCGTCAGGCTGCTCCCCGGTACTCCCCCGCTGAGTTCAAGTGGCTTGGCACCCCCGCTGAAATGACAGGGGACAGCGTACCCCGGCCCTCCACCGTTTTGTCCACTGGTGCCCCATGAAACTGAGCAACTATTCGCATCGCCTCTGCGAGTGGATCACCGCCCACGTCCTTACCCCCCACTGTTGATGACAGGATCCCTGCTTTCCCCAACCAAGGAAGGATTGCTGCTAAATGGGACACTACATCCTGTGGAATCCCCTCCCCCCCCCGTACTAGGAAACACCGGCAACTGCGGGCTATCCCCTGACGGTCCGGGCCCTTCCCCGGGCTGGGGGACTGACACCGGGGTAATTGGGGGCTGGGGAGCTGGCACCGGGACAGACGCAGGGACTGGAACTGGGGCAACTGGCGGAACTGGTACATGTTCTGCGGGCGGGACCTCCTCTGGAGGCAAAACAGGGGCTGGGGACAATGGTAACCTTGGTTCCATCCGCCCCCCCTTGTTAGTCCTAACCCTTTTTGGGAGGGGAGGAAAAGCCGACCTTGGGGGCACCATGCTGCGCCTGGCCCTCTCTTCTCTCTCTTCCGTCCCCCCTTGCGCGTCTACCCTCTCCCTGAGATCAGCGAGACCCTGCCCCAACTCGTCAACCTTTTTGAGCATTGCCTCCATAAAGCTCTCCATACGAGAGTGCTTGCCACCCCTCTTTGCCTTCCCAGCCATGTCTGTATACGCAGATATATAAATATATGCCCTCCTTATCAGTGGCTGATACCGTGCCTGGACGCTAAATCAAAGCTCTTGCGCCTAGGGGCCTCTACAGCGCTCGGTTCGGAGCTTACCGCAAAGGAGACAGTAACACGATTCCTGTCACCCCACTACACCACAGAGCTAATATTCCTAAGCGATTGGCGATATCCGGGTACCTGCGGTACAGACCAACTGCCCCACCGAGAGGATGACAAACAAATAGCACCAGAGTCCCACGAGGCTGCTGATATCCGTTAAACCATATTTTCCACTCCCACTTTTTTTTTTTTTTTTAAACAGCCTGACCACGGAGGGACTCGAACGCGGCTCTAAAACCGGTTCAGCAGGACCAAAGACAATATTCCTAACGTGCCCTGATGAATACCAGAAGGGTGCGCGCCTTCGCTAGTCGAGCGCCACCTCAACCGGGTACCTGCCGTCCTCTGCTGCCCTGCCGGGATGCCGCCTGCGTCGGAACACGGAAGAATCGAGACTCCAGTCGCGCCGGTCGCAGCCACCGCTTGCCGCCGATTGCAGCCGGTTGTTCAGGGCCCCCAAGCCTGTCCTTCCCGGAACCACGCCTGGCCCCACGGTACTCCGCTACCTCGATACCCTGAAAATAGAAAAAAAAAATAGAAATTACAGCCTCCTAGCGAGGCTGGTGTGGCAGGCTGGGGAGCGGGGAGCGAAGAGACATACTCCTTCGCTCCCCAGCCTTTTAACTGTTTCCATGCCAGGCCGGTTCTAACCGGTCTGGCGCTATCCCATCGCGTGACCCGGAAGTGATTCCAATCACTTCCGGGGCACGCCCAGGACCCGGGACCAATTACTTGTGAGGCGCGCCTGTCGCGTCACCAAGGCGCGCGACAGGCTTGCCTCTGTGATCGAAGGAGGGGGCCGGCACAACCGCCATACTTTTGGCGTGGCCGATGCCGGCCCCGCCGTTCTCTATATCTTGGTGAATTAAGCCCCTGCAGCAAGGTCCTGCATGCAACAACAAGGCATATATATAGAACCTTACTGTTTTTTTCTCAGTCTTTTCATTTTTGAAGGTTGCTAAAAAAGGGTTACTTTGGGTAGTAATAAACACTTATTAGTAAGTGCTATATAAATGGTTATTAGTGTAAAAAGCTACTGGACAGATACATCCGATATTCTAACAATGCATGCAGATTTCTTGCATAAAAACCTTGGAAAGGTCAAAAACTTAGCCCGCCCCTTGGTTCCGCCTTTAGCAGCACCCTTATGCCCGCCTCAAGCTCCACCCCCAGTCTATCCCTCCTTTTGATGAGTACCTGCACTTATTTTTGTCCATTTAAAGCACTGCCTGTCAGCCATGTTGCAACAGTAAAGTAAAGCTGGGGCCAGCGCCGGCTGTAAATCGGGTTGCCCGGGACAGTGCCCTTTGCGGAAAGAAAATTTGGCATTTGTTGTGTGGGCGGGGGTGAGGGCAGGAGGTGTGAGGAAGATGGGAGGAGGGCAGGGAAATGATGGGGTGCTAACAATTACACTGAGGTATATTAGGGGGTGATTACACAGTCTTTAACGGGACTAGACTGAGATCAAGCTGCTCTTTGCATGACATTAAGTCAGGCAGCTCCCTGATGCGACCCTCGGAATAACGGTGGCCTGAGCTCAGCTCACCCATGCCCAAGGCCAGCCCTGGCTGGGGCATCATGACTCATGATTGCCCCCAGTCACAACCAAAGCGTGTACACAGTGAGCACCTTTGAATGGTTCTGCAGGTATTGCTGCCTACTCCAGGAAAGGAGGACTCTAGGGACCTCTAGTGACGACCCGAGGTACTGCAATCTGCTACAGAAAACTAGTTGTGTTTGACTCCAGAACCTAAATTAATAACATAAATTACTGCACCTGCCCCTGAAAGAATTTGTTTCTGACTCCAGGACCTCTGTTACTAATCCAGGCTACTGCAGCCTGATCTTTTATAAACACCTACGGTACTGCAGCCTGCTAGAGAAAAGATCTGTTTCTCACTACAGTGACCTCTAGTAACGACCAAAGGTACTGCAGTCTAAAACAGACAGGATTTGTTTCTGAATTCAGGAAGACTACTGCAGAAAGAACGTATCTCTAACTCAAGTGTCCACTAGTAACTACCTAAGATACTGCAGCCTGTTACAGAAAGGTCTTATGTCTGACTGGAGACATCTCTAGTAACAAGCATTAGCAAAGCTGATTTTCGGTTACAGCCATATGTATTGGCTTTTCCAATTCTTGTTTAAAAAAACTGAGACCGGTGGTCTTTGTCAACACATGTTACAAATCTGCTGTCTGTCTCATGTTCCTTTTGTTGTTTTCTTTACTCTCTTTCCCATCGTCCGCATGTACCTTTGCCTACTTTTCACCTGACTTTTTTCCTTAAGTATTTTTTTACCTTTCCCTGTCTCCACACCACCCTTTTCCTTCCAACTCCTTTTTGCCTTTTCTCCTGGCTTTGCTCTTTGCTTCTTGCTCTTTAATTCTCTCTTTCTTACCCTGTCTTTTTTTGATTTCAAAATGTTCACGCTTCAAGGAACTACGGATACATTTATTAATAAACAGGAAAGGTTTACTCCCTCAAACTCTTCCCACTCATTTGTGTATAGAATTCCACGGCAACTGTGAGAAAGCCTCTTGAAAATTGTATTTTCTCCTGAAAATAGCTTGATACACTGGACAAATTAATAGGCTGTAGTTTGTTTTTTCCTTGACACAGGCTGAATTAGGGTAGGTACTGTTAGTTTCACAGCATCACTTGCAGGTAAGGGTCAGACTGTAGTCTCTTCTTGTAAATGGCACCACTCTGTGTTTTAATCTGAGTTTCCTCTTTGCAGATGGGCTGGAAGAGGTGGAGACTCCCTTCATTCTCAGGTGTGCTGAAGAAGCCAAGCACCTGGTGGATGCCGCCTACAAGCACACGCGCCAAACGTGAGTCTGAAGGTTTGGGTATTACCGAGTCATATCAATAGGAAAATTCCTCCTCAAGTGTGGGAGTAAAAGGGAGATATAAAACCACTGCCATCAGGCGCAGAATACCTGGCTGATTCCAATGCCTGACATGTCCCTTCAGGATTCTTTATTCAACTTCTGAGCCTCAATCTTTCACCATCAAAGCTGTCATCACTTCCTGTCTTCTGGTCTCTGACCTTCTCGGACCTGCACATTCAGAGTTGCCACCACTACCCAAGATGCTCTTTCAGAGCTGCCATCATAACAGGTTTTAGAACCTGTCCCTTCAAAAGAAAGACTAACATTGTCTGGCCTTTTATCTCTCAACTCGTCCCTCTAGAGCTGCCATGACTGTTAGAGTGAAGAGAGAATTCACCATAGATCACTGCCAGAAATCCTATCATTGTTAAGACTCTGAACTCTCACCTGTCCTTATAGAGCAATCTTAACTGCCTGAATTCTGACTTAGCCCTTTGGAGCTTCCATCACTGCTGAATCTATCATTCCTCCATCGGAATTCCCATAAATCCATGAGATTCACTCGATATGCGCCCGATTGAGATCCGCCACCTCTTATTGAGCTCCACTTCTTCTTACGCTCTACAGTATCTGCTGGTGAAGCGTGCACCACCGCTGTTGATACTATATCTGTTCTGTGTATGTGGGATGGCTTAGTCTACCATGTATGTGTGTCACACCTCTCCTCTCTCCGATGGTGAAGCACTCATTGCTGCTGGTGATACTATGTCTGTTCTGTGTATGTGGGGTGGCTTAGTCTACCCTGTATGTGTGTCTCACCTCTCCTCTCTTCGACGGTGAAGCATTCATTGCTGCTGGTGATACTATGTCTGTTCTGTGTATGTGGGATGGCTTAGTCTACCCTGTATGTGTGTCACACCTCCCTCTCCCCGATGGTGAAGCATTCATTGCTGCTGTTGATACTATGTCTGTTCTGTGTATGTGGGGTGGCTTAGTCTACCCTGCCCTTGTGTGTCACACCTCTCCTCTCTACGACGGTGAAGCATTTATTGCTGCTGGTGATACTATGTCTGTTCTGTGTATGTGGGGTGGCTTAGTCTACCCTGTATGTGTGTCTCACCTCCCCTCTCTTCGACGGTGAAGCATTCATTGCTGCTGGTGATACTATATCTGTTCTGTGTATGTGGGATGGCTTAGTCTACCCTGTATGTGTGTCACACCTCACTCTCCCGATGGTGAAGCATTCATTGCTGCTGTTGATACTATGTCTGTTCTGTGTATGTGGGGTGGCTTAGTCTATCCTGCCCTTGTGTGTCACACCTCTACTCTCTACGATGGTGAAGCATTTATTGCTGCTGGAGATACTATGTCTGTTCTGTGTATGTGGGGTGGCTTAGTCTACCCTGTATGTGTGTCTCACCTCTCCTCTCTCCGATGGTGAAGCACTCATTGCTGCTGGTGATACTATGTCTGTTCTGTGTATGTGGGATGGCTTAGTCTACCCTGTATGTGTGTCACACCTCTCCTCTCTCCGATGGTGAAGCATTCATTGCTGCTGTTGATACTATGTCTGTTCTGTGTATGTGGGGTGGCTTAGTCTACCCTGCCCTTGTGTGTCACGCCTCTCCTCTCTGATGGTGAAGCATTCATTGCTGCTGGTGATACTATGTCTGTTCTGTGATGTGGGATGGCTTAGTCTACCCTGTATGTGTGTCACACCTCCCTCTCCCCGATGGTGAAGCATTCATTGCTGCTGTTGATACTATGTCTGTTCTGTGCATGTGGGGTGGCTTAGTCTACCCTGCCCTTGTGTGTCACACTTTTCCTCTCTACGACGGTGAAGCATTCAGTGCTGCTGGTGATACTATGTCTGTTCTGTGTATGTGGGATGGCTTAGTCTACCCTGTATGTGTGTCTCACCTCACCTCTCCTCTCCTCTCTCCGATGGTGAAGCACTCATTGCTGCTGGTGATACTATGTCTGTTCTGTGTATGTGGGATGGCTTAGTCTACCCTGTATGTGTGTCACATCTCTCCTCTCTCCGATGGTGAAGCATTCATTGCTGCTGTTGATACTATGTCTGTTCTGTGTATGTGGGGTGGCTTAATCTACCCTGCCCTTGTGTGTCACACCTCTCCTCTCTCCGATGGTGAAGCATTCATTGCTGCTGGTGATGCTATGTCTGTTCTGTGTATGTGGTGTGGCTTAGTCTGCCCTGCCCTTGTGTGTCACACCTCTCCTCTCTCCGACGGTGAAGCATTCATTGCTGCTGGTGATGTGTATGTGGTGTGGCTTAGTCTACCCTGCCCTTGTGTGTCACACCTCTCCTCTCTCCGATGAAGCATTCATTGCTTCTGGTGATGCTGTGTCTGTTCTGTGTATGTGGGGAGGCTTAGTCTACCCTGCTCTTGTGTGTCACACCTCTCCTCTCTGATGGTGAAGCATTCATTGCTGCTGGTGACACTATGTCTGTTCTGTGTGTGTGGGGTGGCTTAATCTACCCTGCCCTTGTGTGTCACACCTCTCCTCTCTGATGGTGAAGCATTCATTGCTGCTGGTGACACTATGTCTGTTCTGTGTGTGTGGGGTGGCTTAGTCTACCCTGCCCTTGTGTGTCACACCTCTCCTCTCCGATGGTAAAGCATTCATTGCTGCTGGTGATACTATGGGCCTGATCTAGTTTAGGGGGCAGATTACTCTGTCACAAAGATGATGGATATCCCGTCCGCCTTATTACAAGTGCATTATATCCTATGGTACTTGTAATAAGGTGGATGGGATATCCGTAGCGTTTGTGATGGAGTAACCCGCCTTCAAACTCTACATCAGGTCCTATGTGTGCTCTACGTGAGGTAGCTTAGTCTACCCTTCCCATGTGTGTTGTGCCTCATTTTTCTCTGCGGGTGAAGCATGCCACCCCTACTTTAATTCAGATCTTGATACCCTGAACACTAACTCCACTCCTCATTCCTCACATCTAAAGAGATCACGCAGAGATTACGCGGGGACGTCTTTCCCCTGAGGCCAGCTTTCCAACTGTTGTAGGATTTAGTAACTGAACACACATTTCATGACAGGTCCTGCTTTGGCCCTCATTACGAATGGGCATTTTGCGCCAAATTGGTATTTTGAGTTTTACTGTAATTCACCACACAATTTTTCCCAACTAAAATCTAGTGAAATTTGTGCTGGCAAAAAAACACTGCACATTCTGAGTTTACAAACCTCAAAGAAGGAGAAATTATACAGTTTCACCACGTTACCCCTCAGTCTGAAGTGTGGAAATCAGAATGGTGCAACAACATCACACTTGGTAACAACCAAACCCCATGGTATTGATAATTTCTGGCACGATATTAGGATATGCAACACAAAAAGATGATGGACGGAATGCTGAACATTGTCAAACATTCATCAGTCACAGATCTTGGTATAATCCATCGTTATTTTGCTCGCTACGCCATTCCAGTTCAAACCCAGCCATATTCAAATCAGCCTTGACCCTGCTCCCCATGGGAACAGTCCAGCACGAACTGCTAGGCCAGGTCCTCCCTGGACCGGAAAACAAACATCCTGGAACTGTTTTTTGGGTATCACCCCTCATCAGCCAGGCTAGGTTGAAACTCCATGCTGCTGCCTTCCTTTTCTACGGCTGCAAATTCGGAGTTTGATGTTATTGGCCCCACAAATTCCACTAAGGTTTTAGCTGCAACAAATTGTGCAGGCAAAAATAAGTGGGTGTGGTAATTATTGCAAAACTTGGCATCTTGATTCAGGCATAAACTCCTGTGTGTGCACATATCAGCATTTGCAGGGTACTCAACGTGGACCTTAGTATCGAAAAGTCCAATTTACTAAAGAGACATTGAGACAAATGGTGGTCTGTAGAAACCAAGTAGAAAAGTTATTTAGTGATATAGTCCTGTTACTAGAATACACAGATGATCTGCTCCTAATATTAGATTCCATTGGAGGATCACTGGAGGATTGTTCAATGGCTCTCAGTGACATTAATCTTAAACTGGTTAAGAATGTGTAGACTCTTCACACATCAGAAATTCAGATTGTCAAGACTAGTCTGGAAAACGTTATTTTTAGGATAAAACTTTGTCTTTCTGTTTTGCCTGCAAAAACCTCCTGTTCAAGCTCACAATTTGAAAATCTTTCCTAATGGGGACAGCATGCGAGGAACACATTGTTCTAGAGAAGTTAGTTTCATAAAATAAGGGAAAAGGGGTACACTCGTTAGATTCAGATCTAGCAATGAAAAGAGTAACTACACTACAAAGGTCACTTCTTTGATAACCTTAAAAGTGAATCAGAACTTTAAGACGTGTGGGTCCAGTCCTCGGCCTCGAGGCTTGCACTGTTGCGGTGCTGCCCATGATCTGTGTGTAGATCAATGTCTTCATTTGAAGCAGTGGCAATTGACACATTTAACTAAAACTTAAAGACACAACAAATTGACCAGACCTAAATTATATTTTTCCTCCCCAGTTTAAAGAACAAACTGAAGCAGGGGAGCCTCTCGCCCTCAGACATCATGGCTTTCTTCAAGCAGCCAGTGGCAGGCAGCAGGACCGCCATCCGGGCAGCGGATTACATGGAGACCACCTTCCAGTTGTTGAAGGAGAGGGTGGAGAACTCCTACCAGAGGCCCTTCAATATCACAGGTAAGAGACTAATGAATATCCATGGGAAGTGACTGTTCACTAACTAGCAACTAGCAAAGTGCTGCTCAGTCTAACCAGCCAGTGAGGGCCCAGTACAACCACTGGCAGACTGTTTAGTATAACTACTAAGAGACTGTTTAGTATTACTTATCAGATATTATTCAATATAGCTGGCAAGAGGCTGCCCTTTGCAACCAGTGAAATACTCTTCAGAGGGTATCCAACCGCAGGAGGTCAAATACAACCACGGATAGTGTGTTCATTCCAACCAACTACTGACAGATTGCTTAGTACAACCAGTAAGAGATTGTAAGTATTACCAATTAGATAATGTTCAGTAAAGCTACCAAGAGACAGTCTATTGTAACCAAAGAGAGACAGTGCAGAGATTAACCAACCAGAGGAGGCTCAATACAACCACTGAGAGAATGTTCAAAGTGTGCCCAACCAGAGGAGGCCCAGTACTACCAATGATAGACTGTACTGCATATCAAAGAAGTACAACAATTAGCAGCCTGTTTAGTAGAACCAGTAAGAGTTTAGAATATGTTGAGCATAAATAAGAATGTAGGCAAGCGGAAAGTAATTCCTGTTAGAAGCTAGCAGGCAGTCCCTAGTAGATCATGTAATGTTATGTTATGTTATGTTAATGGATTTTGTAAAGCGCGACAGCTGCCCCAGCAAAGAGGCGTCCCGGCGCTGACAGCAATGAGGTGGACAAGATCAGGGAGGGGCCCCAGGGAAGGCCTACGGAGTGGGAAAGAGAAAAGTTTTTATGGCTTTCCTGAATTCAAAACAATTGTTAAGCCCACGAATGCGAGCAGGCAGCGTGTTCCAAAGGATGGCCGCTATGTTCCGGAAAGAGCGACCTCCGGCGCGAACCCTCCTAACCCGGGGAACCACCACCAGGTGTTGTCCCATGGAACGGAGCTGGCGGGGGGGAACGTAGGGTAAAAGCAAGTTGGTCAAAATACCAGGAGAGGCAGATTTCAGGGCTTTGAAGGCTATACAGAGAGCCTTGAACTCAATCCGCCTGGCCACAGGCAGCCAGTGGAGACGGCTAATGGCGTTTGTCACAGAGCAGGCTCTGCGCAAACCGAGGAGAGATCTTGCGGCTGCATTCTGTACCCTCTGTAGCCTATGTATTTCTGTCTTGTTTGCACCCAAATACAGTGAGCTGGCGTAATCAAGTCTAGACATAATCAAGGCCTGAATGATGATCTGCCTGGTAGGGGCATCATAAAAGCCCAGGATGGGTTTGAGTCCTCGCAACAACCCACAGCAGGTACCAGCCACCTTTTTAGTTTGGGTCTGGAAGTTGAGGGATGCATCCATCCAAACCCCTAAGTTGTTCACTGCCTGCTTGGGGGAGGGGGCAATGCCTAGGCTCTTAGGCCACCAGAGCTCATTCCATAGACCATGGTCTTTCCCCACCAACAAAACCTCCGACTTGTTAGCATTTAGTTGGAGACAATTGGCGGTCATCCACTCGGCGACTGCCGCAAGATCACTTTAAAACTTAAAAGCGTCCTGCTTAGAGTCGCTTGAGAGAGCCACCACCAGCTGTGTGTCGTCGGCGTAGGAGACCATGGTCAGCCCTCTGCTCTTGGCTACTACAGCCAGAATTTGTACGTATAGGTTGAAAAGCAGAGGGCTCAGGGAGGAGCCCTGTGGCACCCCTTGCTTTATGGGAAAGATGCCAGAGGTGAAGGGGGGAGCTATCACCTGAAACATCCTATCAGCAAGGAATGAGGCGAGCCACTTCCGGGCTAAGCCTACAATTCCAGCCTCCTCCAGGCGTCGCAACAGAATTGCGTGGGACACTGTATCAAACGCGGCATTTAATGACAGATTGCTTAGTACAACCAGTAAGAGATACATTAATGCTATTAAACAATGAGCAAGCAGCAATTCAGCAACACCTGTAAGGGATGCTTGTATGTGAGTAGTCTGGCACAGTTGGACTGTTTAGCACCACTATTAAGACTGTGCTCACTCCAAAGAGCCTACTCTTATAGCCAATTCTTTGGTCTTATTACTTTAGGATGTGCACGGCTTAGGAGCATTAGAGCTAGCAAACCCATATGTACACTTAAAATATGTAAGTCAAGAACTGCTCGTTATACTCAGAAAGAAACTGTATTCATAATATTTGACTTCATCAACAACAGTCAAACCCATCAATTTAATCTTTCTTATCTTTTGTCACTATGTATGTGAGTGCTGCACGTCACAAACTACATGTTATGGAATGGCACAATAGGATGTACTTGTTCTGTGGGATGCAAAGCATCTTTAACATAACATGAGATACTTTAACACCAGCAGGATGTTCTCATGGTTTCCTTCTAGAATCTTCTTAAACTCCACAAGCTCGCATTTGTAAACTTTTATTTAGCTGCTCTTCATCTCGAAATGAACCCTCCGGGAATTAAAAAATCAAAAGCATTGTAATGCTGAGTTCTATAATAATAATAATAATATATTCACCTCAAAAGAAGTGAGCGGGTACGAGCAGTGGCCATTTTGGAATGGGTTAGAAGACCTGACACTCACTGCAACCACTGTCTTGTTGTAATGTAGACGCTGACTCACTTCAACCTGTGCCAGCAATCATGGGCAGAGAGAGACCCAAATCCTCTACCGTGCAACCAAAGCCAACAGAAGAAGACTCCTGAAAGCCAAATTCACTAAATTCTCCTTTCCGCAGTTTAGGGAGGGGGGCAGAGGAGGCTTTGTTGGTGGTGGTGGAAGACACTCTCTCTGAAAAAGACAATGCTTTTGGGAAGGGTTCTGGGTCTGTCTGGCACGCAGCCTCCATAGTCTGGTTTGGTGCTCTTGAGGTACAGCAACGCCAGTAAGGGCTTATATTGTGTTGACATACCACCATTTCAATAGACAAAGTTTTGGCAGTTGAAATCCTCACGCTCTACTCAGTACTCAGTAATTTGTTCTTGAAATGCACTAAAAACACATTTCTTTGGGTAGACTTTTGCAGGTTTGTTATCGTCCCGTGACCTCTTTCTTGAAGTATCTATTCTACTGAATATTCGAAATTTCCATTGTGGGTTTATTTGTACATTTTTAAATTTGTAATACATTTAAAATGTTCCCAAAGTTATTTATCCGTTTGTTTATCAAACATTTATACTTTGAATCCTATTTGGATTCTTTTTGTACAGTGCCGCATATCTCTTCATTTCCCAAAAAGCACTTTGTACATTTTATACTTAAAGAAGACAAGACTATTCGCAGATAAAGGAACAATTTTTTTTTTTTTTAAAGATTTTTTATTATGTATTTCAATACAAAAGTAACAAACATTTCCAGCATATTAGACGTTGCATAGTAAATGTTACACAGTATCACACACTGCATCAGGTAGAATAACAGCCAGATCGTATATCCCGAGGTTAAAGGTAGTGTAAAAATACATTCTATACATCATTCGTAAATAAACCAGGGTGCTCGTTTAGATAAACAGTAAGGGGTTCCCAAAAATTAGCAGGTTTGGAAGCAGTAGGTATATAACATAAAATTATCTCTACAGTAAATAGAGTCCATTATCCATTGTTTCACTGTGGGGGCTTTCTTGCTGTCCCAATGCATCGCCACCCTGCGTTTCGCCAAGAGCAGGGCTATGGCAGCAAACTTTTTTTTTGATGATTTCAACGGTATCACATGGCTCAATAAGCATAGTTGCAGTGTGCAACTCAATTTACAGTTCAGGATGGCACCTAGCAAATTTACCACATGATCCCAATATTCTTGTACTCGCCCACATCCCCAGGCAAGATGAACAAAGTTAGCTTGATCTAGGCCACATCTTTTACAGTGTGCGTTATCACGTAGACCATATTTGCATAATTTCAATGGGGTGTGGTAAGCCTGATGTAAGTACTTGTAATGTATAATACGCAAGTTCCCGTTGGGAGTGAGCAGTGTAGTAAGTGAACAACAAGACTGCCAGTCCGCCTCGCTGAGGGGTGTGTCCAGCAGCATGTTCCATTTTTCATGTGCTTTTGATGTGTTGTTGCCAATCTCAGATTGTATAGTTCTGTAGAGTTTCGCTAGCATATGGTTGTTGTCAGCACTGGTAATAAGTAGTTGTAACGAGTCAAGTGTAGGGGGTTCAGTTGGGTAAGAAGGGTATAATTTCTTTATGGCTTCCCGGAGTCTATGATAAGTGAATTTAAATAACATCGTTTGGTTATTGACATAGGAGAGATCCTCTGGGGTGACGAACATCCCATCAATATAGAGATCCCCGAATAGGGTGATGCCCACTTGCTCTAGTAGCTCCATACTGCTTCTGTCTTGAGTGACTGATAATGAGGAGTGCTGTGCCAGTTTCATGTTCGGGGCATAGAGTGGAAGTTTTTTCGTCATCTGACCAATACGCAACCACGCGTCAGTAGTGGTGCGGATCGTATTAATCTCCTGCCTGGTCAGGTGGTGTCGTCGATGTGTCAAAATACTCGTTAAATGAATGGGGTTGGCGTCTCCGTCTTCCACTGCAAGATGTGGTAGATATCGAACTGGGTGATACCAATAGTAGGCATATTGTGCTTGGGCGCATAAATAGTATAAAAACAGGTCCGGGACCGCGAACCCCCCAGAGGCATACGGTAAGGTCAGTGTTTGCAATCGGATTCGTGCTTGTTTGCCTACCCATATTAAGTGTGTGAGAAGCGCACGTATTCTGCGAAATATTGGGGCTGGAGGAGTTATTGGTATGTTTGTGAATAGATATAGTAATTTGGGTAGAATCACCATTTTTATGAGAGATATTCGATCTGCTAGTGAGAGGGGGGGAGTGTGATCCACCTACTTATTTGTGTTTCAATTTCATAGACGGCTGTACCGTAATTCGTTCTTAGTACTATTTCCTGATCACAATGAATCCAGATGCCCAGATATTTAATGGGGTCCGTCTGCCACACCAGCGGGAACTCCAACGACTGTGGTTTAGTGACTTCCGTCAGTGGTAGTATGGCGGATTTGCTCCAATTAATCTGTAAACCAGATTGCCTGCCAAATTTGATATATTCTCTAAGGACCGGTTCCAAATTCGTGCCTGGGTCACGGACATAGAGCACCATATCGTCCGCATGATGCCAATGGGACGGAGGTGGAACCTCAACGCAGTGTGTGCATACCTTTGGCGTATTTTGCAAGCCAACGGTTCTATTACAATGGAAAACAGCAGAGGTGATAGTGGGCAGCCCTGTCTCGTGCCTCTTTGGATGTTTATGATGCCTGATAGGTGGCCATTTACCTTCATGCGTGCAGTTGGTTTGGTATATAGCAACTTAATCCAATTTAAAAGCATAGGCGGTAGACCAATCCATTGTAGAATTGTGAATAAATATACCCACTCTATAGAGTCGAAAGCTTTGGCCGCATCTAGGAGGACGGCCGCCGCTTCCAACTCCAGATTTAATTGATGCAGGAGTGCAAATATAGTGCACAGATTATGGGATGTCGATCGATTCGGTATAAAACCAGATTGATCCGGTAGGACTATAATTGGCATAAAAGGTTGCAATCGTGTAGCAATAATCTTGGCCAGTATCTTAACGTCGGTATTTATTAAGGAAAGTGGTCTATAGGATTCTGCACGGTCATGTTGTTTGTCCGGCTTTAACAGTGCCACAATCAGTGCTTCCCGTAGTGTTTGGGGGGAGAGTCTGATTGTTATATGCTTCATCGTACATTTCAACAATATGGGGAGTGAGTAGTTCTGCGTAGGCTTTATAGAATTCCCCGTAAAGCCGTGAGGCCCAGGGGTTTTGCCATTAGGTAATGACTGTATGGCGGTCTGCACCTCTTCCAGTGAGATGGGTTGTGCCAGGAATTCCCGCTGGCCATCTGAGAGCCAGACAAGTGCAATGTCTTCTAGATAGTCTAGAATTTCTTGTGTGTTTGCTGTGTCACGTGCAGCATAAAGCATGCCGTATGCATCCATGAAGGTGCCCAGTATGCCCTGATTGTCGTAGTGTGTTGTGCCTTCGCTATCTGTCATTTTCAATACAGTATGTTGTTTGTGTTCTATGCGTATCTGTTGCGCCAGATGTCGACCAGGCCTGCCCCCTTCTCCCATTTTGCGGGCTATGTGTCTACGAGTGATATATTTCATTTAATCTTCTGCGAGTTTGTTATATTGTGTGATTTCATCCCTAATTGCACCTAATAGAGTCGCATTGTGGGTGGTATCATATTCATCTTCCAATTTTTTTACTCGGGCTTCACTATTACTCAATTGTGTGCGGATGTCTTTTAAAATTCCAGCAGTTGTGCTAATACATAGACCCCGCAGGGTCGCTTTAAAGGCCTCCCATAACGTGCCAGCACTGTCTACTGAATGTTTGTTTAAATGAAAAAAATCTTCTATGGCACTATGAATGGTCTCTTTACAGATAGGGTCTAGAAGAGAAGTGGCATTGAAGCGCCATATAAACGGAGGAGGGGTGTAAGTCGGGACCTTAAGAGTCAGAACGACCGGTTTATGGTCCGACAGTGTTTTCGGGAGGTGCTGAATGTCTTGCACCCATGCACAGGTTGGTTCCGTGAGTAGCCAATAATCAAGGCGAGCCCAGCTACCATGCATGGTGGAGGAGTGGGTGCTTTCTAGCATCTGTGGGTTGCGCATACGCTAAATATCGTGCATATGAAACTCCAACATCCCATTGAGAATGGCGGATGCCGGCCGATGATGTTGTTCAGTGGTTGCGTGAAATCTATCACACGTGTCATCAAGTGTAACATTTGAAGTCCACCCCCTAAATTAATTCCATCTGTGGGAGAGACCGAAGAGTGTTCCATAAGTTAGTGAAGAAGGTAGGATCATCGATATTGGGGCCATATGTATTAACGATTCCTACCCTGGAGCCACGCAGGATGCCTACAATTATGACATATCGGCCATTGTCGTCAGTTAACGTTTGTTCCTGTATAAAGTTCGTCCCCTTGCGTATCAGTGTTATAACACCTCTGGCGTATGTGGAATATGAAGAAGCGACCTTTGCCTCAGCCCATCTTGTCCCCAGTGTTTCTGCTTTCTTTTTGAGAAGGTGTGTTTCTTGCAACAGGGCAATATTTATTTGATGCCTATCTAAATATACAAGTACCTGTCTGATCTTACGGGGGTTGTTGAGACCCCGCACATTCCATGTGACTAATCTCAGTGGTGTAGTATCAGTCGTCCTGTGCATCAGAAGAGCATTTACGATCTTGGCCGTGTAGCGTAATAGTACCTTGTCTACTCTCAGGATCTATCTCCATTTTGGTTGTGGAATTAAGTGCAATGAGTATCAACATAAGTGTGTTGTGTATTGAGATCTTAGCAGTTGCCTGGAAAAACAGAACATATAACTCAACTCCCCCCCCACCCACTTTAGCATCCCAACCATGCCAAAGACATCCCCAAAACTTAAATGCAAACAACAACAGAATTGCAGTGGGGTTTACCTGTTAGGAGGCAACTAGATGCTCGGTGTTCCATCCGCATGCAGATGGGGCCAGAGCGACAGATATGCTTAGTATTGCAGCAATGAGGGTGATGTTTAGAGAGATTCTTAGCTACTAGTATCGCATTTGACACCCCGGTGGTCGTACAGAGGACCAACAAGCACAGGTGAGTTACAAATATAGCAACATAGTGAAGGGTCACAGTTTGTACAGTACTTGCAATAGGTCTTTAGTCCAAACAGGGAAGGGCATACAGTTATAGGCTATTGGCATGAACTTGGGGGCATATGTATCAAATACCGTTATTGCGATTATCAAATAGCGATTTTTAGAGAATCGCTATTTGAGAATCGCAAAACGGGATGTAATAAAAAAATCGCAATTTTGTTGCGAATCCTTGGCATTCCTTAATTGCGACTCGCAAATTGCGAATCGCAATTAAGGAATACCTTCCCATTCATTCCTATGGGCCTAGAGGCCCATAGGAATGAATGGGAAGACATTCGCAATTTGCGAGTACCCATTAGGTACTCGCAAATTGCGAATGCAATTTCAAGGGTGCAAGCAGGACCGGACTGGGAACTAAAACCGGCCCTGACAAAGTGCTCGGCCGGCCCCCCGGGGGTTGGGGGTGCGGCCGAGCTCTTTGCCACAGCCGGTTTTCGGCCGATTTTGTTACAGGGCCGATTTTGCAGCTATGCTGCAAAAACGGCCCTGTAACAAAAACGGCCCCCAGGGGCCCAAAACCGGCCCCCACCCGTGCAGCGCACCGGGGGATTGCCCGGTGCCCGCTACGGCCAGTCCGGCCCTGGGTGCAAGGGTGTCATAAGGACACCCTGTTACACCCCTGAAATGAGCATGTGTGCACATGTGGCGCACATACATGCCCTAAGGGCACCTTGAAAAATGCAAAAAAGTGCATTTTTCAAGGAAATCGCAAATTACCACCAACTTGAAGTTGGTGGTAATTTGCGATTCCTTAAGGAGAAATCGCACAACTTGGGTGCGTTCTACATCGCATTTAAGGAATCGCAATTTGTGATTCCTTAAATGCATTCGCAAAATAGGGAATCACAAATTTTGCGATTCCCTATTTTGCGAGTGCCTTTTGGGATGATACATCCCAAAAGGCTTTTTCCCGTTCGCAAACGGGCCGATTCTGAGAATCGGCCCGTTTGCGAACGGGAAATGGGCTTCATACATATGCCCCATAATACCTTACCCTATTCCCTGGTACAATCAAGGCACCAACTTCAGGTGTATAGTACAGTGACTTAGCGTTCCAGTATAACAATTGTATCGTTGTGTTAATCCGAGTCCGTCTGCGTGGCAGATCGTTTTTCATGTGCTTTCTGTTGTTTGACGTGCTTGAGGAACTCCTGTGCTGCTTGAGGCGTCGATAGGATACGAGTTTTGCCCTTGTGGGTGACGCGAAGTCTGGCAGGGTAGAGCATGGAATACGGTATGTTCATGTCTCGCAGTTTTTTCTTTACCGAGCTGAACTCCTTGCGTGCTAGTTGGACAGTCAATGTGAAGTCTGGATAGAAGGCTATCTCACAGCCCTTGTATTCCAGTGGGTGTTTCTCTCGGGCTAGGCGCAGTGCTGTGTCCCGGTCACGATAGTTCAGGATCCGGGCGACTATGGGCCGTGGTGAAGCGCCCGGTGGTGGCTTTGGTGCAAGAGATCTGTGTGCCCTTTCCACAATGAGCATTGGGGAGAATTGTTCTGCTCCAAACATGTCCTTTAGCATTTGTTCAACGTAGTCTTCAAGCTTGCCGGCATTTGTACTTTCTGGTACGCCTGCTATGCGTAGGTTATTGCGGCGCGATCTCGATTCAAGATCCTCGTTCTTTGCCTTTATAATCTCCAGGAGTTTTGTCATATCATCACATTTAGTAGTAGTGTCGTGTGATTCGTCTTCGACCGCCGATATCCGCTGTTCAGCTTCTTCCAATCGTTCACCCTGTTTGTCAAGTCTAGCGGATATGTGGTCCATTCGAATGGTGAGTGCATCTATCTTACCATCAATGGCCTGGAGACTGTGCTGAATGGCGTTGAGGGCTGCCTCCATCTTAGCGTCCGGTGCTGGGTCGGTTTCTGGATCCGTATCGACCGTGGCACCTGGGAGTCTCGATGTCCGTCGGGGCTCGAACGGTAGTTTGGCTTGTTGCTTGTCAGGTTTTCCCATTCTCCAGCCTGTAGCGCAAGCCTGCCAATACCAGGTCTTCAGAACAGGAAGGTTGATGGTGCTTATGTGTATCTGACCCAAAAGGAGTGCGCTCGTCTCAACGCAGCCCAGCGCAGTGAAGCTGCTCTGCAAATAGAAGGCCAGTGGAGAATGTCCGGAAATAGTAGAAGGAATGGAAGTCAGCAATACGTGGGGCAGCGAGGCAAAGCGCAGCGAGTATGTATTACCTGGAGAGGCGACGTCGGTGCGTTCTCAGGCGATAATACAGCGCAGTCATAGTGTACACCTCTGTCAGTTTTTCATAGGCAGTGCTGGCAATCAAGATGAGGTCAGCGTGTGGTAATTAATTTCCCAATGGTCGGGGGATTTGTCACACATTGAACATCATGACGAGGAACAGGACTGGCTGATTTTCGGCCCGATTCTTATGTGTGTCCAGCACTTGTTTCCACAGGGACCGTGGTTGATCCCTTAATAAGCCGATTCAGCACCCGCAGCACTTCAGCGTCGCCACCCGCTGGGTCTCGCCGAACTCCGCGTTACCAAACCCGCAGCACCAAGCGAGCCGCGATCTCTTTCATGAGCTCGTCTCAGCCGTGCACCAGTTGGAAGGCACCAGCATCATCACACAGATCGGGCGATCCGGTCATTAGCAAATCCTCTGTACAGGAGAGGCAAGTCGGGGAATGCCGCAGCGTGTTTTGCTCCTCAACAACGATGATTCACAGCCCGTTTCATTTGCACCTATTATTCAGCGTTTCCTCTACATGCCACCATCTTAGCCGCCGAGGGTACGTGCCGGTCACTTCAATTTAAACACACCACGCTGCATTCATATGTCACTCAGACGCACAGTAGAAGTGGCGCTTATCAGTGCCTCGATCGGGGATTGTCAGTACATACTTGCTAGGCGGTGTGCGCTGCAAGTGTGTTGTTTCTTCGGTCCGATCCGGTGACCGCCGCCATTTTCTCATCTTTTCGCACAGTACAATATCCACGTAGATTTTCCTAAGCGTGGAGAACAGATTACTTGGGCATACTGGTATCAATCTGCTCCGCTTCTATTCCGATATCTGAATTTGCCGCTTGGGTGCTGCAGTGTGCGATATTTACGCCGATATTGTGCAAATCGCCGCTCCGGCCGTCAGAGCAGCGCTAGTGTGCGGCCATTTTGCAGCGGGCTCTCTAGCGCTCCCCAGATAAAGGAACAATTTGAGATGACCAGTAAAACAGCTCCCAATCTAACCAATTAAGGATTCTTTGGGAAAAAGAATTTCGATAAAAGTGCTTCAATTAGGCAAGCATGGTAAAATAAATTGAAACAAAACAGGTATTGGAATGGTTTGGCAAATGTAGTGGGAGTTCAAAAAGTACAGTAGCGGTCGGTGGTGGGAGTGCCGCCGGGCGCTGACGTGGGGCGGGGGGTAGTAAACTACGGATTACGACGGATTACAGGTAAGTAAACATATAAATAAATAAAACGAATTTCGTTTCTCGCGCTGCATCGCATTTGGCAAGAAGCACATCTTTATGGAAAGGGAACAATATGTTTTATAGATTTTGTAGAACACGGCCCAGAATTTGATTTTTTAGACCTCCTGGCACTAAGGACTTAGTCAATGTGCTGTTTTGAGTTAAAGAACGGCTTGGACTGTAACCACCCCACAACCGACTAAGCAATATTTGAGAAATCACAGGGATATAAAGTGGAACCCAAGAATGCTACAGAAACATTTTAAAGATCTGCACTCACCAAGAGATGTGAACTCTGAGGGCAACCAGCAACGTCTGATTAACCAGCAGCGGCAGCATGAACGTACAGTTGCCAGCAGGGGGCGGGAGGGAGAGAGAGAGAGAGAGAGAGAAAGGGAAAGAGTGAGAAAGAGAGAGAGGGGGAGAGAGAGAGCGAGAGAGGGGGAGAGAGAAAGCGAGATAGAGAAAGAGAGAGCGGGAGAGACAGAGAGAAAGAGAGAAAGAGAAAGCGAGAGGAGAGAGAGAGAGCGAGAGAGAGAGAGAGCAAGAGAGAGAAAGCCCGGGAGTGCTGCGTGCGTGCACGCGCAGTCTGCTCATTTTCAAGCACTGCACTCGTGCTTGTGGCGCGCCCCTGCTCGCTCCCGCAAGGTGGATGCCGCCACAAGCACGAGTGTGTGCTTGAAAATGACCAGAGCGACGGCTAAAGGTCCTCCTACGCAGCGCATGCGCGCTGCGTAGGCGAGACCTAAAAAGGGGGATCGCTCCAGTCCCAGTAATTATAGACCAATAAGTCTAATCGATTCTACACAAAAAATTATAGCCAGATTAGTGCTAAATAGAATCCAGGTTTGGATAGTAGAGAACAACATATTATCCCCATTTCAGGCAGGGTTTAGGACTCTTGTAAGCACAATCGACCAAGTCTTTTACTTTACAATGATTTACTGGCGTGTTGTACTACTAGCGGGAGGCACCATCTACGCCGCATTCGTAGATCTGACAGCAGCTTTTGATACGGTCCCAAGAAATAAGCTTTGGGCCGTTCTGAAAGATCTAGGGCTGCCTTTGGATCTCTTACAGTTAGTAGTGAGATTACACGAGTCCACCTATGCCCAGGTACGCTGGGGTGCGCAAGGCACTACTACCCCTAAGTTTCCAATCTCAAAGGGGGTACGCCAAGGGTGCATCTTAGCTCCGACCCTGTTTTCATTGTTTATTAACGGGGTGGTCAACTTTTTTTCATCAGTCCCCACTGACGCTCCTTCAGTTGCAGGTTTAAAGGTACCAATACTCATGTTCGCTGATGACACTTTCATTTTATCAAAAACCAAAATTGGGTTGCAGCGAGCATTGAGCCATTTTGAGTTATTTTGTTCAACACACGAGTTAGAGGTCAACGTGGACAAAACTAAATTTATGGTCCTTCATAAGCACAAAGCAATTAATCCAAGAGTCGTTATGAATAAAGTGCCCTTGGAACAAACGGACGTATTTACCTATCTTGGTATAACGCTAGGTCGTAAATTAGATTGGAAACCTCAGATAGACCTAGTGGCACTAAAGCACTCTCAGCTGGCAGGAGCGTTATTAAAGGAACACAGGCTTTCCCTGACCAAGCCAATAGGTCCTGCGTTAAAGATTTATAATTCCAAGGTTATGACATCCATCTTGTATGGAGCAGAACTTTGGGGTTATGAGAACCTGACCCCTCTGGCTCTGGCTCAAAACAAGTTTGTGAGAGGCCTAACCGGTCTCCCACAAAGCACCCCACTGAAACCACTGTATATGGATTTAGGTTGCAGAGCCCTGGTAGAGGTCGCGAGATTTAGGCAAATAGCATATTGGAGAAGATTATGGTCCACACCCGAGCTAACACACTATGCCCAAGCACTACAAGATGTTATGGCTGCTGATATTTCCAACAAGATTAGCTGTATACAGCGGGTGAAAAGCTCCCTAGTCAGCATGGGCATGAAGCATTTGTGGGAAGACCCAACCAACAACTTGTTTCCCCCCAAAAAAGTATTTAAAGAAGCTTATTGGGCAACGATCACAGCTGGTAATTTGAGCTCTTCTAATACTTCTCCGCTGACCAGCATATTTTTGTGTCATAAGTTTGAACCAAAGTATGAAGAATATTGGGATTACATTACAAAGCCCTTTGACAGAAAACTCTTTTTTCAGTTCCGGGTTGGTACACTACTGATTAAATCTTTTATTAAGACCTGGAAAGAGTCTTTAGATAGCAAATGTATAGTCTGTCAAAATGTGGACGAAACAATTTCCCATATTCTGTTCGTATGCTCCGCATACCGTTCTCCTCGGAGCAGATGGTTAAAACCAATATGCTCCAACATGGGCACTAGGTCGTGTGCTACAGCTTTACGTATACTGAAAACTAGTGCCCAGAAAGACGTTGTGATTGCTGTAGCAAAATTTTTAAGCTGGGCATGGAGAAATCGCCAAAAGATTGAACGAAGTAACCAGTGATAAAGTTCCCTCTCTCATGTTGTACATAGTAACGTTAACATAGGGATTTTAGTAAACACTTGCTAAGCCTCAATAGGACTCAGAATCTTTGTCAGAATGAAAGACAAACGAAATAACCTATTATCTAAGGTATGTCCTTTTTAATGATGTTTTTACATTTTTAATAATTCTCTTAATATATAATCTTAAATAGCTGGTCGCATACACTACGTTTTAGTATGAATTGTTATTTATTTCACGATCTTTTATTGTTGAGTGATGTCGTAATTGTATGTAGCCTTTTGCATTTGTATGTTTTGTGTCTTTTATGATCATCTCGATCGAAATAAAGACTAAATTGAATTGAATAATACTTTTGCTGTAACCTTTTGCAGATATACTCACTGCTGAACAGCTTCATTCCGTCTCCAAGGTCACTGGGTGTGCCTATCAGTCAATGCTGACAGCTTGTCCGAACAGTCGATACAGAACCATCACTGGCGAATGCAACAACAGGTAACCGTGTCTTCCTTTGACATATAATGCTTGTGGGTCACTCTGAGCAATGAGAGGGGCCACTGGAGTTATGGAACTGTGCGTCTGCGGCGTTTTTTCGCATAGTTGTGAGTCTGCCGCAATTGTTACATAAATCATCATCTGTTGCATAGTCTGCAGATTTTAACAAAAAAATATAGTTTCTAGCTCAAATGGTTCAAAATTTTGTAAAAACGCTGTGCAGCGTTTTGCTGCGCAGTGTAAGGACCTTTCGCAAAAGTTCACTGGTCAGCTTTCTGTTGCTAATGGCTATGTTTGGATGTTAAACTGGTACAAATGAGGTGCACCCCATGCCTAGACAGTGTTAATAAGTGTAAACATTACAAAATAATGAAGTAATACTATCCGAAAATGTACCGCATTACGCCACATAATTTGGCGTTTCTTGCCGCATAATTTCGTTAACCCAGCCATATAATTTCGCCCTCTTCTGCCGCATAATTCCAGTGGCCCTGGCTATGAGCACCTGGTCCTCAGTTGGAGACTGTCATACATTCATTCACGTTGTGTTTAATATGCTGTAAATGGTTTGCCGCACATCTAACGCACCCCTCCAATGTAAATTAATGTGACAAGATATTAGGTGGTAACAACAGAGAATTGATAATCTGACTACTTAATTTGAAAAAAGTGTCCTTCTCAGAGATGGGAGAGTTCATGTAATGTTCAGCACGATAAATTCCTTAGGACACAGAGAGCCTCCCCAAATAGGGAAGTTGCTATCAGTCCTTTGCTGCAGTATAGTATAGTTACTATGTGCTCCAGGCAGGATGCTCTTAGTGGAACATGCACAGAACCAAATGTAGGTTGGAGTAATTGAGTACAGCCTGTGATGAGGTGACACCTTTCTTTCTGAATGTCACTTGCCATTTCAGAGAAGGAGGTGTATCACCTGTTGAGCAGATTCTTATTGTTGTAAGGACATTGTTTTATATCACAAAGGCATCATCTGAATGAATACATGAATGACTACATGAATGAATGCATAATATACTGCATAGTAATTTTAAACCATTGCAGCTCAAGCTGGGCAAAATATGTTTTCATCAACAGGACACTTCATATTATAAAATACAGTTTAAAAAAATGTTTCTAGTAGAACAAACACACAAAACCTGGTGCAATCAAAATCATATTGTATTATATCATCTTAGCAGCTGCAACGTCTCACAAAATAGCCGCCACAAACAAGGAAGCTCCCCCACGAGCTCTTGTACCCTGGGATACATTACGTGTAAATTTGTCTCAGGAAATCCCATCCAGGAATGAAGCTGCAACTTATGAGACCTGAATGAGAATCCAAAGAGGTTTTCAGACCCACCCCCTCTCCGGTCACTTGTGATTGCGTGAAAAGCCAATGGCTCCTTCGTCCCCATGATCAAGCTGGATGTGAGATGAAATGCTTCTGCTGTAAAGAGCATGTGGTTCACGTAGAGAGGCTGAGGTGAGTGCTGGCACAGACTCATGCTGGTAGCAGGGAACAGAGACAGTAGTGACCGGGAGAGGAGGCCTCTACTGCTCCTGCACTCACCCTGATGCACCCACATCACTGGTACTGCTCATCAGAGTCAATGCCTGCCCACCTACTGCGTCTGTAATGCGAGTTCTTAGACTTGAGCTCAAGCTTGACTGTCTCTGCGAGTGTTCCAAGCGGGGCACCCTCTGCCTCCTTTTAAGGGTGTGAGGCTGGATTTGATACAATTGACCTGACTCATTCAAACCCACCATCTTTCTTTAAGTACTTCCCTCTGCTCAACTCCCTTTGCAAGTTTTCAAGCCATGAATCTCCCCCTGCTGCTGGAAAAGAGTACCTCCACCAGCCATATAAAACACTAATCTGTACAGAAAAAAGACTACTTACTCACCTTCCCTCAAAAGAACCAAGTACTAACCAACACCAAAACTAGCAGTAAAACAGTATTTAATGAGACTGCCACACAGTGCCCTTCACTGCAGTGGGGAACTAAGCAACCAGCTAGAATTTAGACCATGCTTTTGGACCTCATTTATTTCTAGCAGCAATAGTAAGCCTAACTGCACTCACATTGAGCTTTATGGACATGAACAAATTCCATCTCTTTCACATGGAAGCTGTGTTAGTATAAAGCCTAAGGATATAATAGTGTGATATTCTCCATTGTCTGAGCAAATAAAGTAACACATACCGTAAACCCTTAAGGACTTAACTTGAGGTGTGTCAATTAACTCATCTTGTTCAGGACAGTACAAGAACCTTTCCCAATTACTCTCACCTTGACTCTGTGAATAAAATTAGTTCAAAGGTTTGTGATTGATGAAACGGCAATAGCAGCTCAAAGAAAGAAGTGTGCAGATCACACCCTGTCTTGTGTATTTTTACATCTTCCAAAATGACCCACTCTGGCCTCCCTTGACCCTAAAAATAACTAATCAAATTCTTTCAAAATCTCCCCCCTTCCCAAAATGTATCCTTCCAGTCCATGAAAAACTTTAAGCACAAAATACCAAGAGAATTTCTGGAAACAATGATCGCTAACCAATATCACTGGGCACAGAGAGGCTCACTCAAAACTGACCTAATACTTCTCCCTCTCAACATGGAAGTTTGGGCTAGCCCACTACAGAAGGAAGTGGACATCTCCTCAGCCACCAACATTGCCTATGGTAGAAAAGGAATGGTCTGCCCCTCATCTCACTTTATTATAAACCTCTTAATTTCCATCTATAGCAACGTCAAGGATGTGATCCAAGTGAATGACAATAATCTGACTTTGTTTGGTCCCCTCTTTCAATCCATCAAACCTCTTTCAAATGCTTTTCTTCCTCTGCCACTCCTGTACTGACTTGCTCCCTCCCTGTTTCTGCCAGGACAAAGCCTCAACCTCGACCACCAGCTGTTAGTGCCTCAGCTGAATCACTTCCTCAGTGTTCTTCTCCAATCCATTTCCCTCCTCCCTCCTCCCTCCAGTTCAGACACCCCTTGGTCGGGATCCTATGCCGCCCAGTTCTCAGCTTTTGTTCTCCCTCACACCTTCACACACCACCTCTCTTCTCCTGTAGTCCCTTCAACTCCAATTTCCTCCCCGTCGTTCCCCCATCCTCCCTTACACAACACATTAGGCATTTTCTCATCTTTTATATCTATTATCACCTCCAAACCTAAATCTTTCCACAGCATTCTCTAGCTCCTCTTCCCTGTAAATTCCTCCCTCTGGATACAACCTTACCCCCCACCCTCCAAAGTCCTCTCTTCCCAAACCCCTGTCTGATTACCTCCCAAATCCTTCCAATGCATCCCAACTTTCATGGTCCCCAAAATCTTTCTCTCCTGCTCATTCCTTGGGTAACACTCAGCTTGCATTCATTTCTAGTGCACCAGTTCAATCCTGTGACCCATTAGGCCAATCAAAGACCCCATCTCCAGGACTCAGCCACCAGCCTGATAGGGCAATCCAAGTTTCATCTCCAAGAACTACACTTGTCTCCACCTCCAGATCTACAACCTCCTTGGCTAAACCGACTTAGAAAATTGAAATTGAAGCTTTATCTCAGGTTGCACCTCATCTACCAACCCAACCACCGGCCCCTGATAAATAATCCGGAAAGATAGACTTTCAAGATGCAATCGTGAACCTTGTCCCAGGAGAACACAACCCTCCCTCAATGATGGAGAAATTTGCAAACCTGCTGAAGTTTATATGAACTCTGTGAACTAGTTGAAAGCCAGATAATCACTTGCCCCAATGCTAAACAGGTAAGTGACCAAACCCATTAAACTCCATCATTCCAGTTATTATAAACAATAGACCTCCCCACACCTACCCTAAACCTAAGAGGAAGGAACCTGATAACTTAATTTCAATACCTAACAATCAGCTGCAAAACTCTGTGTTCATTACAAGACACTCTTTTCTTTGATGCATGCTGTGCAACATCTGTTCAGTAGTTAAGTACTGTATGTAGATTTCTAACTCAATCTTGAATTTCAACCTTGAAATCCTAGTCATAACTGAAATAGGGCTCTCCGAGTCCTTCAACATCCTTCTCCCCTACCAGTATGTCCCTAAACGGTGTAACTGAGAGGACAGGCATGGTGGTGGAGTAGTTCCTATTCATAAGATCACATTAGGCTTCTGAAAACGTTCTGCTGTTTAGTAGCACATCTTCCAATGCCAATCAAAGGAGATCTTCACACATAATCTACTCTCAGACAAAATGTCATCTACCACCCTCCTAGTAAAGATAACACATTTATTGAAGAGTGCATGGACTTCATTATGTTTCAACTGTTGATTCCTGAGGCCAGCATCTTTCTCAGTTATTTAATCTGTATTGGGGTGACATCCAAGACCAATACTGCAATTTATTGCCTTCTTTCCTTGTCAACAGCATTTTCATACAAAGCTGTTAAAACTCCTCATACTTTAAGGCCTACACTCTTGATCTGATCATCTCAAAGGATATTCCTTTGTCTGCCAAAGACCTCATGCTGGTGGACTGGTCTGACCATTTTCAGATTTCATTCACTCTGGCCTTTGGACACCGGAAAACCTAATGACAACCGAAACAAGAGACAATGTGGTTTTCTGACACCAAAACCATAGACATTACAGCTCTTGCCAATAGGGCTTGATGGAATATTTCCTCGTGCGGCTCTCAGAAAGACATTAACACCATTACAGAGAAATACAACAAGTGCATGAGGACTCAATTGAAGAATTTCTTTTATTGAAAAGCAAATAAAAAGACTTAACCCTTCACTCTCCTGCTATTCAAAACATATGTACGAAGAAAGACTAGCCCAAAGAAAACTCAAGAAAGTCTTGAGATGTTCCCCCTCCCCAGTTATTCTGCTGCAATGTAGGTCTAAAAAATGCTGTAGCAGCAATTGATGGACGGAATGCTGGAATGGTGAGCAAAAGAACGATGGCTATAACCCAGATCTGTGACTGGGGGTGAGTGTCTGAAAAGGTTCAGCACTCCGTCCATCATCTCCTTGTGTTTGCTTTGTTGGCCCTAAGTGTGCTGGGTATGCCCAGACATGGTTCCCGGGCTCACTGTCCCACTGGATTCAAGGTAGCCTGGTTGATTACGAGTGATACCCTGAAACCGGTCCTATGGTGCTTGTTTCTGGTCCTGTGAGGACCTGACTTGGCAGTTTGAGCTGGACTGTTCCCATGAGGAGCAGGGTCATATGGCTGGGTCTAAACTGGGGTGGCATGGTGAGAAAAAGAACAGTGGATTTAAGCCAGATCTCTTGACTGGGGGTGAATGTTTAATTGTTCTGCATTCCGTCCATCATTTGTGTGTCTTTTGCTTACTTGCAACTTAGGGCTGGCACAGGAAGCTGCGAATCTCACATTTTCAGTTATAAGTCCTCTCTCGTTACATTTTTTCTTAATGCTGTTACGTTCTTTAAGCAGAGATGAACAGAGGACATGGACCCAGGTATTTGGACTTATCTATACTTTATTGGGGATGCCCTCTCTACTCCTGGGTGAGCTTGTGTCCTCTTGTTCTCTCCAAGCAAACTCCCAGTCTGAAATGCCCTGTTTTCCACATTTTCAGCCCTTCTCCAATCCCCATGCAGGAAGTGGTATCCATTGTCCATTTGGCAACCCCAGGTGTCCCTCCGATATAACTGATGTCTCCAAGAATCACTCAAAGCTTCTCTTCTAAGTGATTAAACAGTCAAACAACCCATCCTCCATCAACACTGCCCATGCTTCGAAAGATAAGTGTGAAGACTGTTTTCTTATTTGCAAAGAAAATAAATTCTATTGAGGTCTCTCTTTCCACCCGATCTTTTGACCGTGAGGACCAAAAGTTCACCTGTAAGGCACATTCTCGCTGGTCTGACTTTGATGCAACATCGAACATAGAGCTAATCAAAACTAAACTGCCAAGTCACTACAATGGACTGTGCCAGGATCCATTAGTAAGGAGTTTGCCAAAGAGCCGCTACCCTTCTGGACCACTTTAGTGAATTTGTCAGCTATGCAAGATACCTTCCCAGATTGTCTGAAAGTTGGACAAGTCTCCTGCCTTCTAAAAAAAGCCTGTGCAGACTCAAGGAACTTTAACAACTACCGACCGGCCATAAACCTTTCCTTCCTAGGCAAGATGAAAGAAAGCTGGGTAGTCTCAAAACTTGTTTATGATATCCAGACAAACAACCTCCTCGACTAATTCCAATCTGGCAGGGCAGCATCACACGGACCTCAATACAACAAGTGCTTGACAACGCACTCTGTTTCCTCAAATAGAGCAACTCCTGCCATCATCTTCTTTTATACCTTTCAGATGCCTTTGATACAGTTAATATCCTGAAAGAATAAATGGGCACTGTGGCAACAATTCTAAATTGGATTACCTCCTATCTCTCCAACCACTTCCAAGCGATTAAAATAGAGAGTTACATATCAAGTGAAGTTAACCTTGTCCCTCAGGAATCAATATTGTCTCATACGCTGTTTATCTAGAGATTTTTCGAGAAATCCTCAGTAATGTCGGTATACTTTATCACCAATATGCTGATGATAATCAGATCCTTATCAAGATTTCCTCCTCGACCAACACCCACTTCTTACCAACACCCTGTCCAGAATTCAATAGCGGATGTCCATCCACAACCTAACACTCACCCAAATAAAAACAGAACTCTTTTTAATCTTACTGAAAAAACCTTGTGTGCCTGTCCAAGAGTGGATTGATTCTTGCTCTATCCTGGGTTGCATACTAGTGATTGCGGACAGTGTGAAATGAATATGATTCATCTTTGACAATCGGCTTAATCTACAATCTCATATCTGTGCAATGGCTACGAACTCACGCTACCACCTTAGATTACTTTGGCGTATCAGACAGGTCATCCCTAACTAGGACCTTAAGTCCCTAGTCAGGACACTAGTTCTCTCCAGATTGGACTATGGGAACTTCCTTCTATCTGATTTTCACTAAAGTTCACCTGGCCTCCCTCAGAGCTGTTCTTAACAGTGCCTCCTTCATTAGTTCAGGGTACAAAAAAGGTGACCACATCTCTCCTATCCTTCTCACTTGTGAATTGCTTCACATTGGAGAAAAGGCACAATTTAAGACTGTCTGCCTTGTTCAGAGAGTCCTGCACAACTCCACAGCCTTCTATCTGGCTAACAAACTGAAAATCTCTAGTGCACAACTGTGGTCAAGGAATGTTGAATCCCTCCTACTCAAACTCCTGATATTCAAATAAGAGTAATGTTTGAGGCAGTCCTTCTTCAGTATTTCTACAAGGATCTGCAACTCTCTTATCCAACTCAACACATGGCCCCCATGCCGGGTTACTTTAGAAAAGGAACAAAGGGGGAGAAAAAAAAAAAAAAACACACAGCGCAGCCCCCCGCGAGGCTGCGCTGCCTTGCGCGACAGGGAGGGAGCAGGAGAGCGCTCTATCTTCAAAGATATGGCTCTCTCCTCCCCTTTTCCTTGTGCCAGCGCTGATTACAGCTGCCGTGCGCCACGCACTCACCTTAGCGCCATAGCTCTAGGGTGTGTACATTAGTCTATCATATATTTTGTACAGGAAGAGTACCCTTCCTGTACAAAATATGATGCCCAGACACATGCAAAGATTTTCCCACTTTGCATGCGTGGTGCACAGTGCAGCACGCATGCAAAGTCGGAAAAGGAAGGAGAAATGAAAGCATTTCTCCTTCCATGCGCCTACTTGAAAAGGGCGCAGTTTTCTCACGCTAAACCCAATCTACTTTATTTGGTAAATTGGGTTTAGCATGAGAAACCTTGGGTGGGTGCATGGGAACGCCCGTGCTCCACCCTTGGTACGCCCTCATGACGCAAAGTAATGCGAAGCAGCACTATGCGCTGCTTCGCGTTACTTTTCCGTTATTTTCAGCGGTAAACAAGTTTAGCGCTGTAAAGGAAATAGGAAAAAAAAGATTTTGCGCCGATTTGCGTCACTTTTGTGACGTAAACACGGCGCAAAATCTTAGTAAATCTCCCCCAAAAAGCCCTCCTCCTCTTCCAGAGACACTTTGGTCACTGACTGCTCTTAACACCACCACCCAACGCCCATGGCCTCTTCTTGACTGTATTGTTCTGCGGTTTATGGTTTCTATTGTTTGTCCACATTAGTTAGCATTCTCTTGTACAGCGCGCTAATTTCCTTTGGCCACGTTTGCGCTATAGACTATTACAAAAGAAATAAAAAAAATGACTGCATAATCCATATATTTAACAAAAGAACTAGACAGCTGTGCATCACTCACTTTCAAACAATTATCCAAGGCTTCCTTAGAGCAATGGGTCTCGAACCCTAATCGTGGTGGTTATAAATATTTTCTTCTGAAGTTCTAATAAAGACTTACTTTTTTAGTGTTTGTCTGTCCAGTTCCTTTTTCTTCTTTCTTTCTACCTTAGGATCCCATCTTTTGGTTAGTAAGTGCTCAGTAATGGAATTGCAGTTGGTGTTCTCTGACATTCTTTTGCATTCTGTTCAATTAATTTCAACACAATACCATTTTATCACTGTGTCTCAAAACTCTCAGTTCAAAAACTGTTCTTCAAAGCAGCATTTGATAGGTGGGTACCTCAATGTATAACACCAAGATTATTAGCAGCGCCTAATCCCAGCATTCGTTGCATTTGTCTTTAATTCTCGTTGTAGGAGGAATCCGCTTCTCGGTGCTTCAAACAGGGGGTTTGCTCGTTGGCTTCCTGCGGAATATGAAGATGGCCGTTCCCTCCCCAAAGGATGGACAGAGAACAGAAGAATAAATGGATTCGCACTCCCTCTGGTAGAGTATGAGGGGCTGGACCCATGGTGAAGTTGGAGGGCTTCTGCTCTCTGATATGACTGATGGTAGAGCCAGTGGTTAAGAGGGGAGGTGTCTACCTACCATACGATAGAGGGGCTGTACAAACCACGTTCTGTGGTAAGCACAAACCAGGAATCTCTGAATCACGCAATTTACTTCTTCAATCTATCAGGTGCCACATATGCTCCAAGGGAAAGTAGTCAGTAAAATGTAGATAGGACACCCAACTTGGAGCAAATGCTTGTTTGTTCAACCTCCCGATCCTACTGACTCTCACAGCGAATATTCCACGCACAACATTCACAACATTCCACGCATGCATCATCAAATAAGCAGTGTACCTCCATGACATCGCGCATGAAATATATCAAGTGTCATTACTTTGCTGGTGAGTATTGCTACATTTATATCATGATTCATTACATTGGGTACATCTTTACTCCACATATCAGTACAGGTAAGTATTTATAAATAATGAAAACATAGGAAAAAGGTTAAGGACATAAATAGTATTAAAATTAAATAATTTAAACTACATTAAATGGCAATTTACGTGAATATATAAAATATTAAGTTGAAATTAAAAGTTTTAAAAATCAAGCACAAAATGAGTACAATAATAAAGAGAAAGATAAAAAGGAATTTGTTAAAGCTGATACATTTAGAAAAGCTACATATAGATGCAGAAATATACATATAATATGCACTCACCTATACATGTATATTTTATCAAGAGGTGATGTGTAGTCATGGTTAAGTATCAGACTTTCCATTGAAAAAGTTTTTTTGTGTTTTGCTACTAACTTTGGCGCTGCACATATTTCTGCATGAAACTTTCCAAAGAAAAGGTTCATCTTCTTTAGGCTCTTCATGGCATAGCATGTTGGGTTCATGTCAGATAAGGGGCTGGGGTGTCACACTTCAAGAATAAGCAGGGTATCTGCACTTTCAGGTGAGCAGAGGAATATATTTTTCCGAGCTGGATGGGGTGATCCTATTTCCAGAAGAATATGAGAAGTAGCAACACCTTCAAATGGCGTGCTTTATTTTTCAGAGAAGAACGCTTGAAAGAGGAGAGGGTATGATACATCCAAAAGGGGAAAGGATAGTCCCACTTCCTGAAAACAAGGGAATGATTTTAAAGAAGAGGATGGGTGTTCAGACACCCAGCACAGAAGGCAGTGTTCTTACTTTGAGAGAGTAACAGGGCTCGCCATGCTAGAAACGGGAAGGCGGTCTCACTTCCAGAGAATAAGAAAGTGGTCTGCTTGTCAGTAATACAATGAGAAGTCTTATTGGCTGTGGAAGAATATAGGTCTCACTTCAAAAACATGCATGTGGGGGAGTCTCATTAGACAAGGTGGGTCACTCTTCCAGAAGAAGAGATGATAATCAATTTTTTAGGAGAGGAGTTTGTGGTCTCACTTTCAGAGAAAGTGTGGGGTCTCCAGTCTAAAGGAGGAAAGGAAAAACGTCACTTCAAGAGGAAGTGAACATGATCTCTTTTCTGGATTAGGAAGGAGTGGGCTTCTAGCTGTAGACAGAGGGTTGATCTCATTTCTAGAGGAAGATAGGATAGTCTGAAGAATTAAAAATGTGTTTAAGCAAGTTGTGTTTGTAGAAGGAGGTCCATCACCTTTCTCTGTTCTTTATTCCAGGCACGTGCGGTTTCAAACCAGATTGTCCAGTTTCCAAACAGTGAAATCACACTGGATAATGAGCGGTCACTCACCTTCATGCAGTTTGGTCAGTGGACAGACCATGACCTGGACCTTTCTCCAGAGACTCCAGCCAGAACCACCTTTGTTGAGGGCCTGGACTGTGACCACACCTGTGTCAAGGCACCACCTTGCTTCCCACTGAGGGTATTATGCAGACCAGTGTTTACTGTACCATATGTGTTCACATGATAGGATTAGGCTTCCTCTAGCTGCTCACCTTCTACGATTGATGCAATCAATAAACAAGTGAGTTAGTTAAGTATATGATTCTAGAAGTTATCCAATAATGCAGCGATTGAATGAAACATTAAGACTGTCATCTACAAGACAGCTGTAATGGAACAACCCCCCAAGAAAATAGTTTTCAATCTGAAGTGGGTCAGGAACTTGCACCTGATTCTCTCTCCGAACGGGTAAAAGGATGCCAAACAATTTCTCAGGCCTTCTCAGAACCAGCTCTTAAATTCTGTAATACTACTTGAAGAGTTCTGGATCTCCTCCACTCTGATGGTGTTCAGAGAATATGCAAAAATTCTTCTTCTTAAAACATCTTTAAACTTATGACATACTAGGGTTCTAATGAATTGGTAATAAATGATCTGGCTGCATAATCTTCACTGTTTTAATATGAATCCAATTGTTACATTGTTATTTACAGTACTCTGAGATCATTGCTGGAGATTGCTTAGTTTTACAAAGCATGGGAAGTAAATACACATTGTTTATCAGAGATTTTAGATTTCATTCTGAACTAAGAAAATGAAGACATTCAGCCTTTAAACCACAACCTCGCATGATAAGTCAGGTGTGCCCAACCTTTAATCTGGGGGTGTGATTGTTGGTAGATATTCAGAATATCCACACATTTGCATATAGTGACTGTAAACAGAACTAATTTACATACTTTACAGCTATTGTGAAAATGTGCACTGATCCAGCCATTCTGGATGTATGTCGGACAGCCCAGCTATAGTTTATCTGTCAGATACGTCCTTCTTGTAATTATAAGGGCCTTCTGGCCATTTATTTCAATAAATAACCACAGTACCACCACGATGTCTTCACCAGTAACATTCCAATGGTGCTCCATTAAGGGAACCTTGAGATTTTCCTTTCCAATTGTCTATCAAAGTCCTTCCAGACATTCAATGCCAATAACCAATCAATACAACCATCAGTATATTGCCATCTGGGACAACCTATCTGTAGACCCTGAAATTTCTCATACCAAAATCAAAGAGTCTCTGTATCTCCCATTTAACAAAACAACATTTAAATGTAGCCTAGGGTGCTAATAAAGAATTGTTTAAAGATTGAATAAATAAATAAATGCCGTCTAGGATGTCATGGTCTTCTTCTTCATTACCCTATCCATAGAACTACCTGAGAGCTTTCAGGGCTCTGCTTTTAATGTTTCTTACAAACCTGCCTATACGAGTTGTACATCAACCTTCTCTTACTGATGTCCCTATATCTCCAGTAGCCTAATCAAAAAACACCATCCTACTGTATTTCTGCCTCTTAAAATCCATCCATGGAGGTTTATGATCACCACCTTCAAAGCTGTATCCATAGAACCCATTCAAGATCTCTACCTCTTCTTTCCCATAGAGGCAGGTTTACATATTCACCTGCATTAATACATACAAAGAACCATCAACCCACACCTACGTATAAAAAGTATTCTCTGAGGTTCAGAGTCTTCTCCTTCAATCCACGCAACCCACAAAATACCTCTACTTTGTAAGACGTTTCTATATTGCCACTGCCAATAACGACACCTCTAAACCACTGCCCTATCTCTACCTCCAACTACTCATCAGGTAATCTCTATCCTAGATAAATCATTCAAGTAACTACCCAATATCCAGTTTCTTCAAAGGGGCATTTATACTCAGATTGGAATTCACTTTGTGCATTTACCTTAAGATGTCATCTCGTCCTATAATAAATTGACATCATATATCAGAATAACAGACCATCTTCTCCTGTGATGTTTTTAATGCAGATTCCACCGAATGATCCGAGGATTTCAAACAGAAGTGACTGCATTCCTTTATTCCGCTCGGCTCCAGCTTGCAACGAAGGGTCAACTGTCCGTGAACAGATTAACATTTTGACATCATTTATTGATGGGAGCCAAGTGTATGGAAGTGACATGGCATTGGCAACCAGACTTAGGGATCCGACAAATGAGTTTGGGCTGTTGGCTGTTAACCAGAGATTTACGGATAACGGCCGAGAGTATCTTCCATTCAACACCATGGGAGAAGACTTCTGCGTCCTAACCAACAGATCTTCGGGCATTCCATGTTTCTTGAGTGGTGAGTAGCATCTTTTCTGCATATAGTGGATTTGTAGACTCCATTTTACGTTCATGATTTCTGAAAACTCTGAAGTGTATCTTTATGTGCTTGAAAATATTCTACTGAATTTCAGAGAGCAACAAAGCACGATTGCCTGTTCTGAAAATTGAACATTTGTGTCTCTTTATTATAATGGAGCACCAGAAATGCAAGTCTCCTTACCAACCCTTATCCCCTTTACTCAGAGGCATAAACTGTTCTGCCAGTTGCCATAAGCTTACCATATCATGGGGCCTCCATGGGGTGATCCGTGTACAATAAGTCCTGGATCTCCTTAGTTCTCTCATTCCCGCCGGCTATTTGTCTTTATTTATTTCTTTACTATTTTTAGATTGTACTAAATGTCAACTGATGTTAGAGTGAGAGAAAAATAGAAAAGGCCTAAATGTGAAATGAAGAGAAAGAAACAAGAGTGTTGTGTGACACCGCAAACCAAAAAAAACGAGCTTTGGGAAACAGCCAACGTTTAGAAAAATCTGTAACTATGGTACCATGAACTAACAGTTCATGGCTGGCAATTCAAAAGGGAATCCCCTTATTTGCAATTTATTTTCTAGAGATTTGAGAACAAATGGATGAATGAATACACTTACATATCGCAAATAAAGGAAAAACGTTAAAAAAACATCTTTTGGTGCTGACGTTTTGAGTGTGGAGACAGCCATGTTGTTGGCAACAGTAAAATTTCTTGTTGCCCAATTTGGTTTCCTGATGTTATGTTGTTTCTTGGTGAACTGCCCATGATAGACTTGTGGGCCCTGGAGAGGACTTTAACCTGCACTCTTCGGTGACTGTCGGAGACAGCATAAACTATATAATCTGCCTCATATGTTTCTATCTACCCAAACCTTGTACAACTGGATAGACTGAAGTAGCTGGATCTTTCTGTTGGTGTTAACTGGGATGCTATGAAACCAGCACCTTTAGTGATGATGGCCTGCTCAACCATTACACAAAATCAGTAAATCAATAATGACCTACAGTGACCTAGTCAATCCGATGAGTTAATGACAGCAATTAATCGAACTACCCACCAAGAATTCAGAGGCACTTAAACAAGACAGGTGGGGCCAAAATGGAAAACAGGTACTGTGATGCAGAGCTCTTTGGCAACAATAAGGATGTTCACTTTCACATGTTAGGCGATAACAAATTGCTTTCTGACCCAAGCCATACTAGAGGGAGCTCAGACATAAACCAGACTCAGTGGCTCTAATGTGGCTTTAATCTTTCAGAGAGCGATTTAATACGTAACAGTGAGTTAGTGAGTTGTGCAATGGCAAGCATATCCTATCTGTCAATACTGTCAAGATACCTCTTTAGGAGCTGAATATGCAATCCCTCAATATACCTGTGATGCTCCGACGGTATCCAACCTCGGCATCAGATTCAAATGCCAACTTCCTTGGTATGAGACATTGGGGTTTTAGTTGAGGGGAATGAGTTCCCACCTCAAATAACTACCACAATCCTTGCCAAGGTGAACCCTTAAAGTCACTAAACTAACCTGAGCTCAACCCCCTGGTAGCTATGGCACAGAGCAGACAGGTTTAACTTAAAGGCAATGTATAAATTATGTATGCAGTATTCAAACAGTAATAAAGTCAAAACACAACACTAAAACATCCCAAACAAATTTAGAAAAATAGAGTGAATTTAATAAATAAAATGACACCGAATTAACAAATCCTAATAAATAGAACGAGAGTTCTTAATTTTTAAATTCTGAATTTTAAACTAATGCTAAAAAGAGTTACGATCCAACCGCAGTCATATGGTTGCACATGACTGGGACAAGGGTAAGTTTTAAGGCTGAAAGTGATGGAGCACGGATGGGATACATGGACCGAGTTTGTCGCAGTCAAAAAGTTAACTTTGCGCTTAGAAACATTTATGGACCAAAAAGGCTTCAGCAGGGCAAGTCAGCAGGCTGTGGCCGAAGCTCTGCTCAACATCAACGGGGAACCGAAGTCCGTAGTTATTGTGAAGTCTTTGACAAAGGAGGGAAAGTGAAGAGTGGGAAAAGTTCAGGTCTTGCGTCCAAATAGCTAGAAAAACAAAGGGGTTTAGAGTGATGCGGTATGCGATGGCGCCTTCCGGTGTATACGTATGTAAGGAGCAATGGAAATTAAAATACGGTGCCACAGGTAGGGGGATAACCCTGAACCCCCACGGTCGACCGAAGCCTAAGACACAATGATACAAATGGCCTGTGCACACGTAATCCGTGTCAACAGTATGATTACTGCAAATAACATGAATGCATAACAATCACAGTAGTCAAATTGGCGTTTTCTTTTTTGTGGTTTAATTGAAGAACAGATGCCCAGCCAACACGTGTTTCGTCAGGGTAAGAACCCACGACTTCTTCAGGGCTACAGGATGTATAATAACAATGTGTTAACAGACTATATCATACAGTTAAAATAACTGCAGACCGGATGGCGATAAAATTGTGACTTCAGTGCAAAGTACACCCAAAATGGGATCAAAACCAGAAAGAAAATGTTAATAATAGAAACATTATGAGCAATAGAAACACCAATACGTGCGTACATGTGTTGGTATATTCAATCATGAGTTACGCATAATGAACAGATATTAATGAGAGCCGATCCACAGTTGCCGGTGGTAGGATACCGGGCAAGTGTGGATCCATGTCATATGATATGTATATTAAAGTTAACTTCTAACTGACAAAATGTGCATATGTGTGTAAATAGAATGTAATGGAGAGAAGAAAAGCCAACACCAGGAATGAATGAACGGAAAAAGCCCGAAAAAAAACGAAATAAAGGGCGTGTGACAAGAGGGTGGGCGGAATACGAAAAAATATCTGAAGAGCAAATCTTACCTAAAGGACATATGAAAAGAAAGAGAAAATGCTGAAAAAAATGAAAAAGGAGCCTCATCAGTATTCGGGCAATTCTTAAATTCTGAATTTTAAACTAATGCTAAAAAGAGTTACGATCCAACCGCAGTCATATGGTTGCACATGACCGGGACAAGGGTAAGTTTTAAGGCTGAAAGTGATGGAGCACGGATGGGATACATGGACCGAGTTTGTCGCAGTCAAAAAGTTAACTTTGCGCTTAGAAACCTTTATGGACCAAAAAGGCTTCAGCAGGGCAAGTCAGCGGGCTGTGGCCGAAGCTCTGCTCAACATCAACGGGGAACCGAAGTCCGTAGTTATTGTGAAGTCTTTGACAAAGGAGGGAAAGTGAAGAGTGGGAAAAGTTCAGGTCTTGCGTCCAAATAGCTCTCAACGTCGATCGGATACAGGAGGCAGCTTGGTTCAGTGAATCCTTTGACCTTTGAACATACAAACTTTTCTGGAATTTGGATTTCCTCAGTGGGAAAAGGCTGCAGGCTGTGGTTGAAGAGGATTGGACATCACCCGATGCTGGTCGACAGCGGTACCGCTGAATCAGATCTGCTGCTGCAGAGAAGAATACAGCAGGATTGCAGCACACTCACCCCAACAGCGATGCACCCACGTGGATCAGCTTGGCAAGTTGTTCCCAGTCCCACGCTGGTTCTCAGGGCAAAGAGTTAGCAAAACGTTTCTTAGTCCCAAGTTTCAGTAAACTTTAGGAGTACACTTTGACACCAGCCAAGTGTCCAGGACCACAAGGACAGCACTTGGGGATCAATACTCACTTCAGCAGCATGCTAATTTGGAACTGAGGAGCTGAGAAGCAGGAAAACGCATCTTGAAGCTTGTGTGTCCCTATAGCCCAAACAGGAGGTCAGCGTTATGAACCTTGGAGTCCACTTCTTTGTTCTGGGTACATTAGATAGAGCAAGTCCAGTTTTCAGGTCTCCTCTCTGGTCACAGACAGCAGGCCCAGAGGTGACCTGAGAAGGGTACTGAGGATGTCATATTTATAACTGGCACCAGCCTGTAGTTGGGTGCAACTCCTAGCCACTTCCTAAGCAATGGAGTAGAAGTTCTCAGCGGTCACTCAACCATTTTTGCTATAAAGAACAAAGGTCCCTAAACTGAAATAGAAAAAACATACTGCACTGGGAATATAAATAATGCCCAGGAACCGTCCAATCAAATTTAAAAACGTAATTTTATTAATACATGAAATAAAAAATAATCGGTGGGGGTAGCTACCCCTACGGGGCGCACTTATACAGGTATCAAAAAAACACACAGGCAAAAAAGTGAGTGACAAAAAATACACAGAATTAAAGTCACAACTCCGTAAAACGCAACGCTCCTTCTCGGCGTACTGTGTGGATACAGCTAAGCCAAGGCAGGCCTTGAATTCACGGTGTGTCCGGGCTAAATTTATGTTATCGGGTATCGATCCTGCTTGCTGGTTCCAGTGATTCGTACTGGTTTTTCACATTCACGACAAATTACATTTATATAGTTTTCCCGATATCAACTGTGTGGGAACTTAATTGGTGAAGGGGAGTACACTCTACTGGAGTACCCCTGCAAGTCTGCATTGGGCGATGAGACGCCTTGCCATACAGCCACAGTATGATACATGAGGAATTTTCCTACGGTTCTCATATTGATTCATTTTCTTCTCATATTGGTTTATGTATCCAGGCAAACATTGTATTGTCCCTAGATTTGAGTGGATCGAAACGTCATCAACCTAATCACTCTAACCCGCCTAATTATTTAGAATTAATTAATGGGTGCAGCAGTGTTGTGTTTTGCTGAGTTTTGACTTTAATTTTGTGTATTTGTTATCATTTACTTTTTTGCCTGTGTGTGTGTTTTTGATACCTGTATAAGAGCGCCCCATGATAGTAACTAACACCGTAAGATTATTTTTTATTTCATGTATTATTAAGATGATGTTTTAAAGGTTGATTGGATGGTTCCTGGGCATTATTTATATTTCCAGTGCATTGTATTTTTCTAATTCTGTTTAGGGACCTTTGTTCCTTATAACATAATACTGCCCTTGGTCCCTACACATCGTTGGGTTTCCCTTGTGTCTGCAAAACAACCTACCTATGTTTGTAGCATTTCCTTAGTGGTCTACTACAAGCAATCCCACAGTGACCCTTTCTCCCCAAATCCAACATGGCAGAACCTTTCTTACCCTGGTCAGAACTCCCTGTGCCCACCCAGAAGTGTGGCTATGGAAATGACCACCCTTCCCCTGTGGTTCTGAGGCAGCTCCCTCTCCTGTAGAAACTGGTGCCAGCATGGCTAGAGGGCCAATGCAGGGGGGTCTGGCCTAGGTGTGAGCTACATCTACCTTAGACAGGGTAGGTCGACAAATTTTAAGTCTACCAAGTGCCTGGGCACATTTTCCAAGCCATCCTGTCAAGAAAAGGAGAACGCCTTCACACACCCAAGACCCTGTCCTTTTCATGGGAGCAATTCACACCTCACTACAGGGGAGCCATCAGTTGCCAGGTGGCAGTTAAAATACTTACAGAAAGGCCCTAGAGGGTTTAGGTAGGGAAAAGTTGATTTTTCTAAAATACCCTTTCTTAAATAATTAGATAAAATTCAACTTTATCATTGACTTTTATTTAGTCTAACTATTAAAAATAGGTTTCTGAATAATCTTTTCGCTGTAACTAAACCAAAATTAGCATTAAAACGTGTAATAATGTAATCCAGTGTTTCTCTATGGAAGGAGCCAGGCTTGCCACAATGAAAATAGTATTTTGGCTTTTTCACCGTAAGGACATGTGGGACATTAAACTTTTATATGTCCTCATTTTAACGAAGGCCTACCTTAGGGATGACATATTAGCTTTTCAAATGAAGGTTTAGACCTGTCCAAAGGGTTTATTTTGATAGGTCAAATTGGCAGTTTTAAAACTGCTTTGCCAGAGGTAGGCCTGAGGTCGGGATTCCTGTATCACTGCAGTTGGTAACACAATGAGTGCTGCAGTCCACTGGAGACATTTAACTAACAGAGATTGAATACACTTTGGGCAACATGTACTAGGGACTTATAGGTAAGTTAAATATGCAAATTGGGGGTATGCCAATTTCATCATGTTGAAAGAGGAAACACAGGCACTGTTTTCCACTGTTTAGCAAGGGCAAAGTGCACAGAGTTCTATAGCCAGCAAAAACAGTCAATGCAACGACCTGGGGGAATACCACAGAAAAGATGGTTATTTCCAACATCTGGCCAGTCTGAATTCTATGCAGCCTTAGAGGTGAAAATAATACTTTGCTCTGCATTATTGTTGTTAAATGACAGGACTGCTAATCTTGTGTATAATGCTTTTCTTTACATCAAGGTGATCCCAGGACGAGTGAGCAACCAGGCCTCACAGCCTTCCACACACTTTTCATGCGAGAACACAACTGGGTGGCCAGGGAGCTGCGGCGGATGAACCCTCGATGGACAGGAGAAACTCTCTATCAGGAAGCCAGAAAAGTTGTAGGAGGCATTCTCCAGGTATTCAAAAAAGCACATTTATTTGACTAAATTTTAAACCCTGTTGAATTTTTGTTGTTTACACCAAAACAAATCATCTTATATGCGAGTGTAGCACATTTATTGTGCCTGAAAGTAGCAGAGAACTTCTGATTGAATACCATGGCCTGACTAGGTATAATAGTAGTTGCTGGTAGTTTTATGCACCCTCATTGTTAGTCCCCACCAGAGAAGGATTTTAAGATACTTTGTACGGTCCAGACACTGACCCCAATGTTAGCTGCACCAGCTTTAGTGTCAACCTCAGCAGATATATTTCACAGTATGATTTGACTGAATTAATTTCTGCTAGGGGTTTGAGGGAGAAGAATGGAAGCATTTTGTGTATTGACTGGTGCATTTGTAGTGCAGTATCCAGGTTGAATGTAATTCGTAATTGCACAAAAGCCGGACGGACCAACATGGAAAGCTAAATCATACTACATGGTACATCCACCTTTAAAGCCTGTTGAACTGCAGCTTTCTTGGTTGGACAAACCTATTTATTTGTGACTGAGTCGAAGAGCGAACTAAGGGGCACATGCATCAAGCTAGGCAATTGCGATTCCTTAATAGCTATTATTAAGGAATCGCTATTAAGGAATCGCAATTGCCTATGCATGTAGAAATCGCTCAATAAATAGCGATTCCTAAACATTCCTTAATTGCTACTCGCAAATTGCGAGTCGCAATTAAGCAATACCTACCCATTCATTCCTATGGGCCATGAGGCCCATAGGAATGAATGGGAAGATATTCACTATTAGCGATTCGCTATTAAAGAATGGCTAATAGCGGGAGCTATTTCAAGGGTGCCAGGGTGTCAAAAGGACACCCTGTTGCACCCCTGAAATCTGCATATGAGTACATCTTGCACACACACATGCCCCAAGGGCATGTGTGTGTGTAAATGGAAGTTTGAAAAATGAACTTTAGTGCATTTTTCAAAGTTTCTGCAAATTACCATGCAGTTTAACTTCATGGTAATTTGCTCCCCCTATTAGCGAAATCGCAAATTTTTTAACTTTAATGCATTGCATTTAAGGAATCTCAATTTGTGATTCCTTAAATGCAATTGCAATTTAAGGAATAGCAATTTTGCGATTCCTTAAATTGCGATTTCTGCATTTGGGATGATGCATCCCAAATGCAAAAATACTGGTCGCAAAGGGGCAGATTCTGAGAATCTGCCCGTTTGCGACCAGTATTTTGGTTGATGCATGTGCCAGCAAATCCTTTCCAAGCGGGGTGGAAGCCCCCTCGTACAAGCACAAGTGCAACAATGAGAGTGACCTAGTATTGAGTACACTGTACTGGGTAACAATGTTAGTGAAACAGTGCAGGGTAAACTGTACACACTGCCCGTCTGCGCCCGCCGCGCCTGGATCAGGCCCAGGGCCATGTCCCTTGGCCCTACAACACCTACTACAGGCACAAAGGTCTTATCCTACACAAGCTTCCAGCTTATGAACATCAAACACACCATCAATAGCCAGCACTGTCCCCATTTCAGTCTGGACTCATTCACCAATACACGTTCCACTGGCTGCCCCAGCTGCCCGTTCAAGCTGGTCTTACCCACTCGACCCACACCCTCCAGCTCCCACTGTGGCCCCTCAAACTCTGAACTTGTTCATTTTGCCCTCTTAAATGCGCGCTCCCTCCCGAAGCATAAGTTCGAAATTTCCGAACTAGTAACCAATCACAACCTAGACCTCATATTCGTAACAGAAACTTGGGGTGATCCTTCCTCCGGACCCGACTTCTGCATCGCCACTCCTAACGGATATTGCGTACTCAGACAGGATAGACTTTTAAAAAAGGGAGGTGGCTTAGCGATTATCTATCGAGACAAATATGTAGTAAAAATAGAAAAAATTGACTCACTGGTCTGCGAAGCACTGACCTTTGCTATTACGCTCTCAAACTCCCAATCATTCAAAGGAACCCTCCTATACCGCCCACCTGGCTCCCGAGCAGATTTTCTCGCAGACCTAAGTAGCTTGATTGAACCAGTAGCGGGAGCTCCCGACTACACCATCCTGGGAGATTTCAATTTTCATTTAGAGTCTCTCGATGATAAGGACTCCTCCTCCCTCTCAACCGACCTACTCTCAGTTGGCCTACAACAACTAGTGACTACTCCTACCCATCTAGCGGGTCACACTCTTGATGGTCTCTTCACCAACAACAGCCACATTTCCCTACCCACTGTTATTCCCCATACCTGGTCTGACCACTCTGCAGTAATGTTTACTATCCAGACCAAGAAAACTAATCTCCCACACGCCAACTCCCGCTCACCCAAACAGGTCCGAGCGTGGAAGAACATCGACGCTCAGCTTTTAAAAACAAACCTTTCTTCCACCCAACACGATTATACACCGGACCCCGATCTAGCCTCTAATAATTACCTACACTGGCTACACAATGCCCTCAACACCACAGTACCACTCAAGAAGGTATCCAACAACCGTAGTGCTCCTTCCGCCCCTTGGTTCACAGAAACGCTCAGAATTGAGAGGCAACGCTGTAGAAATCTAGAACGACGTTGGCGCAAATTTTATGACAACAATGACAAAACGCGATATAAGGATGCGATAACTAAATACAAACATCTTATCATCACAGAGAAAAGCAAATATTATCTCTCACAAATAGAATCTGCCCAAAACTCCACCAAATCATTGTTTCAGGTGGTAACCAAACTATCCAGTCCACCTACCAGCTCACCCATAGACGCCTCCCAAGACCTTTGTAACTCCCTTGCTCACTTCTTTGAAGACAAGGTTAATCAAATCTATTCCAACTTCTCCACCCAGGCCAGTTCTGATCATCCTAATCCCAGTATCCTCTCCAAACCCTTGGCTACTGTGTTCTCAGAATTTAGTCAGGTCTCACCCGAGCAGATAACAGAGCTAATCCTCTCCCTTAAATCAGGATCCCCCCTCGACCCTTGTCCCACTTCCGTCTAAAACTTATTCCAGTTTCAATAGGCCCCACCTTACCAAAATCTGCAACTGAATGTTCAACACAGGCTCCTACCCTTCAGTTTGGAAGAAGGCCATTATCAAACCCCTTCTAAAAAAAAACAATCTCGACCCCTCAGAATCCAAAAACTATAGACCTATCGCATGCCTTCCATTTCCATCAAAAATCTTCGAAAGAATTATGAACCTTCAACTAGCTCAATTCATCGACCACAACAACCTTTTGGATGACACCCAATTCGGTTTTAGGAAGGGACACGGTACCGAGACGGCACTCATAAAGGCATCTGACGAAATTAGGATGATCCTTGACTAAGGCGGCGCGGCAGTCCTCATATTACTGGATTTGTCGGCTGCCTTTGACATGGTCGATCACGCCATCTTGATCGACCGTGTCTCCTCCATCGGCATTCACCATAGGGCTAGAGCCCTTCTAACCTCTTTCCTCTCCAATCGCACTCAGTCAGTCAAACTTGGCGACTTCTACTCTCCTGTATTCACCCTTCCCTGTGGTGTGCCCCAAGGATCCTCCCTAAGTCCGACCTTATTTAACATCTATGTGTCGGACCTGGCCAGGATCATCAAAGCACACAGGATGAGACTAACCTCATACGCCGAAGACACCCAACTGGTGTTGGAAGTTTACAACGATGGAGGAGCAGTTGCTGCCAGCTTCCAACAGGGAATGTTGGCCATAAGCTCCTGGATGGCAAACAATTGCCTAAAGCTTAACTCCGATAAAACGGAGGTGATGATCTTTGGCAATCTATCCCCTGGCTGGTCCCCCACCTGGTGGCCATCCGATTTGGGACCCCCTCCTGGACCGGTTACAAAGGTCAGGAATCTTGGCGTAGTGTTTGACGACAAATTATCTTTCATCCACCATGCGAACGCGGTCGTCTCTTCATCCTTCTACACCCTGAAAACGATAAGGAAACTCTTACCATTTCTCCCCCCCAGCGCCGGTAAGACCCTCATGTGCACTCTGGTAATGTCAAAGACGGACTATTGCAACGGACTCCTCCTAAATGCTCAGGAGAAAGTCCTTAACAAACTGCAACTTGTCCAGAACTCAGCCGCCAGAATTCTGTCCGGCACCCCCAAATATAAATCGATCTCTCAAGTTATACGCGAGTTTCACTGGCTGCCTATTAGAAGTCGAACGAAATTCAAGGCACTTTGCATCGCATATAAAGCCATCAACAACACGGGACCTGAGTTCCTAAAAAAAATACTCTGCCCATACAATGCTAACAGACCGTTGCGCTCTTCATCAGCCCATCTGTTGACTATTCCTCGCACTAAGAAAACATCTTGGGGAGACAGACGTTTCACAGTTGCCACGGCTAGACTGTGGAATACCCTTCCCCTCCATATCAAAACCAGTCCCACCCTCATGATATTCAGGAAACAAGTAAAAACATGGCCATTCAATCAGTAATCATCCACCTAGCTGCTCTCCTTTACTCCACAGCGCAGAGACACCCTAGGGTATTTGCGCGCTATATAAATTGTATAAAATAAATAAAATAAAGCAGTGAGAGTACTTTGTAACACAGAGTGATCAATTCCTGGTGAAACTATACTATAGTTTGCAAGAGTGAGAGTGATCCACTACTGGTGATACTGTACTGACTGTCTACTTTTCAGAGTTATCTGTGTAACAGTGAGAGTGGTTCTGTGGTTGAGATACCATCCTGGATTGTGTAGCAGTGAAATTGATCTTGTGCTTGTGATACTGCATTAAGTAACAGTATCTGTTTAATTCCCTCTATGCTGTTGATACTGTACTGCGTAACAGTGAGAATTACCCTGTGCTGTCGATGCTGTACTCTGTAATAGTGAGAGTGATCTTGTGCTTGTAATAGTGAGAGTGGTTCTGTGCGAATAGCACTCGTTACTTAGCATGCGTTTAGTACGCATGCCATTACAACACGGTCGTTAGAACGACCGCGTTGTTAGTTCGCATACCTTTACTACGCAATTCGGAACAACGAATTGCAGTAGGGGGCGCTGGATGTTGGAATAGTATAATTTACTATTCCAACTCCAGTCTGTGCGGACACTAGGGAAGGTGTTGGATTTTAAATCCAACACCTTCTCCCCCCTAACGCAAGTCGTTGTTCCGACTTGCGTAGTAAAGGTATGCAAACTAACAACGCGGTCGTTGTAACGACCGCGTTGTAATGGCATGCGAAGTATCGCATGCGAAGTAAACGCTGTTTACCGTCCTGTGCTAGTGATACTATACTGTGTAACAATGAGAGTGAACCTGTGCAGGTGACACTATACCGTGTAACAATGTTGCTGAACCTGTACTGGTGATACTACACTGTGTAACTATGAGAGTGAACCGGTGCTGGTGATGCTCTACTGTATAACAATGAGAGTGAACCTGTGCTGGTGATACTATACTGTGTAACAATGACAGTGAACCTGTGCTAGTGATACTATACTCTATAACAATGAGAGTGAACCTGTGCTAGTGATACTATACTGTGTAACAATGAGTGTGAACCTGTGCTGGTGATACAATACTGTGTACCAATGAGAGTAAACCTGTGCTGGTGACACTATCCTGTGCAACAGTGAGAGTGAGTCTGTGCTGGTGACACTATGCTGTGTAACATTGCGAGTGCACAAAGCATGTCACACCACGAGACCACAAAAGCTGAATCTCACATTAGCTTGTCCTCATTAGACAGCAGCGGATGTCAATAAGCTAGGCACTCTAACTCTGTACCTCAGGCCTAAAGGGTCCATTTATAGCTACCCTAATGCATAAACTACCACATCACCTTTCTATATTTATGCAGACAAAGATCATCAGACCCATCTGGTCTTTCCATGTGCATATTTCTGAAACACTGTAGGCACAATGCAGTGGCAGATTGGGTAAAACCCTTGCATCCCTTATTGGCTGTTTGTTTTAAAAAAAACTTAAAATGCCCTTGTAATGTTTGTTTTCTTCCAGAAAATCACCTACAAAGATTACATCCCCCTTTTGATGGGCTATGAAGCAGCTGCACGAATTATTGGTACCTACCGGGGATACAACGAGTCGGTGGACCCACGAGTAGCAAACGTGTTCTCCCTCGCCTACCGCTTTGCTCATGCCTCCATCCAGCCCACGATCTACCGCCTGGAGGATGGGTACCGCCCGCTGACTGGGGCAGCTTCTGAAGTTCCACTCCACATGACTTTCTTCAACAGCTGGAGGATCGTGAGGGAAGGTAAGAAAGTAACCCATCTTTCTTGCCAAAACAGCACGTACAACTCCTCCACATGCACAGCATACTACAAGGAAGTAAGGGACAGAGGATTGCACTGAAAATCTACTGGAAGCGTGCCCAACATATGTCCATGGATAGTCATGAGCAGACAGTGATGTGTTTTCTGCTGGGGCTACACCTATCAATTATAAGTCATTACCAACTTAGTAATGTTGACAAAAACGGTAGTGGAGGCCCAGCACTGTCGAACTGAGGTTGCTAAACAAAAAACGGCCACAGGAAGAACATTTGTGTTAAATCATCTTGTAGGGGTGGGAAGGGAAGTCTTAGAGACTCATCCTACATGGACACTCCCTGAACAATAATCTTCAATGACGGGTGGCCGTCTCTGGATATGATCTTACAAACACAATGAGCCAAATGTACAGGACAGTGGTAATGAAGGGTCTGCCCAATTGCCTACAGGAGCTTAGCTGCCCAATTTAGAGCTCAGTTTACGGCACATCTACTTCCATCCCCACCACCGAGCTAGCCAAGCTAACTCCATCAAAAATGGTCATAGTTCAGCACCCTTTTTGACAGATCAGATGCACCGCTAAGTGTTGCAGAGCCAGCATCATGAAGGATTGCTCTTTCAAAGGCTGGTTGACTGTCATGAAAAGATGATTAAACTGTTGAAAACATTCATTGGAAATTCACCTGAATGCTAGGGAGACAACTTGTGTGGGCACTAATCCTTTCCTCACTTTTGTGGGGTATATTTCCAGAATCCACATCAAAATACCACCATCCTAGAAAGGTATTGATGCAAAGTCCATCAGACATTTACTCCCAAAAATGCCTCATCCTGATAGAATGTCAAAATATTGAGAATTATGTTATTGACCTGCAATAATATTGTGTCCGGAATATCAATTACTAACATATTGTAACATATCGTAAAGGTGAGCTTATATATGGAAGAGTAGCTTTACTATTTGTTTTTTAATTGCGTTTTTCATAGTTAAGTAAAACTTCAAACTCTTGTCACAGCTCAACAGGTCATCTGCAACAGAAAAGGTTTAACATAAGTGGCATGCATTTCTTGCGTACAACCAAGGGATCACAGTCACTGCATCAGATATGTTACGTAACTGCATAACTCATAAGCGCCCCCTAGTATTTAGGATTTTCAACTTGTTGACTAACCGCATTATCATTGCTAAGCAGGCCTAAGTCTTCATGCTAATTTTTCCATGTCTCTAGGTTTTCTCCCAACAGGGGGTCTGTGCTTACTGCAGTCATGCATAGTTTTCCCACTAATAACTACTCACTAACATGCTTCTTCCACTCCTCAAATCTCAGTCCCCCAGCCTGTTTCCAAAGGATCACTATTTTTAGTAAGAATTAATCCTAGTCATCAAGCAGAACTGCATGTGCATCATTCTTGGGTGTGTGTGTAGGCCCAGAATGCAGTGTTTAAGTTCTAATTTAACTAGGTATCCATTAGTCCTCTAAAGAGCTGGACTTCCCCATTCCAAAGTATCTAGATCAGTCTTCATGACCAAGCCATGTGGAATAGGTCTGTCCACTCCACATGACATCTGGGGAATTATCTGGTCACCGTGGGAGTATTTTTTATGTAGCTCTACAGGTTGAAATAGGTTCTATGCAAGTACCTAATGTGGGTGAGCCTGAGCCGTGGGTTTCTGGATACTTTACGAAAATAACCAAACACCCTAAACCACTGGCTGTCAGTGTGTAGTCCTTGTCCCATGTAACCCATATCTGTAGATCCTGATTTGGTCAGTTAAGATATATCACTATGTTAAGTGTAGAAAGAGGACAACCATCCAGTCTCAGTGTCAGTAAGGTCTTTAGGGTGCTAGATTCCGGTGGTTATCTGGAAATCACCTCCATTTTGGTGGGTGTGGTTTTTGACAATCTTGAGTAGAAGTGGAAATGACCCAACTGCACCCCCTAAAGTAGTCAAGCTGAATACCACTACACCACTATACAAGTTCCCTTTGTGTCACACTCACCTTTGGTCCTTTACACTGCCCTTACCTCCATGTAGAGCTTGCAGAACTCTTGAGGCCTCCATAATGGGACTAGGTCAGAACGCAGTGTTTTCTTTATTACTAATCTGGACAACCAGTCCCAAATGTGCGAAAAGAGTCTGACCACTGGATCTCTTGTCAATAGGGGCGAAGGACTGATATTTAAGGGGTCTATCTCTGTGACGTTTGTCTAATAACCTGCTTTCTCTTACCTGTATTGTTAGCGACTAGGGAAGTTGCTGTACATGGGAAACTAAGCAATAATTGTCCTTATCACGCATGCTTAGGCTCTGACTATCATAGGGCAGGTTTAGGGTACCCAGTTTGATTATGGGGCGCTTTTCCAGCCACATCATTGAAGGAATAATACTATTCAGCTCTTGGAATATTTTCCTAGGGAACAGAGTAAAAACTTCTTGAAATACATAGAAGCATGTAGATAGTACCACCATCTTCACCAAGGCCACCCTACCCAAAAAAGACAGGGGATTTTGACCAGAATGCCACCGTGTTTTGAGTCCTTGGAATTACTCAGCCCTTGTTTGCTTCAATGCAGCATTCCTGGTCTTGCGATAATGTGATGCCCAAGTATTTAAAAGAAGGGTTCTGCCACAGGAGACCCAGTTCATGATAGACTAACCTTCTTCTGTGTGCCCCTTGCCCAGAGTACATTTAATTTAGTCTTATGCCAAATGGTGTGCAAGCCAGACGTGTTGCTGAATATATAAAGTATATGGAGTATTCAGAAAACCTTCACAGCTAGATCTTTCAAGAAAATCAATATATTGTCCGCATATTGTGCGATAATGTGCAGGGAGGTCTCTTACTCAATCCTCCACTGCCCCACCTCACTTCTCCAAATATTCGCTAACAGTTCCATTACAGATGCCAAAAGAAAAGGTGATAAAAGACACCCTTAGCATGTACCATGCTCCAACGTCAACTCTCAAGGGCAATCCAGTCCATTTTGACCAATGCTAGTGGTTTTGTATGTAGTAATTATATCCATTTCAAAACAGTGGGGCTGAATTTGTCTCCCTCAAGCACCCAAAACACAAATTCCCAACCCACTGTATCAAACACCTTCTCTACATCTAGAGAAGCTATAGAGTGGTCATTTTTGGACATGTGTAGAAAGCATTGCACATTTGCTAAATTATCTAAATTATGGCTTGTGTTTCATCTGTGAATGAACCCACACTATTCCAGATGTAGCAGTTTTGCATTCACACCCCACATCTGCCTCCCAATGGTCCCACTCAGAATTTTTTAATCAACTGGGATTATCTACAGCGGTATATGGGACCTATAATGCAATGGTCTTTCCAAGGCTTCAGGGCCATGACAGTGGAGGCCCCCATAATGGGGTCAGGGAGGCTGCTCCTCTCCAGAGTTTTGACATGTACCTCTAATAGTTTGTCCGATAACAATCTGATGTATGCCTGATAAAACTCCACTGGGGGTCCATCTATACCAAGAGTCTTCCCAAGTTCATTCTCTCCAGTGTAGGCTTTTAGCTAATGATTGAACATCTACTTTATACCTCTTTGCATAATTTGCAACTCTCTATTATGATCAGGATTAGGATTGGTCACTTTTTAATTTCTCTTTGAACAACCAGGGAAACATCTTCCCAGACCTTCCACCCCTGTACACAATGTCAGTTGGAATGTTATGTATAAAAACTTGGCCAGTTTTGTGAAATAGTCATTGCAGTTTAGATTGTCATCTTTCAGGTGCTCATGTAATTATAGTCTTTGTACTACTTCTTTCTCCAGGGCGGTCGTCTTCCTCTTGGTCTCATTTATATCTTCCTACAGATATTTGCTGACGCCATCCATTTTCCTATACATGCTGTCCTCAGCAGTGCTTTCAGTGCATTCTACTCTATTGCCCTGTTAGAGGCTGTGCCCCAATTGTAAAATATTCATCAAGTGTCTGTGGTGAGTCTTCACGAAAATTCACATCTTTTATGGCCTCCACCCTTAACTTCCAGTTTGGCACTCTTATGTTAACATTATGCCTGGTGTACAAGAGGCAATGTGGAGAGTGGTCAAACAACATTCTACACATGGGAGTCAGAACAGTGATCTGCAATCAAAGAGGTCACAAAGATATAAATATTTCTACTGATATCAACTTTGCGGGCGAGAGAAAAGTATATCTTTTCTTGGGAGAGATGTTCCAACCACATATCTGCTAAATCCTGCCTACCTATCGTCTCTCTCAACTGACTAAAAGTCCTGGTAGCAGCACCCATTTAAAGGAGTACCCTATCCATCTCACAATATGCTGCACAATTAATGTATCAGCCCATATCAAGAAAAGGAATCCTTGTCTGGGACGCTAGGGACATCATCATTGACCAGGCCAACAGGCAAAGGTTATTTGGCACTCCGGGTTCTGTACTAATTGAGTTTTTCTGAAGCAGTTCCACACCGGCTATGCACACTGCAACTACTGTGGAATACAAAAAATACAAAGAAAAGCAAAGTTCCCCCTTTCTATTTCTTCACCAGTTTGTCATGTTCTACAGCATTGAGGTGTGTATCCTCCAGGAGTGCAGTAAGGACACTCTCATTTTCTATAATGTTTTGAGCCCATCCCGTTCCATATCATGACTCTCACCCTTCCTGTCATCTAATGGGTGAGTATACAACCAATGCCTATTGATAGCGCCCCGTAGTAGTGCGTTGCTGTCATATCTGTTCAGCTCCCTCATGTTTTTCCAGACTAGTGACACCTCTGTCGGTAAATCGAACATCATCTACACTATCTCCCACCCACAGATCAGTAATCGTTCAAATTACGTGAGACTCAGTCATTATTGTTTGCATACAGTTCCAGCTTTTTAAAACAGTTCTCCATGCTTGCATCTTATGCCAATTCCAATTTAAAATCACCCCCAAAACCAACAAACTCCCTTAAGGGGTGGGGCTCAGAGTGTACTGGTGTCATGCCCAGCACTGTCGTCAAGAACAGCCATGGGGCGCCCACAGCTCTCATTTCCCTCTGGCCACTAAAAACAGGAGATCAGTACCTTCCATGTGCCATGTATATTTTTCAACTTGCATGGTTCCATCAGCATTCACCACCACTCTATCAGTCGCAGTATGAACATCTTTAATTTCTACCTCTCCGCTGGGTGAATTGTCAGTCAAGACCATCCCCTTCGTCAGCAGCTTCACGAAGAGGGCGAGGGCTATCTTAGCTATCTATTAAATCCAATTTCTGGGGTTATGAAGAATTCGACACAATCATCTTTAAGTACTTTCAGCTTGGTGGGAACGAACAACATATACGTCTGCCCGTTTGTTGAGAAAAAAAAATTACGCTCCAAATAGGCTGTGTTGTTGCAGTGGTTGGGTGTAGTCAGGAAAAAAGTTTTTTCATCCCTTTCTATTGCGCATGTTCGATGTGAAGAGCCACTGAATAGTGGCATACCTGTCTCAAAAATTCCAGAATCAATCTTGTGGCCAGGTTTTTGGCATGCAGCCAGTGCCCTATGAGCCCTTCATATTCAAAACAGTTTAGATAATCCTTTCAGTTTCAAAGTTTCCAGCAACAATTTCTCATGAAGATATTTAGCAGTGAGTCCCTCCACACGTTCCAAGAATCTGAGGAAGTGGGGGTTTTGCCTCTAGGAGCACCTGCAGCATCTTCTACCCTTGCCTCCAGAAAGAGGTTGGTCCCCTCTAATTTAATTATTGTAGCTCACTTTCTTGTAGTTTTTCTGTGATGATCTCCTATGCAACCTCTGTCGCCTTTGTCCTTTCGGCCACCTTCAAGTTGGCTTTGATGATATCATCTCTACGGAGACTGAGTCTATCTTGTGGTTTGGGGACATTAGGAGTCTGCTATCACTTTCATGATGTTGCTGGCTGTAGGCATGTTAGAGCTTTTCCACCCATTCACCACAGGATTGCTCTCCCTTTCCCTCTGGGTTGCTTCTTTAGGGGCAGATGTATATGGTAGAATCTTGTTAGCCTGGGTATGTGATCCTGGATTATCTTTCACCATGATACAAGTTCCCTACGTAGTATAATTCCGTAAATAGAAAATAACATAACAAAACAAATGGCATCATACAGGTTGCCTCACGGGCTATGTAGTGATGCCTTCATTTTAATCTTTACGAGCGTTATAGGTATATGGTTGTAAAGCCAACCAAGGGCACACTTACTTCACTCCTGTCTGCGCACATCTATGATACAGCTGAGGCTGCATCATGTATTAACTATATCTACCAACGTTTTTAGGGTAGCACTAATGGGAATTTATGAATAATGAGGGTCCACACGATGGACAGCCCTGAAGGTCAGGAAACTGTATATCCCTCACCAAACACGAGCATGGTATAGAACACCACTGCAGCAAAGTTCTCCTTTCCAGCGCTCTCGCATGGTGCAAAATGGCTTTTGACCAGGGTCGGATTGGTAAGGCGGGCACTCGGCCAATGGCTGAGGGGCTGGTATCCGAGTTTCCGCTGCGGGCTGCTTTTTTGGGCAGCCTGGGGGCCGATTTGGGTTGTATCTGTGTTGTTTGGATGCCGCCAGCGGCCCAGTGGGTGCCTGAGTGGCCTTTCTGGAGGCAGATGGGCACCCATTACCTTCCTTTTATCAATGGGCAGAGGTGTCACTCCCTTTCTCTCGCTGGGCCGGCCCATTAATGTATGCATATTGAGGGGGTGGAGAGGGGGCCTGAGCAAAAGTGGAAAAGTGGACTCACTTGTTTTCAGGGGTGTCTCACCAGTGTGAACTAATCCGTGCATTTTTTTTTTATCTAAGTAAAGTTAAGAAAACATGCCTCTGACATGGACCACCCCCCACCCCCCTCCGCGCCCCCCTCCCTCCCTTCTTTTTCATAAAACTTTGCCGAAGCAGTGTTTTGCGGAAAGGCAATATGCAAATATGGGCCGATTTCAACTCTCTTTAATCCCTCTTAGAGCTCACCAGCGCCACCAGCCTCCTCCGCGCCTCAGCAGCTGATTGGGCAGTCACCAATGCACCGCCATTGGTGTCTGGTCTTGTCTGCACTTCAGGAGTTGAGAGCGCTATTTCGTTTCAGAGGCGCAAGGGGGGGGTTATCATTAGTGTGCATGTGCCATTTCTTTGGCTCACCGGAACTAGTAGTTTCAGGAACACCTCACGTCAACACCCGCAAGTTACTTTACAATTTTAGTTGAATTCTGAAATCAAACTGCTACATTTGGGTCAGAAGTTTGCGCGGATGTTTATGGATGGCTGACGCTGAGTGGCGCAGCTGCAAAATCCACCTCAATATTTATCTTAGTGGCCGCGCCCCTTGTAAATTTACTGTTCTTCACTGCACATCTGCTCGGCTTGACCGGTTGATTAAAAAAACTCAATATAGAAGGTGGGACGCTGCGACTATCGTTTTCACTTTGGTGTCACACTAGTGGATGGATATTTCAATAATCACAATAATAAAGAGCAAGAGGGCAAACCCCACTACTAAATAGCCTACAAATTTGTAGCAATGTTCCCTCTAATTATGTTTTTCTTGTGCAGCAACAGAATGCGAATAACCTTTTCTCATCAGTGTGCGGAACCGTGAGTAGCAGTGAGTGAGTGAGTTACTGCTTCAGGTGCAGCCGGAGAGAAAGGGAAAAGGTGGATCCATAAAGCTGTGTTTTTAAGCTACAGCAGCACAGTTGCTCTAATACATTGTTCCCTTTGAAACCGTATTTAGTTTTGGGTCATTTGACTGAAAATGAGTTTAAAGATTAGGGGCCACATGCATCAAAGAATGGAATTGCGATTCCTAAATAGCGATTTTTAGGGAATCGCTATTTAGGAATCGCAATTCCTTATGCATGTAGGAATCGCAAAAAAATGTGCGATTCCTACAAATTCCTTAATAGCGACTCGCAAATTGCGACTCGCTATTAAGGAATGCCTTTCCATTCATTCCTATGGGCTGAGAGGCCCATAGGAATGAATAGGAAGTCATTCGCAATTTGCGAATACCAAATAGGTACTCGCAAATTGCGAATGCAATTTGAAGGGTGCTAGGGGCCAAAAGGCCACCCTGCTGCACCCCAAAATTGGCATGTGTGACATGTGGCACACACATATGCCATAAGGGCATATGTGTGTGCCACATGGCACTTAGAAAATGCAATTTCATGCATTTTTCTAAGTAATTGCAAATTACCATCAACTTAAAGTTGATGGTAATTTGCAATTCCAAATTGGGAAAACGCAATTTGCAAATGCATGATGCATCGCATTTAGGGAATCGCAATTTGCGATTCCCTAACTGCATTCGCAATTAAGGAAATCGCAAATATTGCGATTTCCTTATTTGCGATTGCCTTTGGGCTTGATGTATCGGAAATAGCATTTTACCGGTCGCAAACGGGCCGATTCTGAGAATCGGCCCGTTTGCGACCAGTAAAATGCTTGATGCATGTGCCCCTAGGCCTCTCTGCACAGAAGCTGATTTCTGTGTGGATATTCTTACTTCTGGATATAAAAAGGGCTTTGATCTTCACAAAACGGGTTCATTTCTTAATATGTATGAAACATATTTTGGGGCTAAGGTTGATCGAGAATAAACTTGAAATAAATGTGACAAAACGTATTGCACTGTTTCTATTAATAGATGTCACTTTGTGTCATTAACAGCAAGAAACACATTTACTAATGGAGAACATTTAAGGAAATAAAATCTTTATTTGGTTATGTTCATAACCTTGAAAGAACATGATATCACAATACATATATATAAAAGGCATAAAAACATAAGTACAATATAGATATACGTTAAATATACAATAATGAACTACACAGATATAAAAACCTCATGAAAATAACAACCCCATTATTTCATTATAAAAAATCTACTTATTGCTGCAATGAACTTAAGCAGGCCTAGAACGCCTTGATCTTATAGCGGCTTCTAAAAAACAGGACACTGTGAAGATAATGTGTTCACGGGATAGGAGCTGGTGAAACATAGAGGATGATGTACATTCTCCTGGGTAAGCTAAAATATCTACAGGACATCATGAAATGTAGGGTGTCCTGCGGAGACACATTGTTGCAGCCGGAGGGATCCAGGGTACCCAACTATCTCCATCCACTTGGGGAAACCAGAAAATAATGAAAAATGTATAAATATTATTAAGTAGCCAAAACAAAATTCATGTGTTGTGTTCTTACTACAAAGGCTGCATTATTCCCTCCATAGTAGGAGAATTATGGAACTGGAAAATATGGAATTGCTTATATTTAAATAACACATTCTCTGCTACAGTCTTACATCCTGTTTAAAGAATGTTAAAATGTGGTCTTTAGGGTCTGGACTGTAAGCATAGTGAGAGTCACCTATGAGGCGAAATGGCTTAAAAGGATTGACATACGAAAGAGACCCACCCATCCACTGTCCATGTGCAACCTGATAGCTTGATTTGCAAAGAAAGTCAGAAATTTGCTTTGACAGTACTGCTCCTGCTGTTGAAGCGATTGTCTGACCTTCTTCCACAAGCAAAGAATATCAGCCGTACTCTTGCAACGCTGCAATTGTTGCATCACCCCTGAGCACTGACAATTTCGTATGGTCTGTTAGGTGCATTTAAAGCAGACCTCTAGAGCTACACCTTCCAACTCACAGATATGATACCACTCCATAAAATCTGTGCGCAACCTCACCCCTGGACTGAACATGTTCTGTTACTGGCAACTCAAGCAAAACCGGTCTTTGGCTCTAGATTTCTTTCCACAGTATTTTTGGACAGGTTCCAATCCTGCTTGCTTTGAAGTGGTGGGTCTACGCAGTAACTGCCGCCATAGGTTCAGGAAAATGGAAGTTTGTTAGATTTAGGCCTCCAAATGTTCTGATGGCTAAACTTCAGATCATCCAGTATTCTGCAGGTCTGTTTTTTGTAGAACTCAATAATTTGATCACACTTGACCACTCTTCCTCTCCCTCTTGGTGGAGCTTCACTGGCTTCAAGACCTGCAGCAAGTACAATTTTAAGTACCATATATGTCAGTGTAGATATGGGTTTGCATCAAAATCTATCAGTGGAAGCTTAGGAACATCCATGCATCGCCCATGGAACGCCTACTTGATGCAAAATAATGCAAAATAAAGTAATGTGATACATTGTGTTACTTTTTTTTTTTTTTTACAAAGCTACGCAAGCACCCTGCCGCTTTGCTTTGTAAATGGCAAAAAAGTGATACAAACCCGACACAAAAATCTTTTTAAATCGGAACCTAAATTCTTTAATTGACCATTTTAAACAAATAACCTGTGTGAAGAGGACATGTGCCCATATTCCTCTCTCAATGTAAGCTTATATTCACACATTACAATCAATGCCATCCTGTAAGCCTGTCTTCTACTTGCATTGAGCAAAATTTCACAATTCTTCTATTTTTTCAGGAGGGTTTTTACATAATTGATCCAGCTCTTATAGTTGTAGATTTTTTCTAATATGCTCCATTGAAAATCTCTTTTAAAGTGTACTTAATTTCGTAGTGAGTGTACACATTTTGATAGTGCTGTGGATGTCTATCATCAGCTCTCTATCTTTAGACATTGTCATTGATAAACACTTTAATCCACATGGACATACAATCATGTATATTATGCCCCAGCAGTACAATTTGTGAATTTCTCTTTATCATAGAGGTGCCCCAGTCCTAAGTCAATTCATTTAGACTATTTCTATGTTTACACACAGTCCAGCTGCCACAAGGATGATGTCCTTGTATTCTAGGAGGATTCCAAGCATAACTTGTGTTATCGTCTTCTTAGGCTTAGAATGCACCAACTGATCCTTCAAATTTCTCATCCTTTTAAAATCAAAGAGTGACTGATTAAACTGCATTGTCTTTATTTTAACAGTCTTCTTCGTAGTTAAGTATTTTTTTTAATTCTATTACTCATTGTTATATGTAGATACACGGGATACTGTCCTTTTAGGAATTCTGAAATTTCTTCAATAAGGCACTTTTAAATTATTTTAGGCTGTTTTTGCCTCTACTTAAGATTTTAATTGGGTAATGTCTTTGCCTTTGTTTTTGCGTGAGGTCACCAGCATATTTTTTAAGGTCTGTGCTATCAGAGCCCTTCCTTTAGATTTGTTAATATTTGCCTACTGGCATTTTGTTCAGAGCACTATCAGAACGAAGCTTTCAGTCGATAGAGGAGTTTTTCTCCATAGGTTTAAAATGTACCTTACTTTTCAATTTCTCATCTTCGGACTCCAATTCCAAGTCCAGGTACACTGTTAATCCTACTTATTTGAGTTGCAATTTCAAATGTATGTTCTGTTGGTTTATCTAGCATACAAACTGGCTAGCTGTTGTCTCATTACTTACCTTAAAGACTACAGTGCCATTTATATAGCTTCTAAACAGCATGAAACTACTTAGGAAAGGGGTACCTGGCTGGAAAATATCCTTTTTCTTAAAGGAAATAGTGTAGAGATTTGCCAGACTCGGTGCAAAATGTGAGTATATGAGTTCCTCCTATCGTAGTTGAAGAAATGTATTGTCAGGCCTTTTCCGTTAGTTGCATCATGCAAGACATGAGTATGTGGTACAAATAAATGGTTTCCTCCTAAATTCCTCTACACAGATTAAGGGGGCTCTTTGAAGGATATCAGTATAGAGAGGTTTTATATTGAGTGTAATCAAGAGCTGTTTAGTAGAGTGAAACTCAATCATCTTTTAAAAGATGAGTATCCCTGGAATCCTGCACACACGTAGGCATTACCATTACTAAAGGACAGAGAAAAAAGCTCAAAACCTAGTAAAAGGTTCTAACAAAGACGCTTTACTGCAGAATATAGGCCTCCCCCGATGAAAGCTCTAATTCAGTGTGCGCTAGTTTCAACTTGTTAATGGATTATTCTTTGATCATATCCTTCCACATACAACCTGAAGCTCTGATTTAGGTCAGTAGCATGGGTGTAGCACACTTACACCCATTCAGTGTCAAAGATTGACCCAGGGAATTGCATTTCACAGCTTTTATACAGTACTGAGAAATCAACAATCTGAACTTTCAAAAGACCAAATGGAGTGAGGAAAAATCCAAGTGTAGGTTCGAAGGTGATTTAACATTGATAATTATTCACTGACTTCCAAGGTATGTGATTGGCTGCACTGAAAGGTTTTAAAAATTTGCTTTTTCTAGTTTACAGCCACAGTGAATCTCTTTTGCTAAATTACTGATAGGAAGCCAGCTCATCAGTTCACAATAAGCATTTAATGGATCAGTCAGTGATTTAAGGGATATTCCAATATCAGTCATTCAAGAAACCCAAAAGGTAAAACCATGTATCAGTCCTGTTACAAATGGATGTGTATACCCAAGTCTCAACTTGAAAAGGGATACTTCAAATCAAAGCTAGCACACTAGCCCCAGATGATCAGTATCATGGAGTCCAATGCAAACATGCAAGTGCTCATGTTTAACCCAAGCACAAACCATGCATGTGCTCTCTGACTTTCCAAAAACCAAACTCTATTTTCTTGGGCTTGCACCAAAATGTAAAAGATTGTTAAATGATCACATATATCGTACAAAAGTATTTGCTGTATCCAATCAGAAGGCTCCTTTTGACTCTGTTGAATACTTTCACAGACCATGCATGGTTTGCTTACTACTAAAAGCTAACTTTCATTTCCCATCATACGGGCCACGTCTTAGGTAACTAGTGTTTTTTTGAAAACTTCCTTGCTCACTCAATATAGTCACATAGTCACGATCACAGTATAGCTGTAATAATAATATAAATAATTTTGTTTTGCAGGTGGCATTGACCCTCTCCTCCGTGGCCTCATGTCAAATCGTGCAAAGCTGAACAGGCAGAATCAGATGGTGGTGGATGAACTGCGAGACCGTCTCTTCAAACTATTCAAGAGGATTGGACTTGATCTAGCGGCTATCAACATGCAACGAGGCCGAGATCATGCCATCCCAGGTATTGATCCTTTTAGGTTAGGGACCACGGATCAGAGTGGGTAAACACTGGAATCCCAGGTAAGGAGCAAGATGGAAGAGAATAAAGCTTCACAGACAAAGGACTAGAAGACAGAGAGAACATAAAGTCTAGGTAAAAAGACAAAGGGGAGAGAGAATAAGGCTTCACAGGTAAGAAACCAGGGAAGGAGGGAAAGAGAGATGCCTAAACTCGAGCCTTCAGTTATTTAACCATAAGATAGAGAGCTGAGCCTTCCAGGTAAGTAGCCATGGGTACCACAACATAGTTTTCAGGCAAGAAACTCTGGTGAAGATCTGTGCTCCAAAGTGAGAGCACAGTTTTGTAGATGTGCCTTAAACAGACTTCAGCTGAAACCAAAGGATTTTACCTAAAAATGTTCTTGTCTAGTGTATAAGGTGGCAGCGGCGGCTGGTGACGTTTCAGATACTTTGGGGTGCAATACTGCTACTTATACCGGCCTCTTACTGCATCAACCAAGCAAAGTAGACCATCGTCAGTGCGATTGTTTTCTTAGTAGGTTTAGATAACCATCTGAGTGAACAGTACATTTTTTTTTTGATAATCAATTTTTATTAGATTTTTCAAGGAACAAAAGTACATTGGTAGCAAGTCAGAAACGTTATTCAAATACAGTATGTTTAAAGATAACACAGACTCAAATTGCATTTGCGGACTGATCATCGGCTCCCTTAAACTCATAGACGTAACCCGTTTGAACCCTTTAATCCGGCTGCAAGTTAAACCATTTACCCCATATTTTGCCGAAGAGTTCGGGACAACCACGGGCTTCGAAGAGGGGCTCCTCTTGGGTGCCACACCAGTCTACACCTCGCCTCCATTTCTGCATGGTGGGTGGATTGGCTTGAGACCAGAGCGCAGCAATATCTCGCTTCGCCACTGCCACCGCCGTTCCCAAGAAGCGCCTATCTGCCCGGGATCCATTGAGGCCGTCAAATACCCCCAGGATCAGGCGTATCGGATCATGAGGGACATCCCACCCTAAGGCTTGTATAAGTTCACTTTCTACCTCCGCCCAGAACCGCGCTAGAACGGGACATTGCCACACCATGTGGAAAAAGTCAGCAGGAGCGTGGTTGCAACGTGGGCAGGACGGGGAGGGCCTCAGGTGGGCGCTGTACATGCGTGCTGGGGTGAGGTACGCTGCGTGGAGATAATAAAGTTGAACCAGACGCAACTTGGAGGAGGTAGTCAGGGTCCTAGGTGCCATAAGGGCGTCCCTCCAGTCCGCGTCTTCCAGGGGGCCCACCCAACCCTCCCAGCGGGCACGAAGCAGGTCTAGGGATGCGGGACCGTTGTTCACCAAGGAGCGATAGATCCGTGACACCCCCCCTCTTCCCAAACCCCCCATCATTACTTGCGCTTCCAGGGGATTGAATTCGGGGATCGAGGTGGGTGTTGGAATGTGGGCCCGAAGGGCATGCCTCAACTGTAAGTACTTGTAAAATTGGGAGGGGTGGAGGGAATGACGGTGTTGTAGGTCTGCAAACGATCTGATATGATCCCCCACCCAGATGTCTCCCAATAGTGAAATCCCGACGTGGTCCCATTTACGGAAGTTCTGGAGGAATGAGACCTCGCGCAGCCATGTCCCACTCCAAAGAGGTGTGTGTCCGGTGAGTTTCCGGTCCCACTTTACATGGCGTAGGGCGGTTCGCCATGCCATGAGCACCGTTCTGGTGACGGGGGGAAGGGCCTGTGGTATGGGGCTCCCATACAGGCATGCCTGGATCTGAGCAAAGTCCATCGACCGGAGTTCCACCCGGTACGTCGGGTCGGACCAGCCGCCCGCGAACCAGTCGTGAATCACAATGAGCCTCGTGGCCAGGTAGTAGAGGTGTAAGTTGGTCACCCCCATGCCCCCATCATAAGGGGGTATGCGGCAATGTGCTAATGACATGCGTGGTCTTCCCCCTCCCCACAAAAATCGGGTGAGAACACCGTCCAATTCCCGAAACCAGCTGCCCGGGAGGTGAGTGGGCACATTTTGTAAGATGTACAGGAAGCGGGGAAGGACCATCATTTTGAAGAGGGCACTCCTACCAAGGGGGTTGAGAGGAAGGGTTTGCCATCTTCTGAGGTCTGCCTTGGCCCTGGAGACCAGGGGCGTGATATTCAGGGCCCATTCGAGCTCCGGGAGGAGGGCTACCCACACCCCCAGGTATTTGAATGATTGCCTCCTTAGGGGATGGTCGTTTGCCAGTCGAAGCATGCCCGGGATGAGTGTAGGGGAACGAGGGTGGACTTCGCCGGGTTGAGCCGGAGGCCAGAAACCCGCTCAAAGGCAGAAAGGGCGTCCAGACAACGCGGGCCGGAGCTCTCCGGGTCAGCCAGGAAAAGGAGGACGTCATCTGCATATAGTGCAATCTTGTCAACCTGGGTCTGGTCCCAAGCCCAGCCGTGGATGAGAGGATCCTGGCGGATGAGGGAGGCCAGGGGTTCCATTGCTATTGCAAATAAAAGCGGCGAGAGCGGGCAGCCTTGGCGGGTACCCTCTGGATAGGGAACGCCTCCGAGACCACGCCATTGATGAGGACCCTCGCCTTGGGAGTAGAGTAGAGGACTCGGATGAGGCGTCGGAAGGGGATGCCGAAGCCCATCCTCTCCAGCACGTCCTCAAGGTAACCCCAATCTACCATGTCAAATGCTTTTTCAAAGTCTATGAAGAGCAGTGCTAGATAAGGGGTGAGGAGGTGGCGATGCGCCAAGGCAAGCTGGAGACGGCGTATGCAATGCCGGGTCCCCCGGGCAGGCATGAAGCCGCATTGATCTGGCTGCACCAGTTCTTGCAAGTGTGGGCGGAGCCGTTGGGCCACCACTGTGGCGAAGATTTTGACTTCCGTGTTGATAAGGGAGATGGGACGATAGTCCGTGCAAGCAAGGGAGGGCGGCTGTGTCTTCGGGAGGACCACGATAGTGGCCACATCGGTCTCAGGCGGGAAGGATCCTACCTCAATTACGTGGTTAAACAGATCCGCTATGTGTGGGACCAGCGTGTCCCGATAGGCCGCATAATACTCTTGGGGGTATCCGTCGGGCCCGGGCGTTTTGCCAGGGTGCAACAGTGAGATGGCCCCATGTATCTCCTCCGGCGTGAACGGCCGATCTAGGGTCTCTGAGTCCGTCTGGGAAAGGCATGGCAGCTGAGTCCCGGTCTCGGCCAGTAAGGTCGCCAGAGAGGTCTGAGGGGGGTGAGCCGTGTAGAGGGTTGCATAATAGCCCGCGAACGTCCGGGCAATGTCCTGGGAGGTTGTATAGTGGGCCCCGGTCCCGTCCCGAATCTCGGGAATGATGCGATTGACTTTGGGGTAGGACACCAGGTTGTGGAGAAGCTTGCCATTTTTGTCCCCCAGCCGTACACGCGTGCCACCGAGGAGCGCCAAAGCGTTTTAGCGGACTCCAGCGAGATCTGGCGAATTTCTTCCCGGATCAATGTAAGCTGTCGGGTGGAGACATCGTTATCATTAGTATCCTGAGCCTCTTCCAACTGTGCCGCTTGGGCCTCCAGCTGAGTGAGGCGGTTGGACTGTTCCTGGCGTTTCGCGTGGACCAGACCCTTTGCCACCCCCCGCACCACGGCTTTGCCAGCCTCCCACAGTGTGCCCGGCGATGAGACCGAACCCGTGTTGATCGAAAAGTATTGCCTCAGCTCCTGCCCGAGGGACTCAACCAGGTCCGCATCCTGCAGGAACCAGGCATTCATTCGCCATACCGCTTGGGCACCACTAGGGGGTGTCCGAGACGAAGGGAGATGGGGGAGTGATCCGAAATACCCCTGGGTAGGATTGTGGTCCCGGACATCAACTGACAGTCCACAGCGGACAGTAGGAACAGATCGATACGAGAGTGGGTGTGGTGCGCCGCTGAAGTGTGGGTGTATTGTTCCTTGCGGGGATTCCACACCCGCCAGGCATCACAGAGACCCAGGGCCGAGGACCAATCAGATAGACGTTTTGCAGAGGTGAGGCGGGAAGCCGATGGAGTGCCTGTTGTGTCCCGTGAGGGCTGCAGGACGGCGTTGAAGTCGCCCCCTACCACCGTCAGACCCTGTGGGAAGGAGGACAGCACCCGTGTGAGGCAGCGGAGGGTAGGGGCCATAATGGCAGGGGGAATATATGTACACAGGAGATTAAGGGGGTGTCCCTCGATCTTACCCATCAGGGCCACATAGCGGCCCTGCGTGTCTATTTCGGCATGTGCCAAGGTGAAAGGCAATCCCTTCCGAAGTAATATGGCCACCCCCTGGAGCCCCGCGAAAACCCAGAGTGCCAGACCCTATCAAACCCATACCGGGCTAGGAAGTTACATTGTGAGCCCAGAAGGTGGGTCTCCTGCAGGAACAGGATATCTGGCACGTGTCGACGCGCACTACGAAGGACAGCAGTGCGTTTTATACGGTCCAGTAGGCCGTTGACATTCCAGGAGATAATGTGGAGGGCCCTATGTAAGGTGGACGCCATGAAGGTGGGTAGCGCAGGGAAGACAGGACGCAGGCGCAGGCAGTGCCGAGTCCCAGTGGAAACAAAGTCCCCTGATCGGGGCTCCTGGGCAACGGGTGTGCCATATGGCGAATCGTGAGTCATTATCAGTACCATACATAGATGCGTAGCTACCAACGAGAACAAAGAACAGCGGCCCGTAGGCGGCTAAAAACAACAAACTAACAGGAGACAACGGCCTCCCCCTCCCCTTCGCCCCCCAACACCCCCCACCCTACACTTCTGAGTATGAAGCATCTGTCGCCCTGAAAAGGAAAAACAAGTTAACAAATATAACAACCCCCAATGAGACTAGTTGCTAAGCTAAAACGATTAGCGGGGCATAAACGTGGCGGAGATGGACCCCCTCCATTTGATCGGATAAAGATTCATCAACAGCGTCAAGAATACGTGGTACAAGTAAGTAACAGGGAATGCAGGTAAGTCCATGGAGTGCAGGAGGAAATATTCATGTATCTCAAGGTTTCGTCAATATCGGGGCTCCCCTCGCGGAGGTTGCAAAGGCCGTCACACTGCAGGCGCCTCTAGGACATAGGATAAAGAGATCTCGCTGAGTGCCATCGTTCAAGTATCTCCGGCTTCTCCGGATCCTCGGAGCGCAGGGCTCCTAGACAGATCAGAGTCTGAGACGGCGTGACGCAGGTTAGCCGACGGCTTTGGAAGATCACTCAAGTCGATCAACGAGGTGGTCGGGCTGGGAGAGGCAGATCTCCGGGCCGGGGCCGGGGGGAAGGATGCCGGATTGCTGCTCCCGGCGACCGGGATGTCTCCCCCGATGGCCATTTTTCTTACGGGACCTTGTCCGACGCCTCTGGGACCTAGGGAGGGTCAGGCGTGGTTGCTGGGGAGCCCCCTGGGTGGGGGAAGGAGCCCGCTGAGGCAGGAGGGGCCGTTCCTCTGTAAGCCAGGTCCATGCCGCCTGGGGGCTATCGAAGAAAAGTGTCCTATTTTGAAAGATGACTTTGAGCCGGGCCGGGAAGAGGAGACCATAGCGGAGACCCATGGCACGAAGCCTCTGCTTGACCTCATCGTAGGACCGGCGCTGGGTCTGTACCTCCCTGGTGTAGTCGGGAAAGACCATGATCCTACCGTTTTGATACTGTAGAGGACCCTGTGCCCTTGCCGCCCCCAAGATGGCATCCCTGTCCCGGAAATTAAGGACCCTCAGGATTATGGGTCGGGCTGGGGCCCCTGGCGGAGGTTTGGGAGCCAAGGAGCGGTGGGCTCGTTCAACGGCAAACCAGGGCGACAGGGCGTCTTTGGGCATCCAGGATCGCACCCAATCTTCTACGAACTTGTCAGCGTGGCCTTGCTCCACTCCCTCGGGAAATCCCAAAAGACGCAGGTTGTTTCTTCGCGATCTGTTTTCCGCATCTTCAGCTCCTCCGGTGGAGCTCCGAGGTCTGGGTCTGGAGACGGGCCACCTGGGTCTTAAGGTGGTCGATGTCATCCTCCGCCGTGGAGATACGGGATTCTGCCTCCGTGATGCGTGCCGTGGCATTGCGCAGGTCTTGGCGAATGAGGGCCACATCCACCCTTACCTCGCCGATCTTGTTCTCTACTGAGGCCTGCGATGTGCTTATTGCCTGAAGAATGGTGGAGAGATCTCCTCCCGGGATGCCCTGCGTGGTGGGTGGCCCGCTTCCCGAGTCTCGGTCCGACGTAGTAAACTGATCCATTTTGGTTTGGATTGGGGGAGCAGGATTCTGTATGGGGCGAGTTCTGCCCATCGCCGCTCGGAGTGTGCTTCGCGCCTGCACGGTCGGGGCAAGCAGCGGATCCGCAGGGAGACGGGCGGGGGTCCCCCTGGCACCCAGGCCGTCAACACTCGGGCCCGGGCGCCCAAGACAGATCCAATGGGGGCGAGATGTGGTCTCCGCCTTAGCTCCACCAGGCAGATCGCCTCAGCGTAGGATGACCACCCCAGATCAGGCACCCATCATGACATTCTTCCAACCCCGGGGGCCGGCGGAGGTGACCTCACCTCCAAGAGAGCAGTCCGCAGCGGCGGGCCCCAGGTAGTCAATGCCCACGGTGGAATCGGCTCCCCGCTCAGGTCTTTCAGTATGGGGGGGGCAAAGCGATGTCACATCAGTAGGGCTCCAATGGGCCCGAGGTCCCCCCAACGGGTACAGCAACCAGCAGAAGGTAGGTCCCTCCACGGCCACCGAGGGAGCCCAGGTGACCCAGGGCCGGCGGGTCCAGCGGCAGGAGGGAGGCTCTCACCCCCACGTCCCTCCGGTGCAGCCACGGGAGATGGAGCGAGTCAGCCGAGCGAGGGGGAGGCCGGGCCAGGCCGAAGCACCCCCTGGCCGGCGGGCCCGGTGAGGTGCTCCCCAGTGAGGGCTGTGGCGTGAGAGGGGAGAGCGGGAGCACAGACGACCCCGATTGTCCACCACCCGACTCGCTCTTCACTGCTTAGGGCAACCAGCGGTCTGGGCCGTCACCATGTGTAGTACGCCCCTCCCGCCAATCCGCTGCAGCCGGGGAGACGGAGCGGGGCAGCCGACGCTGGGAAGGTCCAGCAAGTCCCGCAGGACAGCGCCCCCTGAGGTCCACAAGGAAGGAGAGGAGGGGGGTGGGGGGGGGCAGGAACACCAACCTCCGCACCCCGGCCGCCACCCGACACAGTGGCCGATCCCCCCCACTCACCGTCAGGCCGATGTTGGGCCGAAGATCCGGCGTCTCCCCCGGCCGCCGCCTCATGCAGTGATCCAGTGCGGCAGGAAGAGGTCGGGCGGGTCCGCAAACGAGGGATCGCCAGTCCCGCAATCCACAGGTGGGGAGCAGCTGAGGCAGTCAACAGGACCACCGCTGCCCGACCGGCAGCTGAGGGATATCGGGCCTCCACCCGCAGCGGGGTCGTCTCCGGCCGCCGCCCCCCCACACCCAGCGCCGGAGGGTCCTCAGGGGAACCCTTGCAGGAGGATGTGTCCGCGGCGCGGGTTCGGCAGCGGGTACAGGCAGGCTCCACCCGCTGCCCGGTCAGAGTGTCAACAGTTACCAGGGAGGCGCCCGGTTTAGGCGCGGAGTGCTTCCAGCGGCGCCATTTTTTTGCAGAGCCGAGGGAGAAGACGGTGGTCCACAGCGGCAGGGAGTCCGTTCCGCTCGCCAGGGGAACCAAGCGGCTTCGAGGTGTCGGCGGAGCCCAGCAGTTGAATTGAGGAGGTGAGTCGCAGCTGAAGACGGGCGGATGCCAGGCGGATGACGGAGGGGGTCCGGAGCACTCTTAGAGTGCGACCGCCATCTTGACGCCTCAGGCCACGCCCCCCGAACAGTACATTTTTACAGCACCATTTTTGAAAATAAAACTGTGCCTATTACAAAATTATTATATACCAAGCAGTAATACTGGCTGCACAGTTCACCATTGTTTCTGCCAGCAGTAAAACAGTGCTTTTCAGATAGTGTGTTGCTGCCCATCAAAATGTGAGCATCAAAAGAAAAATATAACAGAATTTACCACGGTATTTATATTAATACATGCTTTCGAATTACTCTTATGTTGGAGGTTTCTGCCAATAACATTAGGGTGCTGCTCTATATTCCTAGGTACTTTTTGCAAATGATGCTCGTTATGCCAGCTTACCAGAGGTACTGCTCAAAAATGCCAGTGTGATGCACAAATACACCAGAAGGTTGGGCAGGTTCTGCAAGTGACTACTTAAACTTGCCAATGTTCTGCTAAATGTGCCAGCCTGTCATGGGTGAGACTGAAATTAGTATAGGAGGCTCAGTTCTCCAATAGTGTTTCTTAAACATGTTCTGGCTGCTCAATGTGCCATTTATTGTTCATGGCAAATAGGTTTTCTTTGTTTGTTCCCTTTTCATTTAACTCACTCTACAGTAAACACAACCCACCACTTCATTGTACAGTCAAAGCATAAACTTCCTGTTTTATTACACATATTTTTAAATAAGACCCACTTACTGTTTTTAACTAATTTTTAACTGCCAAGGTACCAGGTTTCAAACTCTGCTCAGGTTACTTCTATATGATTTGCACATTGTGGAAGGAACGACTTTCTTTACTGATTTCATAAAAGGAAACAAATGGGGACACCTACAGAGGTCGAAAGTGAAGCAGTTTTTTTTCACCAGAAAGTGTTTTCATACCAGAAAAACAGCCTTAAAAGGGGTTAAGGTGTTTACTTTTAAAAAGCAGGCTGAAGTATTTAGAAGGTTAACACCAAGATATTTAACAAACAGCCTGCCATATGCAAAGGACAGAGCCACTAAATTAACGAAGAAACTTTGATATTCTGATATATGGGCAAGAAGAATCAATAATTGTAGTGAGAAAATTAAGAAATATGTACCCGGATGGGTATTTGGTCAGTAAGCCATTTCATACTATAGGCTACATAATGAGCACAATAAAACACAGGAGATCTTAGATTCTACATTGGCGCTCCTTTATTATAGAATTCCGTCCCATCAGCCAATCCAGGATTTTAATCATATGCACCTTTCATCCTGGCACGCGTGGTTTCACTTTAAAAACTGTAAAGTATGAAATTAAAATTATTGCAGAATTCCAAATTTTGTTTGCTAAGAAGCCAAATCAAACTAAAGGTGTCATACATGACTCGAGAACAATTGACAGCTGTGCCCCTAGCTATCTCTAAGTGACACCAATGCCATGTTATATTGACCCTCACAAATGATTTTGGGACTTGCTTTCAACCTTCCAACTTCCTATCACCCAATACAAATGTAACACTTTTGACACTAACATATTTGAGCATGCAAATGTGAAACAAACGCTAGAATTCTTTTCTAACTGCAACACTCGCAATGTGGTATATTGTCTATGGTGTCCCTGTAATTTACCATATATCGGACAAACTCAACAACCTATCAAGGCACGCATTGGACAGCACCGCAGTCACATTAGATGCTCTGTAGCAAAAGCCCCCCTAGTAAGTCACTTTCCTGAAAAAAATCACACAGCAGATGATATAAAATGGCAGATCATCATAGACAAAGCTACTATCCCAGTGAGAGGAGGCGATCTCACACAGATCTTACAGCGATGCTGGTTCTGGGTATAAATTAGAAAATTACATTATTCTCTCCACTCTACTGTCTATCTCTCACAATAGATTACGGTGCTTGGCGGCGTTTTTGTGGACTCTCTGAGCCACAAAATCTGGCAGAACTCCGAAGAGTCCTGAATAATGGTGACCTCGCCAGAAAGTTGATGGACCTCTATGGGACTCCCAAAAATATTGATATTTGGCTTGGAGGAGTGGCAGAACCTTTTGTTCCTGGTGGGAAAATTGGACCTCTTCTAGCTTGCATCATTGGAATCCAGTTCAGAGTGGCACGGGATGGCGACAGGTAAGTGCATCACTTTTTAGAATATTACATATGTTTGTGTGAAGAGATCTGGTATTGAGCAGCCGAACACCCTGTAAACAAACAACCCCTATGCAGGGCTCGAGTCGGGGGTACACGCAGGTACATGGCGTCCACCCACTATTTTCACAGGGTGGACGCCGTCCCCCCAGCCAAGAAGTTAGACCCCACAGAAATATGTTGAACTTGTCCCAGAGCAAGACACCGGGACACGTTCAGCAGCACCTGCACGTTGCCTGCTTTCCATTCTCAGCAGCAACGTGCAGGCAGCAAGGGAGCCTTTTTTCACCTCCAGCTGGGCCTAAGTTAAGGGGCCATCCGGCCTCCTCTTGTTTGTATATGCTGATTGGGGGCCGCCTGGAACCTCACACTTAAATGTAAATGCCAAAGAGGGAAACAAAGGCACACAGCTTGCTTGCTCTTCACAAGTACTTAAGAGAGGCATGCTTTTGCCTTTGTTCTGTCCCTGTATATAAATGCAGACACTGTAAGACTGTCAGATGGGTTGGTCTGTCCCTGTATTTACACAAATAATTTAAATAGCACTATTTTATTTCTTTTATAGCGCTACGTCGTGACGTCATGATGTCATTTGCATACTGTCTTACTTGGTCAGTCCCCCCACTTCTTTTTATAGGACTTGTGCCCTGCCCCTATGTTTTTCTCAGGCGGTAGTGGCTCTTGATCTGTGGGTGAGACCCTTGGTGACCTTTTAGAGATGGCTTGGTGTCTTTGGGGAGACATTGTGTACCTCCGTATAAAGAAGACAGTGTGTCTGTGGGAATATAGCCTGGATCTGTGTCTGTTGGCATACTCCCCTTACGTTTGTATTTGTAAAGAGAATTCCCCATCAGGATAGACCTCATTGGATATATATCTGTAGGGAAAATACCTTTCAGATCTTTGTCTTGTGGGATAAAACTCTTTAGGTATATATGTGTAAAAAGAGTCCCCTTCAGGTCTGTGTCTGTTGGGAGAGACCTCTTTAGGTAAATATGTGTAAGGAGAGTTCCCTTTAGGCTTATATCTGTTAGTATAGACCTCCTTAGATCTGTCTGTGTCCCTTACAGACCTGTGGGCGACCAATAATTGGTAATGACAAAGGAGGAGAAACTCATGTTCACAAAATTACATGGCAGTTAAACACTGTTCATATCAGATTCTGAATGACATTTATTGTATTCCTGATTTCTGTTTGCATGTCAGTTCAATTGTAACTTCCAGGAGCAGCCAACATGTGTTTCGTCCCTCAGATTTTCACAGTTCAATGAGCTGTATGAAAATTCATGCAGACAGCACAAAAGGCCACTATTTCTGTAAAAGAACGGGAATGATGAAAGTCCTAATTCTGACTTAATTTTCACAGAACCAGTACTATCTAAGAGGATGGTCCGTAGATTTAATATGTAAAGGTTCGGAAAAGTAATGAGTGTGTGTATATTTTGAGTGCAGCAATCACTCTAGACACGTATGAAAGGTATATGGTGAGGCAGCAGTGGTGTGGTATCCTCTATGGCCTAATAGGAACAATCAGTCACTTCTAGCTAAGGCTACCAGATGACTCGATCAGAAAGGCAATTCTCCAACCCTGGACTTTCCTTTATCAATCTTTTGCATTCTAAGAGGAGCACTAACACAATTAGACTATGGGGCCGATTCCGATGTCGGACGGACTCAGGTCCGTCCGACATCGTCCAGGAGCCGTAACCGACCGACCTGCTGTCGTCGGTTACGGCTCCTGCAGAGTACGATGCGACCGAACCCTGTTCGGTCGCACTCGTATACCTCACAATGGGAGCATGCATTCCGAGCGGAATGCATGCTTGCATTGTGAAAAGCAGGGTGCAGTTCATCCCTGCACCCTGTGGCCGGCACCCCAAGGTGCCTGCCACCGGGTGCAGGGATCAACAGAGGGGCACCATAGGTGCCCCCAGGCCGCCATTCGGCTGCCTCGCACCCATGGGGGCCCTACTGGGGGCCCCCAAAGACAATTACCGACTGCCTTTTCGTGCCAGAAAGACCGGCACGAAAAAGCAGTGAAATACTGCCATCGTACTCCCTCGGTCATGAAGAGGCGGCCGGGGGAGTACTGAAGGATTTCCAGACGGTGGTCGGGCTCTCCGAGCCCGTCGTAAGCCATCCGGAAAGCCGAGTCGGATTCCTTTCCGACCGAGCCCATCGGAATGGCTCGGTCGGAAAGGAATCCGGCCGGCACGTTCCGATTCGGTCGGAAGGGCTCCGACCATCGTTCGGTGCCCTTCCGGCCGAAATCGGAATCGGACCCTTAATGTCCAAAAGCACTGATTTGAAAAAGGAAAACCCACATCTCAAGCATGGGGTCCGTGGTGCTGGAGACTCATCTTGTAAGCTCGTCTCTAGTCCAGTATTGGAATGGGTTCATGGAGCAAGACTGTGCTGAGAACTTTACCATCTGATCTGGCATTTCCCAGCTGTATAATAATGCTAGGTGGTGATAGCTGGAGCATATCACTCACACCACAAAAGGGATTTACTCAAGTGCAAGATTACACACTTCTGGGTAATACTGTGCATGAGTAAAGGCATTAATGCTGCAAAGTTATCTTTTGCGAATTTCTTGCAGCAATAAATTTGGCCATGTGCTTGTGCAAGTTAGACTTACATGTGTAAGTTGTTTTTTGGATCGGGCATAGTCTGTCTCGATGTGCATATTATCATGCAGTGCAAATTCTAGGTTTGGAGTTTAATTGGTGTACGCCTCATGGACTAGAAGGAACCTGATAATGGCAGTTGTAGCCGATAGTACTGGTGTGAAATGTCTCTGAAATGTGCATCATATGGTAAGCAGACCTTCACCATGTGTGCTCCTTTCTTTCCTACACAGGTTTTATTATGAGAATCCCGGTGTTTTCAGCAGTGCCCAACGACGCTCTCTGGAAAGGGTCACACTGGCGCGAGTCATCTGTGACAACACGGCTATCACGGAAGTGCCGAGAAATGTCTTTATGGCAAACAGTTACCCACGAGATTTTGTGCATTGCAACCAGATTCCTCCCCTCGACTTAAGTCCCTGGAGGAGACGAAGCCATGAGCCTGGTAAGTTCAGGACGATACATAATCTATGGGATTCCCTTCCCAGGGGTGTGCAAGCATTGTCCCTACAATAGGGGATTCTTGCAGATTACCTGACCGGTTCTGCATGGAACTGGCAACAGAATCCCAGATATTCCTCTTTTGCTGGTGAGGCTTTGCCTACTAAGTGGAAGATAGTCCTAGTATTATTGGAGTGTACCAAGGTGTGTAAGAGATGGAAGACACACACCTCTTTCCATGTTGTTGACGGAGTTCACTGCAGTTCCTCGAAGCCAGACAAATGCCTGAGTACTCCATTACCTCTTTGCCTGTCCTCCTTGTCCCAGTCCTCACTACTAGTGTAGAGGCCCCATCCCAGACAGTTTCCCCAAACTCTGAAAAAACATACTAAGCACAGCATGATCCTTTCTCTAATTTACATTGCTATGATGTTTAAATACCCTCCTCCCTTCCAAGACTTCCAGTTCAAGGTTAGACGCTTTTTCTGTTTTAATGTGTATGCTTACATTTCGTTTAGCTTGGCTGACAAATATCCAGTGTAGTGCTCCGAGATCCCGTTCCCGCTCATGTGCTGAGGTTAAGCAGAGAGCTAGTACTTGTCTCAGAATGTGCTGCATGGAAGCCACTGGGATCAGCATTCCCATCTCTTATTGGTGTGGGTAAAGGCTAGCACAAGGTTTCTTTGTTCTATTTTCTCATTTTGCGAGATGAGAGTCGGTACCTAGCAACCCATATAAAAAGAACCACTTCTGCTAGTGCGATTGTTCTTTTGTTTGCAGCTATGAATGTCAGAAAGGTAAGTTTCTATACATTTTCGATACCTAATTCCACACATACGTACCTTGGTGATCTATATCTTCATGGTACGTGGATGGGGAGTTAAGATTAGTAAATACTTACCTCTCTCTATGAACTTACCTTTTGGTATTTTGGACCTCGATATTGTTATAAACTATTCTGTCCCATAGATTTTTGCATTCGATATTCATAGCCACAGTCGTATTTTCCATTAACAATAAGTAATCTAGACATTATTGTTTTCTACCACTCATATTTCTGTGCACATCCAACCCGTCCCTTACCTACATTCAGTTTCACACATGCTATCTTCCTCGTACATACCCACTTTTAAATTCAGGCATATGATGTATCCTACTTTTGCTTGCCTTCCTTCCCACACCAGACTCCTGTCCTACTCACACCTAGAGTATGTTGATCAGGCTTACCTTCCACTCACACACACTCCCCTCATTTCTTAACCCTACCTACCTCTCCCCATTCATTTAGCATTGGTTGCATGTTCCCTCATTTCTCCAGTAACACATGTTTTTCTTCTGCAGAAGATGAAGATCCCACTCTGTAGGAGCCTGCGATATCCAGACTGAAGCTCACAAGACATTGAGCTTTTACTGTGATCAAAGAAATCTTACCTTTAATCCTACATGTTCCTGTAATTGGTTCTCTACCTCTGTTGAGTGACAATGCTCTTAATTACATCTGAGGAAACTTCAATTTTACAAACGTCCCACCAGTTATTATGTTCCTTGGAGAGACCATCATCCTGAGATCCTACACTTAACTCCAGTATTTGGAGAGATTTTTTTCTTGAGCGCCACACTCACTCTAATGTATGGTGAGGCCTTCACCAAGATCCCACAAATGTATGAAGAGTTTTTTAATACTGTAATTCTACTCTCAGTCCTAGTATATACATAAGCCTTTATCATATGTCCATGCTGTCATCGTACTGGATGGAGAAACCTTCTGCCTCAGATTCTACACCTAACCCTAGTACATGGAGAGACCTTCTTCCTCAAATCCTCCACCTAGTTCTAGTGCTTGGAGGCACCTTCATACTGAGATCCTATCCGAGTACATGGAGTGCCCTTCATCCTCAAACCCTAAACCTAATACTAGTGTTTGGAAAGCCGTCTATTCTGAGATCCTAAACCCAAACCTGGAGAGTGGTGAGACCTTCTTTCTGACACCGTATACCTAATGATAGTGCATAGTGAGTGCTTCATCCTGATCCTAGTGCTTGGAAAGATGCTTGGAAAGACCTTCACCCTGAGATCCTACACCAAATCCTAAAGGGTGGAGAGACCTTCATTATGAAGTCCTGCACTCAATCCTAGTGTTTAGGTGACATTCATCCTTAAGTCCTGCACCCCATTGAAATGTATATAGAGATTTTCATCCTGTGGGCCTACATAGAGTCATGGCTACTGGAACATGCTATTCTACACTCAAGCCTACTCTAGTTAGAAATGTCAAGCCTGAGATTTTAGGATCAGTCTTAGTCGCTAGAGAAATCTTAATAATGAGATACACCACTAGACTGTACTGTCCAATTGACTGCCATGTATCAATCCTAGGCCTTAATCTGTCCATATGTCTCATAATCCATTCAGCAGCAAGATTCCTCTTCTCAACTCTACCTGAGAACCTCTGCATCACTTGTGTGAGTGGTGGATCACAGTGTGTGGTCACTTGTAGAATCTAAAAGAATATGAATCATGAAGTTTATCTGATTTGAATTCTAATTCTAGGACAAAAGAGCATCTAGAAGACCCTCAGGAAGGCTAGAGGAAAAGTCTCTAACAGATGTTTTTTTACATATTCTGAAGTCAGACGATCCTGCAAGCCAGTCTCTACTACTGTGATCATGAAAGATATATGTTTTCCTGAAGCATATATTGTTCTTCTTCCTTGCAATTGCTTATTATGAGGTATTTGCACAAAATAAAGCTGGAAGAATTCTTCCCTGTACTTCTAGTTTGTCTGCTCAGCTCATTGTCTTGCAACATATTCAGGGTCAACTATCCAAATACTGCCATTATTTCAAGTCTCTCGACTTAACATGTTATTTCTGTTACTAATAAATATGATTATTGAGTCTTATTCTTTTCTATTTCTGTTTTTAAAACTATCTTCTTCATGGTATTAATACTCAGGAGGAAACATTTTCTACGAGACATAGGAAAGTATAAGGACCATTGCTTGTTTTGTGGTGTGTTTGCCAATATATTGGCTGGGGGAGATCTCTTTGCTTATTGGCTGTTTGACTTCAAAGAGTGGTGTGCGGAAGCATGAGACTTACAGAGAAATGCTTACCAGTTGTTCTTTAGCTGTGTTCCTTTGGAGAGAGCACATTTTTGCCTACAGAACGCTTGTTTGACTTTTCCAGTCCTAGCATGGAACCTACACCTGTGCCTGAAGCAGCTGGAAGATAGGTGCTATTGAGTTTGCTCTTCACTAAGTCTGAATGTGCTACTCCTGGTCATCGTTTGTGGAGGGGCCTGACATTTGGGCCTTCCAGGAAACCTGGACTCAGAGACCTATCTTCCGCCCAGGTTATTTAACTTTTGTAAAACCAGCTATTGCTGGGCAAAAAGGGAGACCATCGGGGGGGCTTATAACGTGGGTCAGGCAAAATACAGTATTTAGGACTGAAGAGTTACCAATGGATAGTCCTGATATTCAGGCAATCCTGGTACGTTCCGATTATGATTTAGATCTAATAGTGGTTAATGTCTATGCGAGAGGGATGGCTGGTGGGAAATGCTCAAACATAATTTCCTTACTAGATTCTTTTATTGGAACCCATAAGGGAAATAACAATATGATAATTGGGGGGACTTCAATTGTACATTCGAGCCCTTAGACTATGAAGATGGTGCGCTTAGCTGTGATGAAGATTCCCTTTGGGGTATCCCATCACTAACATTACCTCCGGTAATCAAGTGGACGGAAGTTGTCCTGCAGCTAAAAAGCCTCTGCTTGGAGCGGGGTTTTAGGGCTGCAAATGGAAGGACTATGTCCGATAGGAAGGGAGCACATACTTTTAATAACGGGGCAAGAAGTAGCCGTATAGAATACACTCTTATTAAGCTGGAGCTGTGGCCCCGACTTCTTGACATGATGGTTAACAGAGAGTTGAAAGTGATCACAATCCCCTATTACTAACGTTAAAAATGAATGGACCATCAACAATGGAAGAGCCATCTGAGATAGTAACAGCAGATGTAGTTATGACAAACGACATGCGTAGGGTAAAATGGGCAAGGTTATTGGAGAAAGAAGGCACCTTAAATCGAATAAAGACAACGGTGGAAGAGACACTAACCGCTATTAACACCCTAGACACCCAGGCTGATAATACAGCAGTGATAATGAAAGCTCATGATGAGCTTTTTATTAAGCTCAAATGTTTCTTTATAAAAACAAGCAAAGCGGGTAGTAAAAACGTTTTAAAATCTGCCAAGTGGTACAATAAGTCCTGTAGTGATGCCTATAAATGCTTGGCCCATGCTATACGAAATAAATCATCTAGCGAGGTTAAAAGTGCACGGACTGCCTATAAAAAAGCCCAACAAACAGCTAAAAAAGAGTTTGACGAAAATAGGTGGGCAGAACTCCTTGAAGCTAGTAATGGAAAAAATATGCGTTCATTCTGGCAGGCCGTAAAGTGGGGTAGCGGTGAAATTAGGCAAATACCGGACAATAATGTTGCACCTGAACAGTGGGTCTCTTACTTTCAGGCACAATTTGCATCCAACTCAGATAGTTCTAACAACTATCCCCCAATAACTACAAATACCACTCTGATTTCCGAGATTGGGGAGGTTGAAAGTGCACTGAATATGATTCCAACGGGCAGAGCCCCAGGTCCAGACTGCATTCCCGGTGATTTATTCAGGTTTGATAAAGACAATTGGCTCAAGTATATTCACATAATAGCCAATGCCGTAGCGAGAGGGGCTCCCATCCCCGAGTCCTGGCGTGGGGCTGAAATAATTCCTATATACAAGAAAGGGGATCGTAGCAGCCCAAGTAATTATAGGCCGATAAGCCTAATAGACACACTGCAGAAGATTATGGGTAGGCTACTGTTGAATCAAATCAATACTTGGGTAGAAAATCATGAGATATTGTCAACTTTACAAGCCGGTTTCCGCCCCCATGTTAGCACTATTGACCAAGTTTTTAGGTTTGTGATGATTTATTGGAGTACAGTAATCATAGCAGGCGGAACTCTGTACGCTGCATTTGTAGATTTAAAATCTGCATTTGACCTTGTACCCCGGAGAAAGCTGTGGGAATCACTAAGGTAATTAGGGATGCCGCTGGATCTACTTGCCCTAATTGTGAAACTACATGAGTCAAACTATGCCCAGGTTCGCTGGGGATCTCAGGGGAAAGTAACGGATAGGTTCCCAGTAACCAAAGGGGTTCGACAAGGGTGTGTCATGGCTCCAACTCTTTTCTCTTTATTTATCGATAGAGTTGTCAATTATTTTTTAACTTACCCAACGGATGCCCCAATGCTTGCTGGGCAGAAGGTGCCCCTTTTAATGTTTGCAGACGATACCCTAATTTTATCTAAGACACAATCAGGACTTCAAAGAGCACTAGATAGATTTATGACCTTCTGTAGTGACCATGAACTGGTAGTCAACGTTGACAAATCAAAATTTATGGTCCTACATAAACACAAGAATGTGAAAGGGAGAGTAGTGATGAACAATACTCCATTGGAACAAACTGATACTTTCACATATCTGGGGGTCACCCTGGGCAAGAGGTTAAACTGGAAGCCCCAGATAGATCTATTAACCATTCGGCATGCCCAACTTGCAGGAGCATTGACAAAAGAGTTTTGTCTTTCACAAACAAAACCAGTTGGCCCTGCAATAACGATTTATAATGCGAAGATTAGGGCTTCAATTTTATATGGTAGTGAACTCTGGGGCTTTGAAAATATAACTCCCCTGACACTAGCCCAGAATAAATTTCTGAGAACCATAACAGGCCTTCCACAGTCTACTCCACTCATACCCCTCCTTCTAGATTTGGGAAGTACAGCGTTAGAAGAGATAGCTCATTTTAGGCCATTATCGTATTGGAGAAGGCTATGGACCACTCCGGAGTTGTCACACTATGCACAGGCACTCAAATATGTAAGATCAGTTGATTTGTCATGTAAAATTAAATGGCTACAAAAAATAAAACATACCTTAGTCACTTATGGGAGGATCCAGTAGGAAGTCAATTTCCATCAAAAAAAGAATACAAGGATGCTTATTGGAAGATGGTAAATTATAAATTTTTAACAGTCACACAAAACACATCTTTAACTAGCATTTTCCTGGAACACAAGTGTGATAATAGGTTTGAGGCATACTGGAATTATGTCCTAAAACCACAAGATAGGAAATTGTTTAATCAATTTAGGGTAGGCTCCCTCCCGATTAAAACATTTACAACAAATTGGCTGAATACATCTGATACGAAATGCCCTTCTTGCTTGTTGATGGAGGAGTCTATCATGCACATTTTGTTTGTATGCCAAGCATACAAGAAACCTAGAAAAAAATGGCTAAAACCGATATGCTCTAACCTTGGTACAAGACTTAGCAAAACGGCTCTACGCATTCTAAAGACAAACTTGAATGAAGATGTGGTAATTGCACTTGCAAAGTACTTAAGTTGGATGTGGAATATACGTCGGAATAACCTGAAGAATCAACCTGCTCTTAATGATGGCTTTGTTGTTTTATAAACTGTTTAATTGCTTAGTTAAGAACACAAGGATATATGAGTTGCCTTGCCTTGAGTTTATTAATATATTATATAGTAACCGAAGTTGAATAGCTGTTACCAGAGTGGAAATATGAATTCATCCTTTTAAATGAAAAAGTGTATATATCTTATTAATTTTATGAATTATTTTATACAGGTATTTTAATGTATATAGGGTTATAATGTCTGCATGTATGTCAATGTGTCTTTTAGGATTGAAAAATATCGAAATAAAGACTCAATGGAATGGCTACTCCTTTGCCCTGCAGCAGCCACTTCTGTGATGCCATTCACAAGAGAGCAGTACAGCATGCACCCACGTTACAAGTTTATCACCTTCTGAGGCCCTCTCCTTTCCATGCTACATTGTACTAACCTCTAGCCCCAGTGCAACAAGTGTACTCAGGCTGAGACAAGGAGACAGGGGAAACCCTACTCACATGGAACCAGGGTAATTTTAGTCTAAAACAGAAACCATGGTTCCTGTGGTGTAATATAACAGTTTCTGATAATGTATGGACAATCGCAATAAAAATGGGTTACGTGGATATCAAAAGGAGAAAAAACCATATACACCTCTAGTTCTGGTTAACACAATCGTTATTTATGAATGAAAAAGTATATAGCATTTCACAAAAGTGAAGCAATAGTGCGTGGTGTCCCCAGTGAAAATGGAACCTAAAACATTGGTGACATATTTGTGTTATATACAATTGGTTTCCAATATTGTCTAAAGTCGACCATCACAAATAATAACAAATTAGGAACAGCGTAAAATAATGGGCGCTGGTTGATGGTTCGCTTTAATTTTTGTCGACAGCGTTTCGACCCTTTGTACAGTGTAGGGTCTCTTCAGGACCTAGTGGTGTAGGGACATCTAAAATTAAGAGACAGGGAGACTATCAATGTGGGGTCATGATGGTGGCAACATTACTGGAAGTGGAGCGCATGGAGAATGGCCTGTACCTGAGGATTTGGTTGTACAGCGCATGTTGAGTGTGAAACCCAGGAAGTGAGAGGAAGAAGAGATATACTCACATGGGACCCAGCTGGGTACTATACATGTGAGAAGTGAAAAGAAGAGATAAAGTTATGGAGTAAATATTGAAGCCGGTAGAATGCGTGCATAGTAGATGGCACAAATATGTAGGAGAGGGTACTTGGGTATAAGAACTTACCCCAACGTGAGGGGAGGTAGGCTGACAACGAGAATACTGGCACCGGATGTGGTGCTGGAGATGAGTGGTTTGTATATTACGTGGGTGCACAACGATCCGTGCACTCCAGGAAGATCTCTGTGAAAGAATAACAATTGTAAACGGCGTGCGATATCCATGTAGTGCCTGTCATGGGGCGTGAATAAGGAGATTCTTACCCAAATTGAAAATAATAGTACACGAAGTTTGAATGCTTCGAATAACGGTGACTGAATGGCCGGTTGAATGAATCAAGTGTAGTAATTAATCCGAAAGTCTAAAATGGAAGACATACGGAAAACAGGGTAAGTGGTGCATGACGTGCGAAAGTGGCCTGTTATCTCTATGAAAGAGAAACTTACCTCTTGTTCGGCGTGTGTCAGAGATCATGGCGCATGCAGCCGATACGCGCACGTGTAGAACCGCGTCTGTCCGTCTACACTGGTTGAATGACAGCGCTCTTGGAATCACGTTGCCGTTAAGTACTCTACCATCTCGTGTTGACGAGTGAACGTGGCAGACATCACTATAGATGGCCACCCGGTAATCTAATCCGGTTGTCTACCATCGATAAGGAAAAGAGAGGAAAGACCGGCAGAAAAATGAGGAAAGAGTAGAGAAAGAAACAAAGAAAAGATGAAACGGGGGAGTGTATTCGAAGGCTTGTGGTTAATACTATGGAGTGTAGCAAGGCGCTGCGGGTTTCTCAATATTTGTGAAGAGATGCGTATTGTATACTCAAGGCGGAAGGTGTATTTAATTAAACACGAGCACACATTAATCAGTGTCGGACGTAAAGTTTCCGCATATGTAAAGATATTACTTGAAGAGGTTCATGACACAATCGTGAATAGACTCTGCAAGAAATGATAAACATCACATTGTAAATTTTCGGATATATACATAGCGAGTAGTGGATGTAAAACACAATATAATCAAATTCATGCGAGTGAATTGAGTTTGGCGCCCACATTTAACAGTTCTAATATATGAAAAAATTATGAATATAGTTTAGTAATAGGGAATAGCTATACACAACCAGTGAGCAAACAAATAGGCCATAAAGGACTAAAAAGTGCAAAGCTGTATAAAGATGCAGTATGTATCGTATAATAAATGGTGACATTCTATATCAGATTAGCCTACAGGTAGTTCAGACAGCGTCAGTTATAACAAGCTCATGAGGTCAGATAGGAGTCATTGAAGAACTTGTGTAGAGGACATTATGTACAGTGTAACTGATTTAGTTTGTCAATACGTGTAAAGAATAAAAACATAAAAAAACATAAAAATAAGGCAGTTTACATACGCCTATCTTTAGTCGTCATGTCTAGTATCTGCAAGCACTTTTAGTTTGTCAATGAGCACACAAATCCCCGCCAATCCTCTGCAGAGTTCAGTCCATGGGTTATGGAATCGATCCTTTCTATCCAGCGGCATTCTAATCGCTGTAAGATCTGTGTGAGATCGCCTCCTCTCACTGGGATAGTAGCTTTGTCTATGATCTGCCAACTTATATCATCTGCTGTGTGATTTTTTTCAGCAAAGTGACTTACTAGGGGGACGTTTGCTACAGAGCATCTAATGCGACTGCGGTGCTGTCCAATGCGTGCCTTGATAGGTTGTTGAGTTTGTCCGATATATGGTAAATTACAGGGACACCATAGACAATATACCACATTGCGAGTGTTGCAGTTAGAAAAGAATTCTACAGTTTGTTTCACATTTGCATGCTCAAATGTGTTAGTGTCAAAAGTGTATGTACAAGATACACAATTCCCACATTTGAAGTGTCCTTTCAATTCTGGTAGACCCCAGGCTGATTCTAATGTCTTAGTTCTCTGCATGTTGTTTTCTGTGGATGAGTGTATTAAATGGTCTTTCACATTCTTCCCCCGTTTAAAAGCAAACATGGGGGTCTCTATCGTGGGATCAATACTCTTTATCAGGTCCCAATTTTTTGTGTTTAATGTGCAGACCTTGTTGGTATGTACTCCAAAAGTGGTTACACAGATGAGTCTATCAATTGATGTTTTTTCTTTTGTAATTAACAACTCCTCTGTAGGGCAAAACCAGGCTCGTTTGAGCGATTTTCTTATCAATCTATTGGGATAACCTCTCGCCAGAAGTTTTGATTTCAATACTTCGGCCTCAATCATGTAATCCTCCTTACGGGAACAATTCCTACGTAACCGCAGAAATTGGCCAAAGGGCAGGCCATCTCGTAATGCCCGAGGGTGATGACTTTTGTACGCTAGAAGTGTGTTCCTCTCTGTTGGCTTTCTGTGAAGGCATGTGTATAAGGTGCCATTGTCATGTCGAATATTTAGGTCTAGAAAGGCTATAGTGGACTTATGTATTGTGGACGTGAAGGTGAGGTATTTCTGGATGTTGTTGAGGTATACCACAAAATCTTGAAATTCACTCTCATTGCCAGACCAAATAAAAAAATATCATCTATATACCTTTTCCAACACTTTTGGAATGGTAGATGTTTATGATGTCAAGGGCATATGTTTGTTCAATGTGATCCATGCAGATATTTGCTAGGTTTGGTGCAAAAACGGCACCCATACTGGTCCCAGAGCATTGTTGATAATAACTACCATCTGAGACAAAGTAATTGAATTGTAATGCGATTCGTAACAAAGAGATAATGAAAGAGGTGGGAACTTGAATGGGTCTAGTCCTAGTTTCTAGTAATTTCTCTACTATCAGAATGCTTTCTTCTTGAGGTATATTCGTATACAACGATGAGATGTCTAAGGTTGCCAACCAATCTGTTTCAATATTGTAGGGCATGCCATCTACCAAATTAATCATAAACATGCTGTCCCTCACTTAAGTTTCTTGTGTCGGGACAAACTCTTTGATAAAAAAATCTATGTACTTCCCAATCGGTTCTAAAACAGATCCACACCCGGATAGAATAGGGCGTCCAGGGGGATTTGTGGTGCTTTTATGGATCTTTGGGAGTGTGTATAGAACAGGGGTTCTTGGGTTTTCAGCATTCAAAAATTCAAATTCTTTTTACTGATACAGCCTTGATCCTTTCCTTCCATTGTGACTTTCAAAATTTCCTTTCTAATATCTGGCAGTGGGTTAGTACTCAATTTTTTATAGTGTCTTTCCTCATTGATTTGTTTGTGGATCTCTGTGTCATAATCTTTACGGTCTTGGACTACGATACCCCCTCCTTTGTCGGCGGGTTTTAAGATTACGGTTTTGTCATTTTTTAAGGACTGTAGTGCTTTGCGTTCTTCTAAGGTAATGTTGTATGGTATGAAGCATTTATTCGTTTTCAAATTGTCTAGTCCTCCTAGTACTAGTTTCTCAAATGTTATTAGCTCTGGTGGCATCATAGAGTTAGTGGGATAAAAGGTGGAAGGTGGTCTCAGACCTGTGATGGAATCTTGTTGTATGGGTTCCCTGTTTTTAAAGAACAATCGCAATCGTATCTTTCAAAAAAATTGAAAGAGGTCCGTCTTCAAATTGAAGAAATTAGTGCACTCAGTAATTACATACGACAATCCCTTACTCAATAAAGATATTTCAGCTGAGGACAGTATGTGTTGCGACAGGTTAAAGATAGGGATCACATCTCTGCCTTGTGCTCCCTGGTCTAATACGGTTGAGGGCCCCATTGATAATGCTTTCTCCTTGTCTGGCGTTCCCCTGGGTACTGGTACCATGTCTTTGCTTTGGCTTTGCCACCTCTTTCTAAAAAAGGCTGACCTGGGTGGTTATCTGAACGACTTGGGCCGGGTTGTGCGCCTGAGACATCGGATCCCCCTGATGACTCTGAAAAAGTAATGGGTTGGTTTCTCCTGAATCTACCCCAAGTATTCTGTCTGTTCTGTGTTCCTACTGTGGTATAGTAGTCTTCTCTCAGATATGGATAAGCGCTTTCTTTTGAAAAGTTTTTTAGGTCCTTAGTGACTTTGTCTGCCTTTTTCTTAAGTTCAAACGTATTGAACTCATCAATTGTTTTATTTAATTTGTCTAGTAGTGTTTTAGCTTTTGCTATTTCGTCACCTCCTAAGAGTTCTTTCTCTAGTTCTTCTATTTCTTTTAGTTCAGCTCTTGCATGCTCTACTGCAGTTTCTACACCTAGCACCATCCAATGGCGTGAGCAGGTAGTAGAGATATGGCTAAAGTTTCCCTTGAATTTGGGATCTTCTCGGAAGATACCCGGAATGTTCCTTACTTGTAGCCCCTGAGGAATAATCCCTGCCTTCAGGTACTCGGTTAGCATTCGTGCATGAAGCTCGGTTCTGACATGCTTTTTCTTGGCCTTCTCCAATTTTTCAAGCAATTGTTGTTTTGGACTCACACATTTATTTGGTTGAGTGGAAAACAAGGATGGGCCGCTGATGATTTTGGCGATGTATTCGTCAGTGTATAAGGGGGCTTCTCCTTCGGACATCGTAACCCAACAGAAAAAGAGTGAACCCTATATTGACATAGGGTATGTGGGAAATCTTGAAAAGATAATTCCCTTGCGGTGCAGCCACCGCTCTAAAAGTTCCTGTGGTGTAATATAACAGTTTCTGATAATGTATGCACAATCGCAATAAACGTAACCCATTTTTATTGCGATTGTGCATACATTATCAGAAAGAACTCTTAGGAGGTGACGGAATAGCAGAAGCTAAAACACTACTAGACATATTAAATAAAACAATTGATGAGTTCAATACGTTTGAACTTAAGAAAAAGGCAGACAAAGTCACTAAGGACATAAAAAACTTTTCAAAAGAAAGAGCTTATCCATATCTGAGAGAAGACTACTATACCACAGTAGGAACACAGAACAGACAGAATACTTGGGGTAGATTCAGGAGAAACCAACCCATTACTTTTTCAGAGTCATCAGCGGGATCCGACGACTCAGACGCACAACCTAGGCCAAGTCATTCAGATAACCACCCAGGTCAGCCTCTTTTAGAAAGAGGTGGCAAGGCCAAAGCAAAGACATGGTACCAGTACCCAGGGGAACGCCAGACAAGGAGAAAGCATTCTCAATGGGGTCCTCAACCGTATTAGACCAGGGAACAAAAGGCAGAGATGTGATCCCTATCTTTAACCTGTCGCAACACATACTGTCCTCAGCTGAAATATCTTTATTGAGTAAGGGATTGTCCTATGTAATCACTAAGCGCACTCATTTCTTCAATTTGAAGACGGAACTCTTTCAATTTTTTCGAAAGATACGATTGTTCTTTAAAGACAGGGAACCCATACAACAAGATTCCATCACATGTCTGAGACCATCTTCCACCTTTTATCCCACTAACTCTATGATGCCACCAGAGCTAATAACATTTGAGAAACTAGTACTAGGAGGACTAGACAATTTGAAAACGAATAAATGCTTCATACAATACAACATTACCTTAGAAGAACGCAAGGCACTACAGTCCTTAAAAAATGACAAAACCATAATCTTAAAACCCGCCGACAAAGGAGGGGGTATCGTGGTCCAAGACCGTAAAGATTATGACACAGAGATCCACAAACAAATCAACGAGGAAAGACACTATAAAAAATTGAGTACTAACCCACTGCCAGATATTAGAAAGGAAATTTTGAAAGTCACAACGGAAGGAAAGTATCAAGGCTATATCAGTAAAAAAGAATTTGAATTTTTGAATGCTGAAAACCCAAGAACCCCTGTTCTATACACACTCCCAAAGATCCATAAAAGCACCACAAATCCCCCTGGACGCCCTATTCTATCCGGGTGTGGATCTGTTTTAGAACTGATTGGGAAGTACATAGATTTTTTTATCAAAGAGTTTGTCCCGACACAAGAAACTTATGTGAGGGACAGCATGTTTATGATGAATTTGGTAGATGGCATGCCCTACAATATTGAAACAGATTGGTTGGCCACCTTAGACATCTCATCGTTGTATACGAATATACCTCAAGAAGAAAGCATTCTGATAGTAGAGAAATTACCAGAAATTAGGACTAGACCCATTCAAGTTCCCACCTCTTTCATTATCTCTTTGTTACGAATTGCATTACAATTCAATTACTTTGTCTCAGATGGTAGTTATTATCAACAATGCTCTGGGACCAGTATGGGTGCCGTTTTGCACCAAACCTAGCGAATATCTACATGGATCACAATGAACAAACATATGCCCTTGACATCATAAACATCTACCGTTCCAACATTAAGTGTTGGAAAAGGTATATAGATGATATTTTTTTAATTTGGTCTGGCAATGAGAGTGAATTACAAGATTTTGTGGTATATCTCAACAACATCCAGAAACACCTCACCTTCACATCCACAATATATAAGTCCACGTGGAGAAGTGTGGCTCAATGGTTAGAGCGGCAGACCCTGATGCAGAGATCTGGCCCGGGACCAGGGTTCAATTCCCGCCTCGGCGGGTCTTGGGCTCAATTTCCTCGGACCTGATAATTCTCGCCTCGGTGCCTATTCTAATCATGGGTCCCACTCTGCAACTCTGGGAAATAGCTTGCTTAATCTCCACAACGGCCCCAACAGCGCTGGGATGCCTGGGGGTGCCCAGGAGTGGACATTTCACAGGGAAAAGCCAGGAAGGGTTCCACAGCGGTATGCGTACAGCGCCTGGACACCCCTTTGGGGGTATGGGTGCGCTTTACAAGTACAAATTTCATTTCATTTCACTATAGCCTTTCTAGACCTAAATATTCGACATGACAATGGCACCTTATACACATGCCTTCACAGAAAGCCAACAGAGAGGAACACACTTCTAGCGTACAAAAGTCATCACCCTCGGGCATTACGAGATGGCCTACCCTTTGGCCAATTTCTGCGGTTAAGTAGGAATTGTTCCCGTAAGGAGGATTACATGATTGAGGCCGAAGTATTGAAATCAAAACTTCTGGCGAGAGATTATCCCAATAGATTGATAAGAAAATCGCTCAAACGAGCCTGGTTTTGCCCTAGAGAGGAGTTGTTAATTACAAAAGAAAAAACATCAATTGATAGACTCATCTGTGTAACCACTTTTGGAGTACATACCAACAAGGTCCGCACATTAATCACAAAAAATTGGGACCTGATAAAGAGTATTGATCCCACGAAAGAGACCCCCATGTTTGCTTTTAAACGGGGGAAGAATGTTAAAGACCATTTAATACACTCATCCACAGAAAACAACATGCGGAGAACTAAGACATTAGAATCAGCCTGGGGTCTACCAGAATTGAAAGGACACTTCAAATGTGGGAATTTTGTATCTTGTACATACACTTTTGACACTAACACATTTGAGCATGCAAATGTGAAACAAACGGTAGAATTCTTTTCTAACTGCAACACTCGCAATGTGGTATATTGTCTATGGTGTCCCTGTAATTTACCATATATCGGACAAACTCAACAACCTATCAAGGCACGCATTGGACAGCACCGCAGTCGCATTAGATGCTCTGTAGCAAAAGCCCCCCTAGTAAGTCACTTTGCTGAAAAAAATCACACAGCAGATGATATAAAATGTCAGATCATAGACAAAGCTACTATCCCAGTGAGAGGAGGCGATCTCACACAGATCTTACAGCGATTAGAATGTCGCTGGATAGAAAGGATCGATTCCATAACCCATGGACTGAACTCTGCATGCAGAGGATTGGCGGGGATTTGTGTGCTCATTGACCAACTAAAAGTGCTTGCAGATACTAGACATGACGACTAAAGATGGGCGTATGTAAACTTCCTTTTTTTAATGTTTTTTAATGTTTTTATTCTTTACACGTATTGACAAACTAAATCAGTTACACTGTACGTAATGTCCTCTACACAAGTTCTTCAATGACTCCTATCTGACCTCATTAGCTTGTTATAACTGAAGCTGTCTGAACTACCTGTAGTCTAATCTGTTATAGAATGTCACCATTTATTAAACGATACATACTGCATCTTTATACAGCTTTGCACTGTTTAGTCCTTTATGACCTATTTGTTTGCTCACTGGTTGTGTATAGCTATTCCCTATTACTAAACTATATTCATAATTTTTTCGTATATTAGAACTGTTAAATGTGGGCGCCGAACTCAATTCACTTGCATGAATTTGATTATATTGTGTTTTACATCCACTACTCCCTATGTATATATCCGAAAATTTACAATGTGATGTTTATCATTTTTTGCAGAGTCTATTCACGATTGTGTCATGAACCTCTTCAAGTAATAACTTTACATATGCGGAAACTTTATGTCCGACGCTGATTAATGTGTGCTCGTGTTTAATTAAATACACCTCCGCCTTCACAAATATTGAGAAACCCGCAGCGCCTTGCTACACTCCATAGTATTAACCACAAGCCTTCGAATACACTCCCCCGTTTCATCTTTTCTTTGTTTCTTTCTCTACTCTTTCCTCATTTTTCTGCCGGTCTTTCCTCTCTTTTCCTTATCGATGGCAGGCAACCGGATTAGATTACCGGGTGGCCATCTATAGTGATGTCTGCCACGTTCACTCGTCAAGACGAGATGGTAGAGTACTTAACGGCAACGTGATTCCTAGCGCGCTGTCATTCAACCAGTGTAGACGGACAGACGCGGTTCTACACGTGCGGATAGCGGCTGCACGCGCCCTGATCTCTGACACACGCCGAACAAGAGGTAAGAGCCAGTTTCTCTTTCATAGAGATAAGAGGCCACTTTTGCACGTCGTGCACCACTTACCATGTTTTCCGTATGTTTTCCATTTTAGAGTTTCGGATTAAGTACTCCACTTGATTCATTCAACCGGCCATTCAGTCACCGTTATTCGAAGCATTCAAACTTCGTGTACTATTATTTTCAATTCGGGTAAGAATCTCCTTATTCACGCCCCATGACAGGCACTACATGGATATCGCACGCCGTTTACAATTGTTATTCTTTCACAGAGATCTTCCTGGAGTGCACGGATCGTTGTGCACCCACATAATATACAAACCATTCATCTCCAGCACCCCACCCGGTGCCAGTATTCTCGTTGTCAGCCTACCTCCCCTCACGTTGGGGTAAGTTCTTATACCCAAGTACCCTCTCCTACATATTTGTGCCATCTACTATGTACGCATTCTACCGACTTCAATATTTACTCCATAACTTTATCTCTTCTTTTCTCTTCTCACATGTATAGTACCCGGATGGGTCCCATGTGAGTATATCTCTTCTTCCTCTCACTTCCTGGGTTTCACGCTCAACACGCGCTGTACAACCAAATCCTCAGGTACAGGCCATTCTCCATGCGCTCCACTTCCAGTAATGTTGCCACTGTCATGACCACACATTGATAGTCTCCCTGTCTCTTAATTTTAGATGTCCCTACACCACTAGGTCCTGAAGAGACCCTACACTGCACAAAGGGTCGAAACGCCGTCGACAAAAATTAAAGCGAACCATCAACCAGCGCCCATTATTTCACGCTGTTCCTAATTTGTTATTATTTGTGATGGTTGACTTTAGACAATATTGGAACCAATTGTATATAACACAAATATGCCACCAATGGGTGTCCAAGACCCGGTGCGAGATGGGCGCCTGAAGCGCGAGCTCCGCAACTACTGATCCCCTCCTTGTAAATCCGACCCATTAATGCGAGTTCCTGAGGGCGGAAGAAGCATCGGAAGACCAGCGGAGTTGGCGACAACGTCTGCGGGACCGGAGTCTGGCCATTCCTGGTTGCTGGCCGCCTCTGCGGAGTTGAGGCCTGGTAGTGCACTGGAGCAGGGGCCTCGATTTTAATGAGTGGCCGCCTATGGGCTCCGCGAACTGAGCCGCCGGATTCCTGCCGCACCCTACCCTGGTCAGCGGGAACACTACATTTGTGACCGGGATTGCTGGGGGCATCGGCGTGGGCCTGTGCCGAGATCGGCTGTGCCGCCTTACTCCTGGACGCCGACCCTGAGGATCTGACGGTCAGGTGAGGGGGCGGGGGAGCTCCCCTTCGAATCGCGGGTGGTGCGGCTGAGGCCCGGTGCCGCCCGGCCCTCTGTGACTCGCACCCTCTCTGGCCGCCCTCTCCTGGGCCCCTCCCGTGTTTCCTCCCTCCCCTCCTCCCCCCCACAGTGAGCCACAGTACACCGGAAGCACTCTACCTCATCTACCGGTGCAGAGACTGTGCAGAGCTGTTTTGGTGACCCTGGGGCAAGGTAGGGGCCCGCTGGCGTCGTGACTGGCCGGACCCCTGCAATAGAGTCCTGTTTTGACTGTGGTGCAGAGTGCCCGACTGGCTCTTGTGGCAACGGGAGTGGGCTGTGCAGGGACGTTGGTTCTGAGATCCGGTGGGCCCATCTGCATCATTAACCGCCCGCCTTATCGCTTGGAGCCCTACCACATCGGCAATTAGTGCGACATTGGGCATACTGACCGAAAAGGTGGCAGCAGCATCAAATTGGTGATAAGCCAAGGGCCAGAACTGGTCAGCACACAAAACCGAGAGGTGACTGAAGCAGGAATAGCCAGCAGCTGACCTGGTGCGCCCGGGTGGAGACCTCCAGCAGCCATGGAGAAGACCAAATCAGCGAATCCAAAGGGGTCCAAAATGATACAATCCAACAAGCTGGACCGGTACGCCCTTCCCAAGGAGATGCTCCAAAACCGCGCATCGAAGGGTAGCCCGTCGAGGGAACAAGGGGACGAAGACCAGGAACTGTCACTGAAGGATGTAGTGGCAGCTATCACCAGCATTAAGACCTCCCTGGAACATAAAATGGATACCATAGCCATTGACGTGAACCTGATTAGGACTGACCTGTCCAAACTCGGCGAAAAAGGTCAAACAGGTGGAAATTACCACTGCCAGCCTCGTGGGAGATGTAGCCCAGCTCCAGGAAGAAATGCAAGACATGAAAACCTTCCGCAGGAATGCAGAGCTAAAGCTGGACGACTATGAAGGGCGCCTACGCCGCAATAACCTGCGCATAATAAGAGTACCGGAAAAAGCGGAGGGACAGACCCCGGACCTGTTCGCGGAAGACCTCATTCTACAACACCTACGCCCTAAGGGCCTCAGCAAGTTCTTCGTGATCGAGAGAGCACACAGGATACCCGGGGGTCGGCCCAAGCCAGGGGCTCCCCCGCGCCCAATCTTAGCGAGAGTCCTGAACTACTGTGACAGAGATATAATACTGTAGAACGCCCGGACAAGTGCCACTCTTCGCTATGAAAACGCTGATATATCTTTCTTTCCGGACTTCACACAAAGAGTGCAGAGGCAGAGACGGTCATTTCTTCAAATCAAACGGTCATTGAGGGAGGGAGGGCTCAAGTACTCCATGCTTTTCCCTGCACGCCTGCGGGTGGAGGCGGAGGGAAAGACCTGGTTCTTCGAACACCCGGATGAGGCGGCGGAATGGCTGGAGCAGCTCCAGAGTCGACTTCCGCGGGGGCGCGGAACTGGGGTGGAAGCTGCCTCCCAACCACACGATTGACGAGGCTGAGCTGAGAATCGTGGCTCTTCCGGATGGACATACCCTCACCTAGACCAGAGACAGGTACTGAACGGTGTGGGACCTTGGCCTTCGGGGGAGAAACCCATTAATGGGCCCGCTCCGAATGGTGATCCGGGACATTTTAAGGGAACTATACATTTCTTCATATACAAGGGGAGGGGGTCAGGTAAGCGGCATGCCACGACCCCAAATTTTCTGCGTTTAGTGTAGACATAGGGCGACAGGCACTCTGCAGAGTTCTTTATGGGCAGTTTTAAGCTCCAAGTGCAGGGCAGCAGGGTGGGGGGGTGTTGGGTTTGGGAATTGTATGAATCTGTTGTTTATGTTTTCTCTTCGGAATTTGTATATGTTTTAATAGCAGAGGAAACGATGTTTTGTAGTACGAGTCAATGGGTACGCAGGGAAACGCAAACGTTAAGATATTAAGTTGGAATGTTAACGGCCTTTGGGACAAGATCAAGCACAGTGTGGTCCTTCAATATGTTAAGAGACAGGCCCCTGATATAGTGTTATTACAGGAAACACACTTAATAGGAAATACATGCAGGGCAATGCAAAGGTGGGGGTACAAGATGGTAGTGCAACCTGGGTTCTCCTCGGGTTCGCGGGGAGTGGGCATAATGATGAGAAACTCCTTTCCCTTGATAGTAAATGCCACTTGGACTGATAACAGGGGCAGATACATTGGGGTGTCCGGCATGTGGGAGGGGCGCCCCATCACACTCATGTCTGTCTATGTTCCACCAGGTCTGCAGAAAACTACTTTCACTGACTTGGGCTCTCTCCTACTTACAATGCCGGAGGGCCTCCTAATCCTTGGGGGCGATTTCAATGCAGTGGTATCGGGAACCTTGGATCGCTTTCCCCCACGAGAAATGGGACATATGTCCCAATGGCTACCCGACTTCTTAGAAGCTATGGGCCTGGTAGACGGGTGGAGGACTCATCACCCTGACCAGATGCAATACACATTTCACTCTGGGGTACATCACAGTCTCTCCCGCTTAGACTACTGTCTAGTCCCAGCAATACAAGCGGCGTACATACAGGAAATCAGGCATTTACCTAGGGGGATATCGGATCATTCGCCAGTATGGATACATATAACCCTAAACCAAGCCGCAGTTGGGAAAATAGCTCCAATTAACCCATGGCACCTCAGGGATCCTAAAATCCGCAAAGACCTCCTTAAAGCCATTGATAGCTATTTCTCAAATAACGAAGGTACCGTGGCCTCGTCTCAGACTTTGTGGGAAGCCTTTAAGACGGTAATACGTGGTCACGCCCTCTCCCTCATCTCTGGCGCGAAAAAAGAAAAACAAAAGGAAGTAGTAGACATAGAGGCTGAGATCCAAGGGTTGGAGAGAGACCTCAATTCCGGTATCACGCCAGAAAAGCTCCATTTGCTAAACTTAAAGCAGCATGAATATAAAGCTCTGGTAACAGATAGGGCGAAGGCGCTAGGTAGAGAGAAACAGGGAAGGATCTATGAACTGGGGGACAAAGCGGGGAAACTCATAGCATGGCTTGATAAAAAAGAGCATGCTAGTAGGTTGGTCCCGAAGATTACAGTAAACGAAGACGTCTCTCTGAAAGAACCCCAGGCCATAGCTGACAGATTCGCAGCTCATTTTGCCTCAATATATAAGACTGTATCCCCGCACGCTGAGCAGGACTCCTGGGACTTACTGCGGGACATCAAACTGCCTAGTCTCTCTCTAGATGACAAGGAATATCTCGAGAGTGATTTAACAACAGACGAGATAGGACAGGCGATTAGAGCCCTGAAGTCGGGGAAGGCTCTAGGGCCCAACGGACTTCCAATCGAGCTGTATAAACTTCGCCCTGATAAGTTGGCGCCATATCTGAAAGCGATGTTTGAGGAATCCAGAAATAGAGGCACACTGCCCAGGGACCAGAGAATTGCCACCATTGTGGCAATACACAAGGAAGGCAAATCCAAAACCGATTGCGCCTCATATAGACCCATCTCCCTCCTCAACGCAGAACCCAAGATACTAGCCAAGCTCTTGGCTACGCGGCTAATTAAAACCATTGAGACGCTAGTTCACCCGGATCAATCCGGGTTTATGCCACGCAGGAACACGGCCCTTAATTTGCCCAGACTTCACGGTGTAATCAGTAGGGCGTCAAGTGTTCAGGAATCAGCAGCGATAGTGTCATTGGATGCAACCATGGCGTTCGACACCATAGAATGTCCCTATTTGTGGGCGGTACTGGGCAGGATGGGCTTCGGACCCAAGTACATTCAATGGATCCGTCTCTTATACAGCTCGCCTGAGGCCCAAGTGGTAGTCAATAACAGGGTGTCAGCGACGTTTCAGTTGGAAAGGGGAACCCGTCAGGGCTGCCCGTTATCGCCACTCCTCTTTGCCCTTGCCCTTGAACCTTTGGCGGCCTGGATCCGCGGAGACCCCAGAATACGTGGACTGCGGTGGGCCCCGACCTGGGAGGACCGCATATCGCTATATGCGGATGATATCCTACTATATCTAGCTTCACCCAGGCAGTCCCTGATAGTTGTACTTGACAAATTGGAGGTCTTCGGTAGATTCTCTGGCTTTACTGTTAACTGGAGTAAATCCCTGTTATACGCACTGCATGGAGACCCACCTACGCTGCAGAGAAGATGCCCGTTGCAGATTAATACTGTAGGGTTCAAGTATCTGGGGATTTTTATATCCCTCGATCCTCTCCTTCGATACACCCACAATCTCCTCCCTCCACTAGTTAGGCTCCGGCGAGACATAGCCAGCTGGAACCTGCTCCCCCTTTCGCTGCTGGGCAAGGCGGCATTATTCAAGATGATGTCCCTGCCCAGATTCCTATATATTTTGCAAAACGCATTGGACCCAGTTCCCGCTAAATATTTTCACGAAATAGAGAGCCTCCAGAGGACCCTGCTGTGGGATGGGAAACCGCGTATCGCCCTCAACAAACTGACACTGTCATGGTACGACGGAGGGATCAGCCTCCCGGACATCAAGAAGTACTATTGGGCAGCACTCTTAGCGGCCGTCAACCATGGTACATACGGTTGTCCCGATGACCCAGGTTTCGCCATGGACAGATGGCTCCTCCCGGGTGGGGGCTACAGCAGAGCATTGTACTCAAGACCCACACGATATAAGTTAACGGGTCCGACCGACCACTCAGTCCAGATCTGGCACAAGGCGACTCGCTCGCTGGGGTGGGGTGGTAAACTGACGATGGTGACGCCGTTGTGGGACTCAGAGACCATCGGTAGTTTGTGGCAGACAAAAGGGTTCGATAAATGGGACCTTATAGGAATCTCCCGCATCAAAGACCTGTGGGGGAAGGATGGCATTGTGTCCTTTGCAGAGCTGCAAACAGAGTATAAACTTGCAAACTCAGAATATTTTCGATACGTTCAGGTAACACATTCCCTCCGCACACATATTTCACGCGATACAGTCCCTCCTGATTCCTCGCCGTTAGAAGACAGAATACTAGACGGGCACCTGCCTGACAAAACAATTTCCATGATATATCGGAAATTCACAAATAATATGGAGGACCCCCTCACATCACTCAGGGCGAAATGGGCGCAGGATGGTCTGGAGCTGGACGACGAGGACTGGAAGGAGGCAGTGTCCTCCCCCAGGGTAGTAGCCATATCTGCACGCCTACGCCTAGTCCAGATCAAAATCCTACACAGGATGTACATCACAGGAACCCGATTGATCCAAATGGGGAGGGCGGAGGGAGGGGAATGCAAGCGAGGGTGCGGCCATATAGGAACCTTTTTGCATATTATTTGGGAGTGTACCTACATGACCACCTATTGGAACAGGATACATGACATCATTAATTCTGTGTTATCAGTCTCGCTTCGCCCAGAGGTACGACGGTGTCTTTTAAATATCTGGGAGCCGACAGACCTCAATGTTCATCAAACACAATGGGCAACATTGGGTTTCATGTTAGCGAAACGTAACATTGCACAACACTGGGGAGCAGCCCAACCACCTACAGTGGAAGCATGGATGAATGATATTGACTGGTGCATGTTCCGAGAGAAAACTGTGTACTTGGCTAGGGGATGCCCCCAAAAGTGGGGTCGTATTTGGAGCCTTTGGAACACATACCGTGGAGAGATATGTTCGCCGCCTCGTGGCATGGAATTGGAGGAACCCTTCTCGCCGTAACATTCCCTTTGTACAACATGTGTATACCTTGCGCTGACAGTATTGTATAACAAGATACGAGTATCGTATTTCCTCTGTACTATCTATATATTCCGATGTATGTTTCAATAAAAAGAAATGTAAAAAAAAAAAAAAAATATGCCACCAATGTTTTAGGTTCCATTTTCACTGGGGACACCACGCACTATTGCTTCACTTTTGTGAAATACTGTATACTTTTTCATTCATAAATAACGATTGTGTTAACCAGAACTAGAGGTGTATATGGTTTTTTCTCCTTTTGATATCCACGTAACCCATTTTTATTGCGATTGTGCATACATTATCAGAAACTGTTATATTACACCACAGGAACCATTGTTTCTGTTTTAGACAAGTGTACTCAGGCCTTGCACCAGCAGTTCCTTTAATGCTCCTGCTGCCCACTCCAGACAGCAACAAAGTTGGAGAATGTGATGTGTAGGACTGCCCACTCTTCACGTAACACTACACCTCCTCCCACCTGTGCCTAATGGCATTACAGTCGAGCATTACACACGCAAAATGCTGGCTGTTAGAACAATCCTTGCCGAACACTGCCCTACATGGATGGATGTCATTACCCACTCAAAAGAAGCCTGTTCCTAAGTCTACCTGCAGCCTACAGAATTTGAGTTTACTGCTACTATAAGAGTCTTCTTGGAATATTTGTATGCCAATTGCAGCGCTGTGTCTGTTTTGAACTGTGCATTTGACCTGACACGTGATTTTGCCCTGAGGAAGCTGGTAACTAGGCGAAACGTGTTGGCTGCACTTATCTGTATTCGGTGAAGAAGAAATTGATTAAAGAGTCACAGAAACAACCAAAGGATCTATTCATTTTAATTGACTCTTGGTGTCCTATGTACTCATTTTTGAATGGGTACTCTGTTTTGTTGCCTCTCAACTGTGTTCTAACAGCTTTACGGTGTTTTCTCTACTGAGCCACTTGCAAAGCTGCTTCCTGTCTCTCACAGGACTGTAGGAGTGCCTCCGTTGTGCAGCCTTCATTGCCATGTAGCTCTAGTAGGGTCCACTACTCTCTCATGCCTACTCTCGGATTGAGCATTTGTCCTGTTTATAGCTTCCCTGGTGACTGCTTGGCAAAATATTTTAACCTTCATTTCTCTGCCCCTGGTGAGCAGGCTGCCCATACTTTGCCTCTAGTATGTGTAAAGAGAGATTTGCACTGACAATATTGTGCTGTATCAGGTGAATGAGCCATGAGGCAAGCTTTCGCTGCTGTTGTCCATGACTTGTTTGCTATGTTTGTGTGTTGAGCTCAGGCTGGAAAGTCCTCTGCTGCACCATGGATTACAACATGAGTGCAACATGCACACTCCACACCCATCACAGCTAGGGCTTGTCTGACCCTGACTAAAACCCGTTTAAAGGACCTAGTGCAGAGGTGTCACTGCTAGGCTCCTGTCACTGACCACTGAAATAATGAAACGAGAGCCTTCATTGGGAGAATTGTATTATATTGCAGCATCTATATAGCGCTTACTACTCTTATGTGGGGTGCAGAAGCACTTGCCTACTTCAGTAGCATACTGCACCATGTAGAGTGTGTGGCTGGAAGGATGTTATTTTTGTTTTGATCCTGTGTGGGCAGTGTTTCTATGTTGTGTGTGATGACACCTGAGGTGCAGTTATCGTATTAAGGGACGCAGCGCGCAACAGTGTGTTGGATGATCAAGTGTAAGAGATAGACATGCATGTTTATGGTTTTCAGTATGCTGTTAGCTTTGAACAGATCTGCAGGTTTTTTTTATAGTCTTTCATATGATATAGTCTGCTTAGCGGGTTACTGAACTGGGTGGTCCAATCTGAGATAACCTGGCATCGTTGCAGAATGAGCGAAGAAGAGAGATCTAAAGCTATGAGCATTTTTATTTTCATCCCATATCTGAGTATCTTTGTGAGATGTAAGAAGCAGTCAGATTATATAGATATGTGAGACCTGCAGTGAATGGACTACATTAAAGTCCTCCAAAACTGTCCAGTTATGTGTGACAGATCTCTTCATTTATTCCATGCTGTTCATTTGGTGATGTTTGTTTTTTGGGCTATACAGTGCTGGTGATGGACACCCTCATAGCAAGTATGTATTAAGTGAATTTGATAGGTAAAAGTTACAAATTGTTGCTGACTACTGCGTATTATGCTTTTTGTATTATTGTGGGCCATTGCATGTATATATGGTAGTACATAACTATATAATGTCATGGCGAGCCATAGTTCAGCCCTTTTTGCTTACCTGCATAATGAAAGCTGTGCAGTTTGCTGGTTGAGTTGTTTGCAATTCATTGGTTGTAAGCTGAGGACTGAGTGTGAGGGTGTGACTGTTTTCTGGGCTCTGTTGCCCGTCTGCAAGTGACGCATTTATCTAGGAAACAGCCAAGTTTCCAACTGTCTTTGGAAGTGTGTATGCTCCTGGGTGCTTATAATGCTGGCTGGTAGTGAATTCCAGAGTGTGGCAGCTAGTACTGAGAAAGCAGTGCCTCCTACGCATTTCTTATGATAAGGTGATAGAATGGTAAGTGATACAAGCTTGGAGCGCAGTGTTCTGTGTAGTTTGTATTGCTTGAATTTAATTTAACTTGTGGGTATTGCTGTACTTTTCCTTGGGAGCTCTGTGGACAGTGTAGAGTGCCTTGAACATTGCCTTTCTAGCTATAGGTTACCAGTGGAGCAATGGCAGGACAGGGGTCATGCGTTGTCTTGGGTGAAGGTGGAGAAGAAGCCTTGCAGCAGCATTTTGGATGAGTTGTATTTTGCATATAATGAAAGCGAGTGCACCAAGGTATAGGTTATTGGCATAGCCAAGCTTGGAGATTGAGAGTGTGAGGATGGCTTGCAGTTTATGTTGGTATGCAAGGTATGTGAAGATGTGGCATAGTGTTATCATTGTGTAGAAGGCACTCTTTTATGACGTTTTTAGCATGAGGTATTAATGCTAAGTCTGAATCCATGGTTACTCCTAGGTTTCTAACTTCTCTTGATGTTGTCGGATGGGCTTCAAGTTCTTTGGGCAAAATGGCGGTAGGCTGGTAGTTTTGCCATTGTCCGCATGCCATAATCTCTGTCTTTGAGATGTTGTGCTATAGATGGTTCTTCATCATACATATGTTTATGGCTCAGAGGCAGTCATTGAGTTTTGAATTGTACAGGTCTACAGTGCTATCCATTTTTAAAAAGATTTGGGTGTCATCTGCATAGTTGTAACTGGTGAGATTGTAAGATTTAATTAGATTTGTCATACATCATGGTCCCCGTAGGACTGCCACAATGTTGTATGTGAGGAGGTGATGTGAAAGCGGGTACTTGCACTACACTTTGTCTGTCTATGAGATAAGAAGCAATCCATTTGAAATCATTTTCACAAATTCTGATATTTGGAAGTCTTTGCAATGGGGTGTGGTGGTGGACAGTGTCAAATGCAGCCGTTAAATCCAGAAGTAATAAGACAGTTACTCTGTTTTTGTCCACTTTGAGTTTCAGATCATTCCAGATATATATAATGGCTGACTCTGTGCCTCTGCCTCGTCTGAAACCAGACTGTTGGTCTGACAGTAAGCCATATTGTTTGGTAAAATTAGAGAGTTGAGTAAACACTGCTCTCTCAAAATCGTTTCCTAAGAATGGTCCATTTGATATGGGCCTGATGTAGGAGATTTTGAGCTCAGGTGGGAATGAACTGTGTTCCAGGGACTTGTTGAATAGGCATCTGGCTACCTCTCCTGCACTAGTTGAGCGAAGGATATCTTTAAAGATTCTTGGCGGTGCTGGGTCTGATGGTGATCCTAATGGTCTGGCTGCAATGATAATATTGAGGAAATCTTTTTAAAACAAAGAATTGATGGTATGCATTGATGGATGGTTATTGTTGTGCCTTTCTGTGGTTGTTAGGTTAGGCATTGTTGTGGTGTTGTCTGTGTTTTCATTTAGGTACTTTTCAGACTTTTTAAATTTTGAGAACAATTATTTGGAGCATTTATCACATAACTATTGTGATTGTGGGTGTTTCTGTGCTTAGGTACTCTAGATTGTGGAATTCTGCTAGAATTGTATGGAGTTCTATGGAAGGGCAGTCTTCCTCAGTTATGCATGTGTAGCAATGGTTTGTTTTTGTGGTTCTGATGGCTCTTTTGTAGGCTCTGTTATAGAGCTGTAGTGTGCGTTTGTCAGTTTCATCTACTTATTTTCTCAATTTTGTGCTGTAATATAATGTGTTGGGTTTTCATTCTTTTGATGTTTTTATATTAACCCATGCTGTGTATGTACAGAATTCATTTAAAAAGCATGAATGTTAGCTAAAATACATTTCAGAGCAGACTCCCCTAGCTCCGCCGCCACCCTCTATCCACGTTGGTTTCCTCACCCCTTCAGAGCAGGAGACAATCTGCAAACTGCAATGTTCATTTGTAGCAAAGGAGGAGGGCGTTTGCTTAATGGTACTCCTAGATGCAGAGGCCAGTCCATTCCAGCACTAAAGCTGTATAGGGCTGTAAGCCCTGTTTACTTTCTTCATACAATAATGGGGTCAACTCTGGATGTTTTTTTTGTTGGTATTTGTCAAGGCCGTTAATTCATCAAAATGTCTGGGGTAGCGGAAGTGACATCAGAAGCCCTTTGACCCGATGACATCACAGGATGTGTCATCACACATCCTTTCAGGTGATGACCTTTGTCCCTGATGGTAAAACAGATATAACATAGCTGACGAAAACCTCCAATAATGCAATATCATTCAAATGTTAAATAACAAAAAAGTAACTAAATCAGACAGAGAGTTGTTTAGTTGCTGCTCAACATTACAAACAGAGCTGCGTAGATATACTAGAAGTACATTAATAACCTGCCAGGTCCAGTTGTACAATTCTAGACAGTGATCATAGGCCCAAATAGAAACATAAGTGCCAGATGTGTAGCCATATTCAGGGTATTCACTTTAAACCACAATGTTTCCAAGCCACACAAGGGTACTAGGTCCGAGACTGTCCCATTCTGATACCCCTCTTTATTTACCTCTTAGTACTAGTTCAAAATGGTGATCACTCACTGAGCAGCAGCTGCAGGTATACTGGGTAGGCACTTAGCATGCAGGAGTACGATTGGTCTCACAATGTCAGTGATTCTCTTGTGCACCAGCCTCGGACTGGGCTGTACAGAGACACTTTGGAGCCTTTAATCCGGGTGGATCTTCACTCATTAGGCTGGATTATATGAACCCTCACTTGCTCCCTGAGAGCCTTCCTAGTTGTTACAGTTTTGTAACAAATGAACCTGCCCACATGATGAACTGGTGTGACAGAACTGGACAGGGGAACTAGGACGTAGTTTCTGTGTGCAAGGTTTTGCAAAATAAATATGTAATGGGGACAGAATTCACGGTTTACTAGTTTTATTTCAGCAGCAAATTTACAGGTTAACATAGGTTAAAAAATGAAATCTTATTGACTGTCTTTCATTACTACTCTTCTACTGCTCCTGTTGTTTTTTTCCCTGCAGCAAATCGCAGAGCATTTCCCAGAGAATTCATTTAACAGGCACAAGACGTTAGCTAAAATACATTTCAGAGAAGACTCCCCCACTACCCCTCCACCACCACACTCTGTCCCCGTCAGTTCCCTCACCCCTTCTGAGCAGGAGACAATCTGAAAACTGCATTGTCCATTTGCAGCAAAGGAGGAGGAAGTTTGCTTCATGGTATTCCCAGCAGCAGAGGCCAGTCCATTTCAGCGCTGAAGGTGAATAGGGCTGCAAGCCCTGTTTACCTTCTGCATATAATAATGTGCTGCACCTTTGCTTCGTCTAAAGAGAGGGATCGCAAGGGGACTACCAGGGGCAAGCCAAGGGTAGCAGCTGAGATCCCTGGCGACCTCTAATCAGGCCTTGAAAAATCATAACAATGTTACTAGACCTGCAGGTTGAGTAACTAGAATAATCTACTTGACCTAACTGTAATGTACTTGACCCGCAAACTGGTCTCAAATTGTGTGACCATTGGCAAATATTTTATTTTACAGAGTTGCCTTTTTCTTCATTCGCACATATGAGCGCACCTTTCAAATATTTGAGTTCAGCATTTCTGCTGTACAAAAAAAACCTCTTTTGTTTGATTAGGCTAAATGTTTGCTCCATGTATAGTAAAAATCTAACCCACATATAGGGTACACATGATCCCTGACTTGCCTCTCAGTTTACTGATAGCATTGCCATCAGGGCAGAGGCAGGAATGTTTCTCAGTTCATGTTTGAACACTCACTATTAATAAATATATTTCTGAAGCATGATATGGTAGCGCACGTCATTTACAGGCAGTAAATTTCCAAATAATGGCCAAAAACCTTTCCACTACTTTTCAGATAATAACAATCACATCACCAAGTAAAGTGTTCTGATTTTTTTTCTCGTTTTGTTAAAATGTTTTTTTCAACACACAGAAGTATAAAAAATGGGCTTTCACAACTACTGAAATATATTTTGAAATGTTTACACAGTTGTCTTATTAGCTATTTAAATGTGTGTCAGGAAAATCCTGATACCCTCCAGCCTTTCATTTCACACTTCCTACTGCAGGTCAGACAGTTCACTTTACAATATACTGGAACTCTGGAGTCAGAGAAGGAAAGGTAATTGTAAACTGACTTCTGACCTCTATCTCTGAACACACAGCAAATGTGACAAGATCAAAACAAGAATTTAAGACATCTTTATTGCCTTTATGTTGATGATTTCAAAAAGTAATTTTCTTTTTCCATCCTTCCCAGCTTCTGAGACCTGCCTGCTCATTATCCTCATTTAAAGTTCTAGTAAAAGAACATTTGCTGACAACCTTGTATCAGGCTTACCCAGACTGCACAGCGTTGCCCACAGCAAATGGAGTGGGTCCTACCCTATCCTGGAAAGAAACGGGGAGGTCACATATCTGGTGGTCCTTGGCAGTTGCAGGAACCCCAAAAGAGTCATCCATGTAAACTGCCTTAAACCCTACCATGACAGGGCTGAGATGACCATGCTGATGGTCACAGATGAGGACCAGGAAGAAGCGAGTAAACCTCTCCCTGACCTCCTCTCTAACAACCCTAAAGATGGGTCAGTGGAAGGAGTTGTCTTTTCAGACACCCTCTCTTCCCAACAGTATGCTGAACTCTTCTCTTTGACCCCTGGTCAGACTAACTGGTGTACACATGCCTTGGACACTGGGAACAGCCTACCTGTCAAAAATTAGATCTACAGGCAGTATGATCATGTCAAAGAGAGCATCAAAGCTGAAGTAAGCAAGATGCTGGAATTGGGGGCCATGGAACTATTTGAGAGCCCCTGGGCCAACCCAGTTGTTTTAGTCCCCAACCTCACAACCTGGGTGGTAAAAAGATGCTGAGGTTTTGTGTAGACTATAGGGGACTCAATGCAGTAACCAAGACAAGGTGCACACCCTATTCCTAGGGCTGACAAATTAATTTACATGTTAGGGGCAGCCAGTATCTCAGTACTTTTGATTTGACGTCAGGTTACTGGCAGATTGGTCTGACCCCTTGAAGCAAAAGAAAAATCAGCATTCTCGACCCCAGATCGGCATTACCAGTTCACCGTTATGCCCTTTGGACTAAAGAATGCCCCTGCCACCTTCCAAAGGTTGGTGAACAAAGTCCTTGCTGGGCTGGAATCTTTTAGTGCAGTTTATCTTGACACTATTGCTGTTATAGTTTCACTTGGCAGGATCACCTGATCCACCTTGGCAAGGTCCTAGAGACTATGAGAAGTGCAGGGATTACTATCATGACAAGCAAGTGCCAGCTAGGGCAGGGTCAGTTGTATACTTGGGTCACCTTATAGGTTTAGGTCAAGTTCAACCCTTACAACCCAAGATCCAGAAAATTGTGGATTGGGTAGCTCCAACCACCCAGACTCACGTCAGGGCATTCCTTGGCTTGACTGGGTACTATAGGAGGTTTGTGAGGGGATATGGGTTCATTGTGCCCCCCCACACAGAATTGACCTCGAAGAAAATGTCAAAGAAAGTGAACTGGACAATGAGCTGTCAAAAGTCTTTTGACACTCTGAAGGAAGCAATGTGCTCAGCACCTATTCTGAAAGCTCCAGAGTATACAAAGCAATTCATAATGCAGCCAGATGTGTCTGAACATTGGATAGGAGCAGTCCTATCCCAGACCAATGATGATGGCCATGACCAACCTGTTGCTTTCATTAGCAGGAGGTTACTCCCCAGAGAGCAGCATTGGAGTACCATTGAGAAGGAAGCCTTTGCTGTGGTTTGGCCCCCGAAGAAGTTGAGGCCATACTTGTTGAGCTCTCACTTCCTTGTTCAAACTAACCACAGGCTTCTCAGATGGCTAATGCAAATGAAAGGTGAAAACCACAAACTGTTGAGGTGGTTCATTTCTCTACAGGGTATGGACTTTACAGTGGAACACTAACCTAGGACTGACCATGCCAATGCAGATGGCCTTTCAAGGTTCTTTCACTTAGAAAATGAAGCATCTCTTGGGAAATGTTTGTTTCATACTCTTTCGTTTGGGGGGGGCATGTAGGAAAGTACTCTTTTTTGACATGGTCATCCCCACTTTTTGTCTGGTACATGATGTGATTTCACCTGGAAGTGCATTGGGTGCCTGCTAACCAGGTCCCCAGTGCCAGGTCTTTTTCCCAAACTGTACAATTGTTCCCCAATTGGCAATACCTTTAGCACCCTCTATAAGTCCCTAGTAAATGGTACTCCTGGTATCTAGGGCCTGAGGTACTAAAGAGGGTCCCCCAAGTGCTGTAGCACAAACTGTACCACCCTAAGTGACCCCTCCCCAAACTCAGGGCTGCTATCGCAGGTTGCGTGTTTTGGTGCAGACAAAAGTGAAAACACAACCTGACACACATCCCTGTGTGCCAGGCCCCCTAACACTGCATGTAGTACTTGTAAGTCAGCCCTGAGCAGGCACTACAGCCCTAAGGCAGGGTACTTGGTATTACATGTGAGGGCATACCTGCATGAGTAGATATGCCCCTGTGCTGGTCACATCCATTACTGCCAGTGCAAGTGAACAGAGATGCCATTTTAGAACATGTGCTGGACACTGGTGAAAACGAGTTCCCCAGCTACATGATGACTTCACTGAAAATAGGGATGTTTGGTATCAAACATCTCATTTCAATAAGCCCACACTGATCCAGTGTTGGATTTACCAATACATGCACCCAGAAGGCACCTTAGAGGTTCCCCCTGAAAGCCTACCAGCCTCTGGTGTGCCCGCTGACTGATTTCTGCCAGCCTGTCTGCTGAGACACTGTTCTGACCTCCTAGCGTGAGAGCATTCTGCTCTGAGAAGTCCCAGTCTGGGTAAAGGGTGTCAAACCCCCTCCTACAGGATGACCTGCTGATAGCCTTCGTAGGCTGGCAAGCTTCAAAGAGCTGCCGCCTTTGAAATGCAAATCTGGCTCCCCTCACAGGAGAGGAAGCCAACCCCCTTTGTTTAGAGCCATTTTGACACCTGGACAAAGCATAAAAATTAGTTAGTCAGGTAGGCGTGCCACCCCCAGGCTAGTACCACTCCTACGGTGTCCCAAACTCATGTGGACACAACTTTTCATTAGTAGCCATCTTTGTGATGGCATACTTAGCAATTCTGAGACAGGGTTATGGCCACTTCCTTCAGGAAGTGGTCCTATAGGGGGCGTAGTGACCCCAAGGGTCAGTAGCTCATTGGCTACTACCCTACACTCACCTAACGCCCCTAAATTCAGCATTTACGGGAGCCCCTGGCACCAGAACAACAGATCCTGCTGACCTGAAAGACGAAGGACGTGAATATTTGCATCCCACAAGAACTGAAGAGTCAGCAGTTGACCTGGCGCCAACCCATGACGACTTGTCTTGCAGGTGCTGAGTCCCCAAAGTTGGGAGACCTGCCAGCACTTCACCCAGGAACCAAGACCTCCAGAGAAGTAGCGGACCTGCTTCCTTGCAAGCAACCTAAGACTTCTGTGAGGACTTTGTGACCACAGAAACCCAACGCCTGAAGACACCACTGCACCCATTGCTCCTAGCCAGAGTTGAAGTGGGCCAACAGTGTCATTGCGCTCCCCCAGCCCACCATAGACAGAGTCCACTGTGGTTTCACCCTCTGCGAACTCTCTGACGCCGTCTGCAGCCTCTGCAAGCAGGACCCCTCTACCGCAACTGATCCTGGTAAGAAAAACCTGATGCCTAAGGACACCTCTGCACTTGTCGCACCTGGGCTGTGGAAAAGAGGACCAAAGGTGTCTCTATGTCCCCGAGCATTGTGAGGCCTGACCCCCCTGTTGGTTCAACCCGACTGGACTCCCAGTCTGACCCTCCAAGCCTTTTTACACGAAGACCGATCCCCATAGAGTAACATTGGACACCCAACACTGTTTTGCACCTCTGCACCCGGCAGCACTAGTGCCGCTGGTGGTGTTCTGATAGTGCTGCCTTGGACCTTGCCCACCACTCACCTTAACTCATGGAGATTGGTTCCATAAGTCGCTGTACTATACCTGAATTCTGCAGTTTTCCTTACATTGGATAACATTGTAGCCTGCAGAAATTGCAGTGTCAACTTTTTGAACTAAAAAGAATTCCTATTTAAAAACATACTTACCTGAACTATTTTCTTTTGTTGCCCATACATATATAAAGATACTTGCTATTTTTAGGTCTCGCCTACGCAGCGCGCATGCGCTGCATAGGAAAAGACCTTTAGAAATCGATTCAGGTTTGCTGCCAAAAACGTGCACGCATTGCATTGCTTTGCATGGCAACGCGTGCACGTTTAGCATTCCCTTGCGGGAGCGAGCTTTCAAACCATCTGTTAATTACAAACAGATGGTTCCTGCTCGCTCTCGCAAGGGAAACCGGTGCAGGCCCCCTCCTCTCTCCCCTCCCCCTGCTGCCTCCTTTCAGCGCGAGGCACGAGGCGCGCGCGCTTGTTTATTTTGGCTTGACAATAATGCAACAAACTATTAGCCCAGTTCAATCGGATTGTGCTTTTTGTGCCACTGATGTAAATATTCAAGAAAATTGGCAATTTTTTTAGAACTTCCGAAGGTTTACCAAATGTATGTAAAAAAATTACATTTAAAAATGTAATCCTTGCACATGAGCAATAACCAAGACTCGGCTGCCACTGTGGTTGCGCTGTATAAATGAAGGAATAAAAGCAAAGTTAGATTTTAGCGACACCAACCCTTAAATTCTTGTCCCCACGAGGTGGTCCGTGGTGTCTATATGTCAAACAGCAGTGCCACACATTTTAAGTGCTGTCCTCTGGGATAACTTCAATTGCGTTTGTGCGCCAGATTCACAGCTGTGTTTGACAGCTACTTGTTTCAACAGTAAGGCAAACTGCACTTGTTTCAACAGTAGTGGCAAACTGCACAGCCCGGCCGTGCAGTTTGCCAGGGCCGTTTTCGGTCCCCAGTCCGGCCCTGGCAGTGAACCTCGTGAAAGCACTCGGATGTTAACCGGAAGTAAAACCGATTGTGTGCAGTTCAAATCATACTTTCTTTCCCAGCCCCAATGTAAAATTACACCGGACGCAATCCTGATATTTCTACAGTAGAGTGACAGCGATGGACAATGTGCAGTATGAGTGTGTATGTTTGTGTAATAAAACAACAGATACCTTGGTATGGGGGAGACACAGACCTTTCTGCGACCGCTAGTTCACAGTGAGGAAGGAGCTTCTTGTGTGGTCTGCAGGCGAGAGTTCCAGAGCCTTTGTAATCCACACTGACGTTAGTGTTGGTTTAACATTTTTAAACTTTGCGATTGATTGTTTAATAGTAATGCTTGCTTTATGCACGACCTTGCTTTCTGTTGGAATTTCACTGTGGCGGAAATGGCTGCAGCAGGAGACAGAACTCCTATGCGCGGCCCTGCTCTTTTAGTGAAGCCTGACGGCCCCCGGGGGAAGTGAAGGTCGCAGACCAGTCTTCCCCCGGGGCTATTCGCGCAAGGCCGGAAGGACAAGGTGGGGGAGGGATTTAGAGGATTGGGGAAGGGGCGGGAGGTTAGGTTTGTATATAAGGTGTCAGGAGAGGAGGATACAGCCTCTTCCTGACACCTTAGCACCACAGGGGGGTTTAGAGAAAAAGTTTGTCAGGTTAGTGGGGCCGGGGCGGGATCGTGAGGAGCGACGTGGGGCCGGGGGTTGGGGGGTTGTGCTATGGGCATTTAGCGACGCTTGTGGTGTTCGTGGTGGGGGCGGCGTGTCGTGGGGTGCTGGGGGACCTGGGCCGGAGTGCTCAAGGGCGCTTCGCCCGCATCGCTGCACAGCTTCCGAGGGCGGGGGGCAATTGCGGGTCGTCGGAGCCGCAGGGGGAGGGGGGCGCGAGCCGTCCATCAGCCTGTGTCGTGGAATCGGCCTGGTGCGAGGTTAGTGTCCACAGATGGCCTGTTTGGGGAGGGGCGCGGCTCGCCGGGCTGGGTTTCTAGGCCAGCAGTCGTGGAGCGCCATGCCTTATCTGCCCCCAGCCTGCAAATTGACGGAGCCTGCCTGCAATTGCTGAGAGGGAAAGGGACTGCTGCGGCCCACTCCGGGGCCTAGTTAGGGGCCGACGACACGTTTTTCCGCGGCGGGTGGCGGCCGGGGGAGGGCGCGAAGTGGTTGCTGTGGCAGTCGGTGTCTCCCGCCCGACCGCCCCAATCGTGGGAAATGGGGAATCTTTACAGTGGCCAATTCAAGAACCGGAGGCCGGCCAGGACACTGCCAGCATGCAGCCGGCCACGCATTAGCTGTGGGGGTGGGGAGGTTGCCAACTGAGTTTAGAGAGCTGCAGGGCCCGTCTGCAAGGGGGGGGCGGGATCAGGAGGCCGGCGGGCGGACGCGGGTAATTATGCGACAACATGGGGGCTGTACACGAGAGCCGGTGCTTAGGGTGGGTGCCTTAGGACTCCAACTCCAATTTGAGCCCCTGTGGGTCGACGAACAGCGGGCTCCACCTCCACGAGGTGCGGCCGACCTCGGCCAGGCAGACTGGCCCCTGTGTTTTCCCCGGGGGCCGGGGTAGCTCATTCGGGTGGGCGGTGCGGGGGAGGGTGCGGCCGGTCCAGGTTGGAAAAACGTTCTGCCCGGGGTGGAAGGGGGTCCTCCTCCCCCACCCAACCTTTGGGATGCCGGGTAGGGCTTGAGGCAGGCGCTCGGAGTGGGAGGGATGGGGGGGGTTTGTTTTCGGCCACGTGGTATCCTGGGTAGGGGTGAGGGACTGCCAGCACGGCATGAGGCCCGGTGGTGCTGGGGACCCTCCAGGTTGGAGCGACCTGGAGGGTGGGGGGGATCCAGGACCGGCAATAGATACCGGCAGAACGGAGGGCATAGCCAGTGGGGCGCATGACGGCCCCGGGGCGCTGGCCAGAAGCAGTAGGGGGGTCCGCGGCGGCCTTCCGTCCACCGGGGGCTCGCGCAGCGCAGAAGACAACATGATGAATGCAATTTGAGCTGGATGTTGGGATTTTCTGGACTTGGGAGTGTGGTGTTGTATGAAGGGATGGGAGTGTTGGATGACGGCAGAAGTGCGTGGACGGATGTGGCTGAGTGGGGTTTTTAGGGGGTGGGGGGGGGCTTTACGGTAACCAGACTGTGTTAGTTTTGCAGGACGCGGGTATGGTTTCAAATGGACCAGTGGACGTGGAGCAGAAGGGCGCAGCAGCGCTGGTCAGGGCATGGAGGTCCCGGACGGACGCTCAGGTAAGGGAATAAGGCCGAAGGCAGGGGTCGAGGGAGCACTGGCAAGAGGGGACGTCAGCTGGTCAGCTGGGGTGTGTGGGGGTTTGTGAGGGATTTGGCACGGAGGCAGGTGCAGCAGCAGCGTCCTGCAGGGGAATTGGGAGCTTGGCGATTTGGTGGGGATGGGTCCAGATGGATAATGGGGTACACACATGCAAAGAGGGGTCAACCAATGGGCCACATCTTGTTGTCGGCCAGGCTGGACGGGAGTGGCGAATGGGCCAGGGGTGCCCTTTAACCTGAAAGAGGACATCGGTCTCCACTGTTGGGCCCATATCTTACGGTGTGGGGGGGCAGGGCAATTGCCCTGCGGATACGCCATGGTTGGCAGCTGAGCAGCAGGAAGGATGGGGGGGGTTTCGCATGGCTGAGCAAGGCGGGAGGAGGGCTAAGTTTTGCCCTGACTTGCCAGAACCACTAGGGGCCTCCATTCAATGCTCCGATTCTCCGCGAAGCGAGGGTATGATAGCGACATTATCGGATTTCCGCGGGATCACTTAACTGGGGGCGGGGACTGGAGGGGCACTCCTTCGTAGGTGGTCAAACCGGGCTACTTTGGGAGACCAGGGGACGATCGTGACAAAAAGGAATAGTTTGGGGGGGGTAGTCCGGGTCTGGGGTTCTTACACGGTCCGTTGGCGGCTATGGGTTTCTGGCACCCGTCGTCTCCAGATATGCAGTCGGTGCTACGGCACAGACAGGAGAGGTTCGCAGACACGGGTTGGGGTGATGACGGGTCTCGAGAGTCAAGGGAGGTAGACGATATGCAATAGGTGGACTACGGCGTGGGATAGCAGATTCAGGGAAACAGGGTCTTCGACGGCTGGGCAGGCATGGGGGCTCTGTGACAGACGGTTTTGGCGCACTTGGGGGGGAGCTGTCAGTAGGAGCTGTGGGGGTCGTGGGAACTGAGGATAAGCTTTGGGCAGTAAGGTGGGGGTGAGGTATATCAGTCACGATCGGGATGGGGGCCGGATGGGTGTGGGGGCCCTGGTCGGACACTGGGTGACATACTCCGTGGGGTGACATATCAAGGTGGAGGGGGCCTGGGCCGCGGGAACCTTTGGGGCCCATGGCCGGTTCCGCGTTTCTTTGATGGTGATAACGTCACAGGAATTACTCACAGGGTACGGGGGAGGAGGTCACAGGGAGACAGTGCTGACGCCCAGGCATGGCTGGGGAGGGCTGGCGGTGTCATAGAGTGGTTTCTCTATTTAAGTTTATTCATGAAGCCTTTATATCAGTGCTCGTGAGCCCTGTGGGTATCAGAGAGATTGACATACACGCAGGGAGGGACACAACTGCCTTCCAGCACAGGACATGAGGACGCATAAAGATATATGCAAAGATTTCGGACCTATGTATACAGTGCAAGGGTGTAATAAGCAAAGGGTTGAAACAGTTTGCTGACCATCATCCTGGTGGGCCGAATTGAGAGGGGAATCCAGTGGGTAGTTGACGCCTAGGTTGGTTGAATTGGCCGGTAATTTTATTGGTTGAGGAGCGCGAGTTTCAGGTCCTTGTTGAAGCCAGAGGCGGAGGGGTTGGGTTGTTGGCGCCTAGGTTGGGTGACTTGGTCAGTAATGTATTGGTTGTGGAGCGGGAGCTTCAGGTCCTTGTTGAAGCACGAGAAGGAGTGGTGGCAGCTGAGGTCGATGGGGAGCGCGTTCCGGATCCTGGGGAACAGTATCAGGAGGAGCGGCATTGGGTCGTTTTCATTTTCAGTTTCGGGGAATGAGAAGATGGGAGTTGGTGCTCTCCGATTTCTGTTTTTTCCTGTTGTCCCAGTTTGTGGTTAAGTTAATTGGGGGGATTGGACCGGGGGTGACCAGGTTTGAGGTGGGACAGTGAGACAGAAGGCAAAGGCGGCCTGGAATGTTGCAAGGGTGGAGGTTGGTTTGTCAGGGGCAACGTGGGTGTAAGCAACAGGAATCTGTGAGGCAGGCAATGGGCGAGGAAGGTTTGTGGATGTAGGGAGGAAGGGGCTGCACACGGTGGGGGATTCGAAAGAGCAAGGATAGTGGTATTTTTCCGGAGGTCAGGTTGGACTGGGGTGTTTTTGGGGAGGGAACCTTGGAGACTGGACAATATAGTTGGGACGGAGCGTAGGCCAGGGGTCATGGGCTGGGATGAAAGGGTTGTTTGGTGCACCTGGTGTGTTGGAGAGGGTCCATGGGAAAGGGGTTATTAGGCAGGGCAGACTAGGGTCGGCACACTTGAAGCGTTTGTGAGGACGGGGTTTGTGCCTGGGGGGACAAGGGCGATTTGGGAGCGTTTGAGTAATTTCTTTCGGACGCAGCAGACGGGTGCAGTGGAGCGTGGGTCATGGACGGAGGGGTCGCCCGGAGAGGGCTAAGGGAAAGGGGGCGTAGTTTTTGCAGGACTAATCATTCTTTTTCTACTACAGGAATTGGGTGTAGATCTGGCTCCAGGATGGTCGCCTGGTTGGGTGGCCATTCACCCGGGCATTGGACAGCAAAGGAGGCGAACTACCAGGGTACAGTCGTCACCGGGCGGGGAACACAGTCATCGGGCTGTGAGATGATGGGGGACACAGTGGAATGAAAATGGGGGGGGAGTTGTGGCCAGTACGGCTGACAATGTGTCACGTGAAACAAGAAGTTGCCACGATATGAGGATACATGTGGGGGAATGGAGTATTCTGGGATATGCCAGGTTTGGCTTTACATTATGAGACATGGAAAGGGATATGGTTCATTGAAATGGAACGTGGGTCAATTTTGGTCGCATGAATGACTGGGGCCTTGCAGATGTGGGGAGCGGGATGCTATCGAACTGACTGGCCAGGTAATGGCCCGCTGGCGGATGTGACTGTTTTGAAGAGAAACAGGTGGTTTTGTTTCAAAAGGGGACACCTTTTTTACGGATGAGGGTTGGCCCGGATGTTACTTACACGGGACACAGTTTTAGGTGGTGGATGGTCGTTCACCGCGATGAGGGGGCACCTTTCACGGACAAGGACTGGCCCGACAATGTGACTGGTTACACGGGATGCAGGTACAGGTGGTGGATGGTCGTTCACTGCGATGGGGGCCCCTCCCTTTCCTGGACAAGGATTAGCCCGAAACTGTTACTTGTTTACACAGGACGCAGACCCAGGTGGTGGATGGTCGTTCACCGCGATGGGGGGGGCTCCTGTACGGACAAGGCTTGGCCCGAAATATTAATGGTTACACGGGACGCACTTTGAAGTGGTGGATGGTCGTCCACCGGGAGCCGCAGTGTGGGGGAAGCGTTGGGTGCACAGGAATTGGAGGAGCAAATGGTCTTGCGTAGGTTTGGCACCTTTCGCGGCCAACGACTGTCCCAACAATATTAATTTTATACGGGACGCAAGTTTTGGTGGTGGATTGGTCGTCCACCAGGTGCCGCAGGGTCGGCTGACGAGAGGCGAAAGGTGCCCAGGAACTGGGGGGGTGGGGCAGGGAACCGCCCTACGGGGGTTCCCTGGTTGGCGGTACTTTGGAGGGGTGGTGAGTCACATACGGGCGGATCCACCCCTCTGGGGGGGGGAGAACGGTACACGGGTGACTGATAGCGGGGCGCGGGAGGCAATGAAGGAAATTCAACAGAGGATGCTTGGAGGGCAAGTGAAGGTGAGAATGGGGAGAGGAAGGAGATCACCGAGTGAATGGGGAAGAGTCAAACAGGTGAGATGGTTTTGAGAAGGATGAATGGAGAATGAGTCGGTATGGGATGGGAAAAGTATTTATTGCATTTATGTACTGTTTAATAAAGTCTAAATGGTTGCAACCTTGTCCTAATAAAATGGCCTTTTACGCTTCAAGTAACAGCGTGGAGTGTAGTTATTGCGCGATGACGGCCCCAGGGGAAGTGAAGGTCGCAGACCAGTCTTCCCCCGGGGCTATTCGCGCAAGGCCGGAAGGACAAGGTGGGGGAGGGCTTTAGAGGATTGGGGAAGGGGCGGGAGGTTAGGTTTGTATATAAGGTGTCAAGAGAGGAGGATACAGCCTCTTCCTGACACCTTAGCACCACCGGGGGGTTTAGAGAAAAAGTTTGTCCACCCACCCACCCTACAGGTTTCAGGAGGAGGACAGGGTATTAGGATCGGTCTTAGCGTGCCAGTTTAGGGCAGGTTGCAGAGTAGCGACGTTACGGTACTTTGGAAGGGTGGTGAGTCACATACAGGCGGATCCACCCCTCTGGGGGGGGGGGAACGGTACACGGGTGACTGATAGCGGGGCGCGGGAGGCAATGAAGGAAATTCAACAGAGGATGCTTGGAGGGCAAGTGAAGGTGAGAATGGGGAGAGGAAGGAGGTCACTGAGTGAATGGGGAAGAGTCAAACAGGTGAGATGGTTTTGAGAAGGATGAATGGAGAATGAGTCGGTATGGTATGGGATGGGAAAAGTATTTATTGCATTTATGTACTGTTTAATAAAGTCTAAATGGTTGCAACCTTGTCCTAATAAAATGGCCTTTTACGCTTCAAGTAACAGCGTGGAGTGTAGTTATTGCGCGATGCACTCTCTTGACCCTGACAAGCGCCTGTGAAAGTAGGGTAGGGTTAAAGATGAGAAAATGCTTACAAATGGGCTGAGCTGTCGTTGGGTTCGAGTGCTGGAGCCACCCTGACACGAAAATGTCTGCTTGATGTTTGGGAGCTGAGGGCGGGGCGGCATAAAGGACATTATCTCATGAAACGTCTTAGCACATTTCTGTTTATATTCAAGATAGTAACATTTGTATCGCGTTACTTAATAAAACTTCATTCTAGCATAGTTCGTCGGTGAGATATTAAAAAGTCCCTCGTCTATGCAGTTCCCACTAAGGACGTGCATGATTGAAGTGACAGAATTAAACGCAACGTGCAGTGTACTGCTGTGCCTTGCCCCTTGCTTCACGTTTTAACACAGATCTCCCCTTCATTCCTCGGTGGACATGGTCTGCACTAATAATTTAACCAAAACAGTGGCTCCTGTTGCACACCGGCTTCCGCCAATAAATCCAGTTTCCTACCAATACCTCTACAAATAATAATGCCTTTATGCCCGTACCCATTTTATCTCCTGGCAATAATACATAAATTCACTGGGTAGCCCCTGCTCTTCTTTGCCTTCCACTGATGCCATAGCTTTGTTTGTGCTTGGACTTATATGTATTGCCACTATATGCCTTATAGCCAGAAACACTGGAACTATGCAAATTTTCAGCCCGCGTTATCCACATAACTATGAAAGCCGCATAATCCATCATTAATGCATAATTTGCACATTTTATCTAAAAAAATGTTTCTAGCTCAAATGGATCAAAAGTTACTAAACCACAGCAACACATGCTGCCGCGCAGTAGAAGGTTCTTCGTAAAGGCTGACTGATCATCTTTCTGTTGCTTATTGCTAGATTTGGATATCAAGTTGGAACTAATGAGATGAAACCTATGCCCAGCCAGTGTTAAGAAGTGTAACCATGACAAATGGATGAAGTAATGCTATCACAAAATCTGCCACATTACACTGCTTAATTTGGCTTTTCTTGCCACATAATTTAGTCAGCCCTGCTGCATAATTTGGTCCTCCCTGACACATAATTCCAGTGGCCATACTTATAGCCCATATGGAAGTTTTCTGTATCTGCAAGTGCATATTTTTTATATGTTTGCCTTTATGTGTTGGCTTTGCGTGCCTTTATGTGTTTTTTTGACCATATAATTTTAAATCGGTTTTCAAACCTGGTACATTATAAATGGAAGCTGATGCACAAGTCAATTCTTAAACCTAAAAAAAACGTAAATGAATAATGTCCGTGAACATAGGGAACATGTCTGAGTTCGATTCTATTAACTACAGTCTCTTCAATCACCTGTGCCTACTGAGTGTGTATAACTCACTCCTCGTGTATTGCCACTATCCTTTGGTAGTGGGACAGATTTAGTGCTTTCAGCCGAGTGGGTCAGGTGGCCTGGTGGAGGCCCTCAGATACAAACTTTAGTAGTAGTTCCCAGGTGGCCTCAAATGATTTCCAGGTATCATGCATATCGGCCGTCAATCTTTACATGGTGAGAGTATTCCATAGTCTTCAGCACCATGCTGACATAGGTGTAGGTTCTGTTTTCTTATAATAAGCCACTAGAATTCTCTAGGCAGTTCCTCATCAACACACATTTGCTTTTTGTTTGTTTTTATAGGCTGGGGTTGCCCTGCATGCCACAGTCCCTTCAACACATCTCACTCACACCTGGGTAAAACTTCCCAAGCTTGGTAGGATAGAAGTAACCAATCATACAGTGTGCTTCTCTGCCAATCATCTTCTGGTAGATTTTACAGATACCCTGCCATAGGTGATCCCATTTATAATCTGGAACGTTCAGTGTTGTGGTTCTTACCCACCTCAGACTAATTGGGTGTAGTTGCGGGATTTTGTGTAATAAAATGTCATATAGTGTGGCAATTCGTCCCTTTGTCCCTCTGCAGTGTCAAAAAAATTTCTGTTGGGCACAAATCCCTGTGTATTAAATTGTTCACTGTCTTCTAAATGATTTTTGTTTGTTTGTTTACAGGCCTCAAAGAGTAACATTTCTTGATTTTTGAACAAATAAGAGATAGTTAGGCACTCACCCACCTTACAACAACAGGTGTGGGGTGATGGGAAGACGGGATTGTGATGGCATGTGGGATGACTGGAAAAGTGAAATCCCCCAGTGTTTGCTTATAGGACTGCTCAGTTATACATTAGAGGGTCTATCTGTTTTTAGTTTTCACACCAAGTCCCATATGGTCCTCCCTTCTACGGTCTTGTCCATTTGTACCTAATGTTTATCAGTTGCTCTGAGTGACCTGCGTGCTAGGACTCCATGTTAGGATGCCTTATAATATATTGGAAAGTCTAGTTGGGCTAGACTTCCCCCTATTTCGGAATTTAAAGTATTTTATGACCGTCGTCCTCTCTTACCCTTCCATATAAAGTGCAGAGTTAGTGCTTTGAGGTCCCCAAAAATTGTGTTGTGTACAGGGATTGGTAGGGCCTGCAATAAATACAGGGCCCTTGGGGGGGGTGTTCATCTTAACTGTATTGACCCGGGGCAACCAGGAGAGATATAGAAGAGATCATTTCTTATGGTCCTTGTGAGAAGTTGGCCTGGTATATGCTGTCCACTAATTATAGTGGGCACCTTGCACCAGTCCAAACAACCCCTTATTGGAGATAGGTTAAAGACAACCTTTATTGAAAGCTATCCTAGTGGTAGCTATGGAGAGCAGCCTTCAGGCTAAGTCTTGAAGGAATGTAAAGCAGCTTGTTTTACCAGTCTATAATCTCTTGAGTGACCAAACGAAAGAGCACCACACCAGGTATATATTCAAAATATATGTATTTATTGCTAAACACACCCCTCTAGTCTCTTTATGAGGCTAGAGTTCGAAGTACATAAGTTAGAAGTTATTAAATCACAGTAATAGCACAAATACACGTTTGGGCCCTAGGGGTGTACCAAACCATATACCAATAAAGTGGTATGCGAACCACGACTGAACTAGACACTAGGCCTAGAGCCTCTAGAAGTGCTTGGACCACAAGGAACCACCCAAGGTAGTGACACAGGGGACCTACGGGAGATGCGTGCAGTGTAAATACACCACCGCGATACGCCGTTGACTTCTATGGAGAAAGTCGGGATCGGGAAAATAGAGAAAAGGGACACTTAAAAGAGGACTAGGACAAAACCCTTTGAGATCTAGGACTTTGAAGAGTCTCTACCCACAGGAGCACCGGAGTACTTGTGTTACCTCACCCAGGGAAGCCGGGTGCATAGGTGCCTTTCGGGGTCGGGTTTCGTCGTCGATTCGAATGGCGATCTGCTGCAAAGTGCTGCTGGCGGCCAAGAGAAAAGTGTTCGGGTGGATCCAAGAGTGGATCGGAGTTCTGAAGAACCTGAAAGCAGAGGGGACAGAGTCTGGGTCACTAGCCAGTGACCAGGAAGGCGATGGACAGATGCCCACCGATGTCGAGTGCTTCAGGTGCATTGACGGTTGTCTTGACTCTTCAGCCACGAGGTCCAGGAGGCGTTGTCGGTGACCAGGAGCAGGATTCGGGCTGGTACACAATGTCTGTCGAGTGCTGAGGTGTCGGCGACCGGATTGGACCCAACAAGCCTTGGCAACGGCAAGTCTCGGTGAAGATGTAGATCGTCGATGGTGCAGACCAGCAAGGTCTGTGGAACTCACCCAGCGAAGGTAAGTGAGGGCAGGCCTGGAGCAATCAGGATGCCAAGTAAGAAAAGGATTGGCCTTCGTTAAGGGCTACTAGCCAACGGGCTAGCAACCGCGAAGGAGCCTCGTGACGCCGCACGTGGATCTGGCTTACAGGACACTCGTGGAGTGGGGGCCAGTGATCTTCGGTGCAGGTGGTGCTGGAGGCTAGGGCTACTCGGAGCCCAAAGCACGACTTCTTGGGAGACCCAGAAGAGGATGCACTTGCAAATGTGCTCGGTGTCCAGGGGTCACGGTCTCAAGTCACCCACGATAGCCACGGGCCTCAGCTTTGCTGGGGACTCAGGGTAGCCTCGGGGAAGTCTGAGAATCCACCTCTGGTGATGCGATAACTTCGGCGTCCGACGGGAGCTTCAGAAATGCGAACCGGACAGATGCTTCTTTGGTGCCTGCCAAGCAGGGGAGTCACTCCTTGACCCCAAGGGAGATTCTTCAGTCCTCTAATCGTGAGCAGAGCGTCGAAGGTCCAGGATTCAGTTTCAGAGTTTCGTCCAGGGATAATCTAATCTTGCTGTGGCAAGGGTTCCCCATTTTAACCAGTAAAACAGGGAGGGACTAACTCTATGACCCCACCTATGGGAGGGTCAAGGGAGGGGTGGCTACACCCACTTCCCTTTGTCCAGTTTTGCGCCAGAGCAGGGGCAGGTAGCCCCTGAGCTGGTTTGAACTGGCATATGCACAGAGGAGCCTTTTGCTCCCCCAGTGCAGGACTTCAAAGCACTCTAAGAGTGCACCCACCCAGCCCCAATACACATTATCCTGTCTGGGGAGGTGGTCACACCTCCCTGCAACAGGAAACCTATTGTCCAGGCCTCCCCTGCCGGAGTTTCGTCCAGCAGCAGGAGGCCAGACTTGTGTCTGTGGCAGCAGCATCCATTTTGTGATGCCAGGGCTTCAGAAAGAAGTTACCGGGTAAGCCAGAGTTAACATGTCTTTCCCTCTAGAAGGGTGGAATGCTACCCCCGCCACCAGGATTGGCGGGGGGGTAGTATTCCAAGATGTTTGACACCAAACACGACATGTTTAGGTGCAGCCATTCCAAAGTTAGCATTTTACCGCGAGGATATAATGCGCTTAAGAGTATATGGTCAGGCTGCACTACAAACAGCATCAGAGATGGTCTCCGAACGCTGCAGAGGGGCCTTGCTCATGCAGGGGCACCCTCTCACATAGGAACCATGCACTCTGCCTTTAGGATCGATAAGGCCTGCCTTAGGAGTGACTTATAGGTTTATATGTGTGTATGTATTTAGTGATATAGGTAACCTATATCACAGTAAGAGGTGCATGCACCACCTTACCCAGGCTGCAGTAGCAGACCTGTGGTGTCAGTTTGGATGGCCTTCCAGGGGGGCATAATACATGCTGCAGCCCCTGGCAGGCCTCTGAGGTACCTATGCCCTTGGTACATAGTATACCATATACTAGGGACTTATAAGGGCACTCCAGATTCCAATCAGAGATGTGCCTAAGGCACATGGAAACCTTTTACAGAGAAAGCAGATAGACTGGGGCCCTGAATAGCAGGATCCCAGTCCAACTAAGTCATAAACCAGCAAAACACCATAAAAAAAGTGGGGGCAACCATATAGTCAGATTCCACCTTCCTACATAACCCCCCCCAAACGAAAGGAGATAAGGCTAACCTTGGCCAGTTGAGCCTATATTGACTAAGTGGCCATATAAGGAAGCACCTGCACTAGCATGGTTGCCCCCTATGTTATGGTCCACTAAGCAATCCCTCACCCTAAGGGTATGAGAGGGTCTCCACCATGGGGAATCACTACCTCTGGTGTGCTTAGGTAAAGTACAAGGCTGGTGAGGTGTCTGAGTAGAGAAGTGAGGCCCTAGGAATGTTGGCCTCAGCTTCCTCAGATCACTGGTCACCATGTATGCCTGTCTTTCCATGACTGAGTTGCACTTTGCTCTAAGGGTCAACCTTTGGCTGCCTACAGTTGGGGGTTGGGTCCCTTTGGATGGAACACTGGAGGGACATGGCAGGTTTGGAACCTTCTGGTCCCAGGTTTGCCCTTGCCTACCAGAGTCCTTCTGGGGGAGGTCCCCACATAAAGGTATGGGGGATCCCTCAGTGTGTAGAGGAATTTTCACCTGGCTAGGGCTACTAGACTGGGTGCCCCTAATCTGCTGATGGGGGCTTCCTCTGGACAGGGGGCCCTGGGGGGTCCACTGACCTCCCTGACCTCTGCAGCCCTGGGCTGACTGAGGCAGGGTAGAGAGGGGCAGGTTACCTGCTCCAGACTGGGTACCACCTTGGAAGGGTCCTCTGCCATCAGGGGTGTGGCCAGGCCAGGCCTGACTACCTCTGGGGCAGTTCCTTCACTAGGGGTAGGGTCAGTTCCCTGAGGAGGCTGACCCTTACCTACTGTCTGGAGGGAAGAAGACTTTTCTTCGACCCTTGTGCTCTCTTTTGGGGGAGAGTGGGCCATTCTTTCAGGCTCCATCTCTCCAAATTCTTGGGCTGGGGCTGTGGCCATCACAGCCCCACTAACCTCTGCAGGGACGCCCAACATCCTAAGATGGGTTTGGTGTTCAACTTCAGCCCAGGCTGAAATTTCCAAATCATTGCCCATCAGGCAATCTACAGGTAGGGTTGGGGACACTGCCACTCTTTTTGGGCCTGTGACCCCCTCCCAGCTGAGATTGACTATGGCCATGGGGTGATCTGTTCTGACACCATCAATGTTGGTCACCTGGTATTTAAACTCAGGTAAAAGCTGGTGAGGGGGACTAGTTTCCTTGCCACCATGGTGACACTAGCCCCTGTGTCCCTAAATGCCACAGCTTTCTGACCATTAATTATTGGCTCCAATCTGTACCTGCCCAATGCTATGGGACCCATGGTAAAGGTGGCAAATCCTATACCACCATCAGAGTCAGAGGAGTCTGTTGAGGGGTCCCTGTCTAAACTAGGGCCCACCTCTGTTCCTCTGGCAAAAGCACCTAACTTTTTGGGTGCACTACTCCCAACTGGAGGATTACTACTGGTAGTACCAGGAGGGGTGGTAGTAGTTGTGGGAGGAACATTTTCTTTATTGCCAATCCTGGGGCAACTGGGATCAGTTTTCCAGTGCCCAGGCTTTTTACAGACATGGCAATATGGTTTCTTTTCAGGAGAGGAAGGAGTTTGGGACCCACCCCCAGAAGAGGAATTTTGGGGCCCTGTAGGGGACTTATCCTTAGATTTATCCCCACCTTTCTCTTGGGACTTAGTAGAATCTTTCTTCTGGTCACCGCCCTGATTTCTAGTTTGTACTCTGGTTCTGACCCATTTGTCTGCCTTCTTTCCCAATTCTTGGGGAGAGGTCAGATCAGAGTCCACCAGATACTGGTGCAAAAGCTGGTTTTGACAATTATTAAGGATCTGCTCCCTCATAATCAAATTGTACAATCCTAAAAAGTCATGCACTTTGTTGCCATGTATCCAACCTTCCAGAGCCTTTGTAGCACAATCTACAAAATCAACCCAGTCTTGAGTCTGAGCTTTTTGGGTGTCTCTGAACTTCAACCTATACTGTTCAGTGGTTAGGCCAAACCCATCTATCAGAGCACTCTTCAAGACTGTGTAATTGTCAGCATCCTCTTCTCTTACAGTGAGGAGCTTGTCTCTACCTTTGTCTGCAAAGGAGAGCCACAAGATTGCTGCCCACTGCCTCTGGGGGACCTTCTGAACTTTACAGGCCCTCTCCAGTGCAGTTATCCATTTGTGGATGTCATCCCCACTCTGGTAGGGAGGGACAATCTTGTTTAGGTTTCTATGGTCATAAGACCTTTCCCTGTCTCTAGGGACATGGCTGCCACCATGGGACTCTAGTCCCAACTTTCTTCTCTCTCTAAGGAGATCTAGGGATTCCCTATCTAAAGCCAATTGCTTTTTTCTGATTTCCAGCTGAGTTTCCTCATACTGGACCAGTCTGGTTCTCCTCTCATGAGAGGATTCCCTCCTGTGAGAGGAGACAGAGCTCCCTATAGAGGTGCCAGAGTGGTTAGACTCCTGAGAAGGAGATCTAGACTTCCTGGGCACACTCTTAATCCTTCCTGGGGGGACAAAGAGAGCATCATCTTGATCATCCTCATCATCATCCACAGGAGAGATTGGGTTTTCCAGGTCAGGGTCATTGTCACCCTCCTGGCCAGTTTCAGAGGGGGCTGGGGGTATTGGTACCCCTGGCCTCGTCCTCTTCTTCTGCCCCACCCTCAGCTCCTACCCCTTCAGTCCCTACAGGCTTACTAAGGTCATAAGCCACCAACAACTCCTTGAGGTGTTGGGTGGTGGGGCTTTGGCCTGTCCTTATTTTTCTCAAGTTACATAAAGCTCTCAATTCCAAGAATGGGAGTGTATCATACTTGGAGGGTGGAAGCTCAATGGCTTCCTGCAAGGATTCTTTGGATCCTGCCCTTAAAGACATTACTAGTGTGGTGTGGTGTATGCACTACCTACTCTAGTGTGGCCTACTAAACTCTCTTGAGTTGTAGAAAGGGTTGTGCTATCCCTTAACACACAACTCTAAGTTCAGTAGAATTTACTGTATTCTAAGCTTAAATTATATGTACCTTAGGTACCTTTAGTGGTTTTCAGTTGATCAATTCAATTGAGATTATCTGGTAAAACAATAGCAAGCTGGAATCCCACACGCTGCACACCAATGTGAGAAGTTGGCCTGGTATATGCTGTCCACTAATTATAGTGGGCACCTTGCACCAGTCCAAACAACCCCTTATTGGAGATAGGTTAAAGACAACCTTTATTGAAAGCTATCCTAGTGGTAGCTATGGAGAGCAGCCTTCAGGCTAAGTCTTGAAGGAATGTAAAGCAGCTTGTTTTACCAGTCTATAATCTCTTGAGTGACCAAACGAAAGAGCACCACACCAGGTATATATTCAAAATATATGTATTTATTGCTAAACACACCCCTCTAGTCTCTTTATGAGGCTAGAGTTCGAAGTACATAAGTTAGAAGTTATTAAATCACAGTAATAGCACAAATACACGTTTGGGCCCTAGGGGCGTACCAAACCATATACCAATAAAGTGGTATGCGAACCACGACTGAACTAGACACTAGGCCTAGAGCCTCTAGAAGTGCTTGGACCACAAGGAACCACCCAAGGTAGTGACACAGGGGACCTACGGGAGACGCGTGCAGTGTAAATACACCACCGCGATACGCCGTTGACTTCTATGGAGAAAGTCGGGATCGGGAAAATAGAGAAAAGGGACACTTAAAAGAGGACTAGGACAAAACCCTTTGAGATCTAGGACTTTGAAGAGTCTCTACCCACGGGAGCACCGGAGTACTCGTGTTACCTCACCCAGGGAAGCCGGGTGCATAGGTGCCTTTCGGGGTCGGGTTTCGTCGTCGATTCGAATGGCGATCTGCTGCAAAGTGCTGCTGGCGGCCAAGAGAAAAGTGTCCGGGTTGATCCAAGAGTGGATCGGAGTTCTGAAGAACCTGAAAGCAGAGGGGACAGAGTCTGGGTCACTAGCCAGTGACCAGGAAGGCGATGGACAGATGCCCACCGATGTCGAGTGCTTCAGGTGCGTTGACAGTTGTCTTGACTCTTCAGCCACGAGGTCCAGGAGGCGTTGTCGGCGACCAGGAGCAGGATTCGGGCTGGTACACAATGTCTGTCGAGTGCTGAGGTGTCGGCGACCGGATTGGACCCAACAAGCCTTGGCAACGGCAAGTCTTGGTGAAGATGTAGATCGTCGATGGTGCAGACCAGCAAGGTCTGTGGAACTCACCCAGCGAGGGTAAGTGAGGGCAGGCCTGGAGCAATCAGGATGCCAAGTAAGAAAAGGATTGGCCTTTGTTAAGGGCTACTAGCCAACGGGCTAGCGACCGCGAAGGAGCCTTGTGACGCCGCACGTGGATCTGGCTTACAGGACACTCGTGGAGTGGGGGCCAGTGATCTTCGGTGCAGGTGGTGCTGGAGGCTAGGGCTACTCGGAGCCCAAAGCACGACTTCTTGGGAGACCCAGAAGAGGATGCACTTGCAAATGTGCTTGGTGTCCAGGGGTCACGGTCTCAAGTCACCCACGATAGCCACGGGCCTCAGCTTTGCTGGGAACTCAGGGTAGCCTCGGGGAAGTCTGAGAATCTACCTCTGGTGATGCGATGACTTCGGCGTCCGACGGGAGCTTCAGAAATGCGAACCAGACAGATGCTTCTTTGGTGCCTGCCAAGCAGGGGAGTCACTCCTTGACCCCAAGGGAGATTCTTCAGTCCTCTAATCGTGAGTAGAGCGTCGAAGGTCCAGGATTCAGTTTCAGAGTTTCGTCCAGGGATAATCTAATCTTGCTGTGGCAAGGGTTCCCCATTTTAACCAGTAAAACAGGGAGGGACTAACTCTATGACCCCACCTATGGGAGGGTCAAGGGAGGGGGTGGCTACACCCACTTCCCTTTGTCCAGTTTCGCGCCAGAGCAGGGGCAGGTAGCCCCTGAGCTGGTTTGAACTGGCATATGCACAGAGGAGCCTTTTGCTCCCCCAGTGCAGGACTTCAAAGCACTCTAAGAGTGCACCCACCCAGCCCCAATACACATTATCCTGTCTGGGGAGGTGGTCACACCTCCCTGCAACAGGAAACCTATTGTCCAGGCCTCCCCTGCCGGAGTTTCGTCCAGCAGCAGGAGGCCAGACTTGTGTCTGTGGCAGCAGCATCCATTTTGTGATGCCAGGGCTTCAGAAAGAAGTTACCGGGTAAGCCAGAGTTAACATGTCTTTCCCTCTAGAAGGGTGGAATGCTACCCCTGCCGCCAGTATTGGCGGGGGGGTAGTATTCCAAGATGTTTGACACCAAACACGACATGTTTAGGTGCAGCCATTCCAAAGTTAGCATTTTACCGCGAGGATATAATGCGCTTAAGAGTATATGGTCAGGCTGCACTACAAACAGCATCAGAGATGGTCTCCGAACGCTGCAGAGGGGCCCTGCTCATGCAGGGGCACCCTCTCACATAGGAACCATGCACACTGCCTTTAGGATCGATTAGGCCTGCCTTAGGAGTGACTTATAGGTTTATATGTGTGTATGTATTTAGTGATATAGGTAACCTATATCACAGTAAGGGGTGCATGCACCACCTTACCCAGGCTGCAGTAGCAGACCTGTGGTGTCAGTTTGGATGGCCTTCCAGGGGGGGCATAATACATGCTGCAGCCCCTGGCAGGCCTCTGAGGTACCTATGCCCTTGGTACATAGTATACCATATACTAGGGACTTATAAGGGCACTCCAGATTCCAATCAGAGATGTGCCTAAGGCACATGGAAACCTTTTTACAGAGAAAGCAGATAGACTGGGGCCCTGAATAGCAGGATCCCAGTCCAACTAAGTCATAAACCAGCAAAACACCATAAAAAAAAGTGGGGGCAACCATATAGTCAGATTCCACCTTCCTACAGTCCTCTCGCCGGAAATTCAGGTGCTGAAGGTAGTTAGCTGCATATATTACTTTTATTTTAGGGGTAATGTTGATCCCCAAATGCCTACTATATTTTTGGGTCATCCGAAGTGTTTTGTCCGCAAGCTGGTTTACTTACCCCGGAAATAGGTTGAGATTTAGGAGTTCTGCTTTACAACTGTTGATTTTAAATCCTGAGACTGCTTCAAAGTTTTGGAGTTGTGTCAGTTGTTGCTGTAATGATGTGGCTATTGAGGTTAAAGAGTGCAAGACATCATCCGCGAACAACATAGTTTTGTGCACCTCGCTGGCAAAATGAATGCCCCTTAACCTCTGGTCCGCTCCTATCCATGCTGCGAAGGGTTCTATGCTTGACGCAAAGAGCAGCGGAGAGAGCGGACAGCCTTGTTGCATTACCATTCCCAATAGGAAAGACCTGGAGCAACGTCCATTTACCTGTGATCTCGATATGGGAGAGCGATACCATACCAGCAGCATTTTAATACAAGTTGGGCCTTCCCAGCATCAAGCAATGCCAGAATTGTTGGTATCGCCTTTGTTTGCTTTTTTTAGACGCAGATGTGTTCTCTTAATATGGTGTGTCTGCCTTTTTTTTAATTTAAATTAAACTGGATTGGTTGGGATGGATGGACACTGGTAAAATCGATTATAACCAATTTGCTTAAAATTTGGTGTATGGGTGTGCCTGCAGGTTAAGAAGCGCTATAGGTCTCTACAAGACATGCACTGAACTGCATATTTCCGTTGTTTAGGAATCAGGGAGATCTATTCTTGTGCCATGGATTGGGAGGTTGCTCCTTTATATGTTTTGTCAATGTGCATCTGTGAACATTTATAAGGGCTTGGTTCTGCGTATCTGTGGGCATAAGTATATGTGCCTAGATTCTAGTTGTTTGTGTATTTTCTATAGTGTTGGCTGTGTATGCCTGTATGTCTGCTGCATCTGCCTTTTTTCCTATGCCAGACATGAGATGGAATGTTATTTTTCTTATTGTTCTTGTTCTTTAGCTCATGCTTCGTTCCTTTCTTCTCGACAGAGAGCAGTACGTAACCATGCTTAGATCACCACCCTTCTCTCTCTACCATGTGATATCCTGCAGGGTTGGTCTTTGAGCCACACCCTTTTTAGGTCTCGCCTAGGCAGCGCGCATGCGCTGCTCTAGGAGAGGGCCTTTAGCAATCGGTCTTCACTTTTCAAGCACTGCACTCGTGCTTGTGGTGGCATCCACCTTGCGGGAGCGAGCAGCGGCGCGGCCTCGTTAATTACAAACAAATGGCCCCTGTGCGCCGCTACTCACTCTGTGGATGCCGCCACAAGCATGAGTGCAGTGCTTGAAAAGTGAAGACCGCTTGTTTCTATTAGAGTGCCTGTTGTTTTGCTGTCTCTCTTGTGTGCTGCTTCCCGCCTCAAGCACCGCTCCTGTGCGCTCCTCGTGTTGGTCCTTCTTTCCCCAGCGCATCCATTGCTTCCTCATGCGATCTTTTTTTGTTTTATATTTATTTTTTTATTCTATACCTGCCTTGAGCTCCTGAGTTGGTTCCAACACAACCCCCCGTTGCGTCCCCTCGTGACTGTTCCCGTGCACTCCTCATCCGCTCCTCTGTTGCTTCCCACCTCTCCTGGCGGTGTCCTTGAAAAAAAAAAAATTCAATTTTAGCGAGGGCCAGCAGCTGTCATCATTTGCTGCCAGGCCGCTCGATTTCTGAAAATCGCTTTTGCACGGTGAATTTTTTTTATTTTTTTATTTACCGCTCCATATGCCGTCTTCCATTTTTTTTGTTTGCATTCTCAAATTGTATTGTTAATAGCACGGGCGCAAAAAAAATTAATAAAGTTAATGTATTTCCAATTAACTCTATTTAAAAATCCATTTTCCTTTTCAATCAGGAATGAGAAAACAACGATCAAAGTGCACCGAAGTCATAAAAAATTGCTGCAATTCACTTTTTCTCAAGAGTGAATAAGTTTATGCCAGTTACACATCGTGACATCTTGAAACCCTCTGACAGTAACTACCAGAAGACATCAAACTTCAAATTGCGAATCTACAATAGCAGGAAACGGAATCTCACCTAGGAATGACAAATATTTTTGAAATGGCTATGTGCTGAAATTAGGCATTTCCTTAAAGTGCAGCGCAGGATGTCTGGTAATGTTTAAATCTCCTCTCACTTCAACTAGACCTTTCTGGCTTTTAATGACGCAAGCTGTGGGACGCCTGATTCCCCAAGACTTAGATCAACCCTAAATAAATCTCAACCTCCACTCCCTCCTCCCTCCACCTCCACTCTCCCACCTTCACTCCCCCTCACTCCCTCCACCTCCCTCACTCACCCTCTCCCTCCACCTTCACTCCTCCCTCCCCCACCCCCTGCACCTCCACTCCCCTCCTCCCATCCCCTCCCTCCCTGCACCTCCACTCCACCCCTCCCCCACCCCCTCCCTCCCTACATCCACTCCCCCACTGCCCCCTTCCTTGCATAAACAATAAAACTAGAACACATTTTTGGTGTTAATTCTGGTTTTTATTAGGATACTTCAGTTGTATATAATGTTTTCTAGGTTATATATAAAGTGACAAGTGGTTATAACACTTTTAAATTATTACTTATAACTTTTAAACATGCTGCGCAACTTTCACAATGCTCTGCAACACATATTAAAAACGTTAACAAAGCCAATAGCTCTCTCTAAACACTTATAAGGCCCCAAAGGCGAGACCTATTGGCTATGCCAATGCTTGTTATAAATTGGTGTGGATCTCCTTCTTGAATCGTGTGCCTCATTTATTAACCATTATGTGTATTTTCAGATGTCTTGCCCTTCTCCTCTGTGATAAGCCTAAGGCTGCTTGACCACACTACCCCCTAGCAGAGCACCTTGGGATTGCCATAGCTAGCCCATGTCCACTCATGAGAGAACCCCTGGACTCTTTACACTGCATATCACATTTTGATATATCAAATAAAGAGCCAGCTCGATTCAATACTACTGTTTCTTTTTTATATTTGACTCCTTTATTTCTCTGTATTGTTTTGTCTCTTTCCTCTTTTTTCTATTCTTCTAACTCCAGATTATTTCTTTAGTGCTGTGCCACTCCCATTTCTCCTTCTTCAGGGTCTTTTGTATTCTTTATATATTGTTTCACTTTGTTTTTCTTTCTCTCTCTTCACACCCTCCCTACCCCTTTGTGAGGTTAGATATTGTCTGCTACCTTCTAGCAGTGTGGGTTTGCTTTTGTATTGGTGGGCCAAAGTCATCCTTTCATGTACTTGTGACAACACTTCCTCCTGTGCTGTGGCGAGATCGTGACATCTGGAGGTGGTCATGCAGCTTCTTCCTCCGTTTTGTCTAGACTAAAGTGGACTTAATGTTTATAATTTGTCCAAAAGTTAGACTTTATCTCTCTGTGCAAAAATTGTCTCCCGTGCAAGCTTACACATTTTTAGATTGATTGATTATTGGCCGAGAGCAGAAACTTTAGCTAGAGTATGTATACATGATGTAAAAAGAAAAATAATTATTCGCATTATTTACAAACCTATAACATCCAACATGCATCTATTATTCAACTCAACATCGAGCTATTTTATGCAAAAAAGCACATACAATCTACTCTTTCTGTACACTCACTCTACTGTCAGAGAAAAAAACTCCTATTAGGTTTTGCCAATGCTTGCTGGTAAAGGGATCATTGGCAGCGCATCAGTTTTATCCACATAGTGCTTTATCTCTTCATTGCTTAACAAATACTGCAAATATTTTACTTGGTTTGTAGCTAACCTACTGTTGTCTGGGTTTATGTGGAGACCGGCTTCTTTTAAGGAAGGGAGGACAACACATAAGTGGGTTACGTGCCTCGTTCCCGGTCTTACTTTTAGATGTTGTCAAGATATGCTGAAGCACAATACTGAGGTTTACTAAGCAACCGATGCATCAGCCTTTGAAAAGTCACAGGAATGACACTTAAACTGCAGGGAAGGTCAGTAAATTGATATAATCTGTTGGGGGCGGTAAAAGGTGTTTTCTAATTATCTGAGGGGTTTAATGGGATCTGCAAATATACCTTGGGCAGGTCTAACATAGAGATACCGTTGGCCTCTCCTAGATGGTCTAATAGCTTGTCAATGCGAGGTGGGGAAAAGCATTGAATTTTGAGATTTTAATAACTTTTTGAAAATTGATGCAGAATTGAATGGTTCGATCGGACTTTGGGATGAACACAATGAGAAAACTGCAATTGCTGGGGAATGACTCAATCCTAAGTTTAAAATCTTCTCTCCTGCTTCTGTGATGGCTTTATGACTAGCTTCAGGAATGTGAAAGGGCTTCTCTTTGATAATTTGTCCTGAATATGTTTGAATGCGACTGAATAATAATTTTTCTTTTTCTTTTATACAGACTGGCTGAATGAAGCTTTTAAGGTCACAGTGCCTATTTGTAAAATTTCAGGTAATCGTAAATTACCATCTGCTCCTTGGTACAGAGGCACTGCGACAGGAAAAACCAAAATGCCGCAGATTAGAAAGACGTTGGAGAGCACAATACGATAATCTAGAAAAAAGTAATTATAAGTCTGCACTGGCTAAATATAAGACTATGCTGGTCATGGAAAAAGGAATCTTCGTTACCAGGCAGATTGAGAGTGCTAAGTATTCAACAAAAGAAGTGTATGGGGTAGTAAAGAAGCTCACCTCCCTGCCTAGCAAAAAGGCCACAGAAAGCAATCAACACTTCTGTGATGATATTGCAAACACTTTTAAGAACAAAGTTAATAATATTTATGATTCTTTTGAGGCCACCCTTACATACGAGCTAGCTGAGGAAACCCCTAATACTGATCCCGGCAGAAATACGCTTCAGCGCTTCTCCCGGGTAACTAGTGAGTTTGTGGAAACATGTATTAAGGAAATTAAATCAGGGTCCCCCTTAGACCCTTGTCCCCCCGCAGTACTGAGAGATATAGCTAAGGAGGTCAGTCCTACTCTTACGGAAATTTTTAATATTATGTTTACTTCGGGAATTTTCCCTGTACTATGGAAGGACGCGTCGATCCTTCCATTGATAAAAAAAACGAACTTGGATGCATCTGATCCATGCAACTATCGTCCTATAGCCAGGCTGCCTTTTCCAGCTAAGATAGTGGAGAAAATTATGAATAAACAACTAGCTCTATTTGTCCAAGAAAATGACTTACTCGACTCCTCCCAATTTGGCTTTCGTCCGGAACACAGTACGGAGACTGCCTTGATTAAGGCTACTGAGGAGATTAGGACAGTGATGGATAGAGGTGGGGCCGCTGCTCTGATCCTTTTGGATCTGTCAGTAGCGTTTGACACTGTTGATCATAATCTGCTGCGACTGTGCTTGGAAAAATTAGGGGTAAAGGGTCAGGCACTGTCCTTGCTATCGTCTTTTTTGACGTAAAGAAGACAAACAGTGACCCTGGATCACTTCAAATCGGACCCCTATGTTCTGCCTTGTGGGGTTCCACATGGCTCGTCGCTTAGCCCTTCCCTTTCTAATATCAATGTGTCGGAATTGGCTCCATTGATCGAGCATTTCGGCTTCAGTTTAACAGCATATGCCGACGACACACAGATTGTGGTAGCTGCGTATAAAGATCAAGCCTCCCCTGCATTGCAATTTCAAAACTGTATACTGGAAATTATCAGCTGGATGGGCAAGCTCTGCCTTAAACTTAATTCTGAGAAAACCGAAATAGTGATTTTTGGCAATCTCCAACCTTGATGGGATGGTTTTTGGTGGCCTGCAGAGATGGGAGAGTTGCCAAAACCAGTAGAAAAAGCAAAAAATCTTGGGATACTGATTGATAATAAACTAGCATATTCTCAGCAAACTAATGCTACTGTCTCTGCTACTTTTTATTTGCTCAAGAAACTGAAGAAGGTCCTTCCTTATATCCCTATTGATTCTAGGAGGACGGTGGTGACTGCATTGGTGATACCTAAATTAGATTATTGCAACGGACTGTATTTGAACATGTAGAAACGACATAAAAAAACTGCAGATGGTACAAAATGCAGCCGCTAGACTCCTACTAAATCTGTCTAAGTACGAATCAGTTTCGAAGGAAATCCGAAGACCTCACTGGCTTCCTGTAGCAAGTCGCGTCAAGTTTAAGACGCTATGCCTAGCCTACAAGGCCTTGAATAATATGGGACCTGTGTTCCTAAAAAATACCTTTTCCTGGTATTATCCTGGCAGACAGCTACGCTCTACTGGTACCAAGCTTATGATGATCCCTAGGATTCATACCTCTAGCTGGGGGGGACGAAGCATTGGTTATGGCACGGCCAAACTATGGAATATGCTTCCAATGCATATCAGGTCTGCAAGTTCACTAGCCTAATTTAGAAAGAGTATTAAAACCTGGCTATTCCAGAATTAGTTTTTGATCTTTTGGGGCTTACTTTAGTTGTTCTTAGCGCCGAGACACCTCCGGGTATTCGTGCGCTCAATAAGTTACATTAACAATGTAATGTTCAGCTAGCTGGGTTCTTCCTGGTTCTTTGGAAAAGTTAGCCTGGAATGGCTTAAAAACCTTTTCAGCTCTAGTTGTTCAGCATCTGTGAGGTATGTACCTATATTTAACTCAAGTAAAGGGGTGGTTTCATTTTTTAATTCGGTCTTTCTAGATTCTCTAGGCCAGGTGCCTCCAACCAGTCGATCACAAGCTACCAGTAGCTCACAGACACCTTCAGAGTAGCTCACAGCCTTGAGTTCATTTTTAAATAAGCACAGGGTTACATTTTCCTTTTAAAACTAAAGGAAGCCTGTGTTAATTTTACATTATTATCTTGAGGCTACAGATAGCAGGGCCTGATAATGAGCAGTGCTGGAGTCAATATTATGCCTCAGGGCACGGAGGTGAAATACTGAAGCTCTGAGATATTTACATCTTAAATAAACGTCCTTGTCCACTCAATATTAAAGCATGAGAACAAAATGATGTTTCTGAATGCTTTTAAACTCAAGAAAATTAAAATGAAGAGTTAACTTAATGATTAAGTTAACTCTTCATTTTCATTTTATCCCATTTCAAAGGGAAGGAGGCCTCTTGCTCCCAGTGTCCAGTAGACACTTTGCCATATTTATAACTGAAAGATACTGTTATTTTTTTCAAATGGGAGACATTTGAAGTGGATACAAATATTTCTATAAAATATTGAGTCAATGTTCTTCTCCACCTTAAATTAAGCCAATTACGTCTTAATATTGTATGAAGCATATTTCTCCACTTTAAATTCCTCCTATTTAAACAAATGGCTGTATTTTTCTGTTATGGCACTGTGTCTACAGGCCACTGGGTGTAAAAACTGCCTGCTGTTTGTAAATGCGACACTTTGAAATGGGAGAAAATTTAAATGATGTGTTTTATGGAATCCATATCAACGTAAAGTTAACTCTTCAGTTTAATTTTCTCCCATTTCAAAGTGTCGCATTTACACACAGCAGGCATCATGCTTCCAGTGGCTGGTAGGCACACTGTCATAATTATAACTGAAAAATACAGCCATTTTTTAAGTGCAAGATATTTTAAGTGATGAAAAGTGTTCTATATTATAAATTTATTTTTTGCAGAACATTTTTCTGCACTTTGAATTTCTTCCATGAAAAGAAAATGGCTGTATGTTTGTGTTATACATTTAATAGTGCCACACATGGCAAAAGGTATGTCCTGTGCCACAAGTACACATGTCACAGACTCTCATTCACCCATACAGATATAGCCCATTCATATGCACACATGTTCATACATCCCCAAAGACCAAACTCTCACTGACACACATGGCAGCCCTGTCAAAGTGCCCCTAGTCAAAGTATTTTGTTCAGACCACTGTCTTAGGCTCTATGGACATTATGCTTAAATTCATTGAAACTGGACGTAGAGGTGTCTGGTAACATTGCGAAAGCAGCTTGGCTTTCAGTATCACACAATGATTTTCACTGATCAGAAGTATCTTTTTCTATTGAAAAAGCTGGAGACCTCTGCCCTAGGCATATGCTTATCCCACGTCTTTAGATGAACATAAAAGATTTGTGTTTCATCTTTTATCCTGAGAGTTCAAGTTGATGGGTGATTCTGTTTACTCTATTTCTGATTCTGTAACATCCTTGCCATTTGACACATAATTTTATGTCGTTTGAGAGTATCAGTATGAGCGCTCAATTGCCTGGTTATAATTCTCTGAGCTTAGTCTTCAAATCATAGTAAGGGGTCGATTCCGATTCGGGCCGGAAAAAGCACCGACCGACTCGGATCCGGAAATTATACAGACCGGTGAGTACCTGTGGCGCCCGACACGCCAAGTACGATGCAAGGCGTGTAAAATCCGACCGACACGTACCGAACCCAAGTCGACCGACCGAGCCGCACGGAAAACAGCAATCCGGTCGGAAAAACACGCAAATCCAACCGACCGACACGCACCCGGAACAAATCCGACCGAAACGTACACGCGAACTCCAAACTGCAAAGTACGATGCAAGGCGCGAAAACCACGAGCGAGTCGGACGGAGGCCAAGCCGCACGACCGACACGCATACAAAACCGAGCCGAAGCAACACAAAACACCGCGACCGACGCGTACGCAGCATAGAAAACTGCACAAACACAGCGTGAACGAAACGGAGAAGACCGTACGAGACAAATGCAGGGTCCGACTCGGTCACAAGAACGTTTCCAACATACACAGACAGTACAAAGGAAAAATCACACAAAAAAAGGCCAAACAAGCAATTACTAAGCCAATAAATACTGGGGGGTGGGGACAGAGAACAAATACACACCCACAACTCCACCCATATAAAGGACACAAATCACAACCATGATCCTTTGCAAATGCCATTCCACTGCCAGCACCCAAGAGAAAGCAACCACACACCCACAGCTCATCCCTCACACAAGCCACACACCATCAGCACACCAACAAATACCTACCTCACATACACCCAGCAAAACACACACTCACACACCCTCACCTGCACACCAACAGACACATCACTCACCATCACCACCCATCACCATGCCCCCAAGAAGAATCCCAAGTTCCTAGATTGTGAATTGGAAGTCATGGTAGACGAGATCCTCAGGGTAGAGCCACAGCTGTTTGGCACACTGGTCCAACAGACCCCCATCTCCCAGAAAACCAAGATGTGGGAGAGGATCATCAACAGGGTGAACGCACAATCACCATGTCGGCGCACAAAGAGCGACATCCAGAACAGGTGGTATGACGTGCGCAGGAGGGTATGGGACCTGCTCAAGAAAGACTACATCAACAGCCAATACACCGGCAGTGGCCCTCCTGCCAAGCCAATATACCTCAGGCCCTGGGAGGAGAAGGTGCGGGCCATCCTTCCGCCAGTGAGCGTATATGGACTAGAGGACATCCCAGAGCCTGGTGAGTACACAACAAATGTACACAATATACTGCCACAAAACACACACACATCACTGTCAAGGGAGAGTCAAACCATGCACTCATAGCAATTACACAGCAACCAGAACAGAATCATCCCAAAATGTGTATGTCAGTCAGATAAACACAACACATGCCATCAAAAAGTCACATCCAACTGTGCCATCACATGTACAAACACAACTACAACTACAGCTAGGCAGTGGCACAAATAGAACTAACAAACACATCCAGACATGTAACCACCACAACAACACCAACACACAGTGAAGACCACTCAAAGGAAGGAATTCTGTGTATGCTGGCCAAGTCAGTGTAGCCAATAGCATCATGGGAGTCGCAGTCACACATATTGCCCCCCACAACTGTCCCATCAACACCACCCTGAACCATGCTCACATCACAGGAAGTGGAGAAGGACTCACAAGATGGCTGACACTGGCTACTGCTGTGGGGAGCACAAGGCCCTGCTGGCAACTGTGCACCAACAAACAGCAGGACACCACTGACTGACATCCTGAGAGACAACTTCCACTCCCTGCAATGCAAGCACGTTCCATGGTGGGATAACTGGCTGGCTGGGTGGGTGGGAAGGAGGACTTGCAGCACTGACCATAGTCACAAGCACCTCCCTCACACACCCCCCAACACAAACTCCACAGAACCCACCTGGTAGAATGCAATGCCCCCCATCCTAACACAAGATCCCACAAAGAACCACCACCCTGGGTTATGTTGTGTGAAGCACAGGGACACTCTTGGGACTTTTAGCCAAACAACTGCCAGGACAACACTCCCAGCCATCCTGTCAGCACAGCCAGCCCACCCCACAGGGAAGCAGAGTCAAAAGGAAGGAAGCATGGGCATGCTGGGAAGGGGGTGGAGGCAATAGCATGATGGGAGTCGTAGTCACTGATATTGGTCACCCCCACAACTGTCCCATCAACACCACCCTGAACCATGCTCACATCACAGGGAGTGGAGAAGGACTCACAAGATGGCTGACACTGGCTACTGCTGTGGGGAGCACAAGGCCCTGCTGGCAACTGTGCACCAACAAACAGCAGGACACCACTGACTGACATCCTGAGAGACAACTTCCACTCCCTGCAATGCAAGCACGTTCCATGGTGGGATAACTGGCTGGCTGGGTGGGTGGGAAGGAGGACTTGCAGCACTGACCATAGTCACAAACACCTCCCCTCACACACACCCCAACACAAACTCCACAGAACCCACCTGGTAGAATGCAATGCCCCCCATCCTAACACAAGATCCAACAAAGAACCATCACCCTGGGTTATGTTGTGTGAAGCACAGGGACACTCTTGGGACTTTTAGCCAAACAACTGCCAGGACAACACTCCCAGCCATCCTGTCAGCACAGCCAGCCCACCCCACAGGGAAGCAGAGTCAAAAGGAAGGAAGCATGGGCATGCTGGGAAGGGGGGTGGAGGCAATAGCATGATGGGAGTCGTAGTCACTGATATTGGTCACCCCCACAACTGTCCCATCAACACCACCCTGAACCATGCTCACATCACAGGGAGTGGAGAAGGACTCACAAGATGGCTGACACTGGCTACTGCTGTGGGGAGCACAAGGCCCTGCTGGCAACTGTGCACCAACAAACAGCAGGACACCACTGACTGACATCCTGAGAGACAACTTCCACTCCCTGCAATGCAAGCACGTTCCATGGTGGGATAACTGGCTGGCTGGGTGGGTGGGAAGGAGGACTTGCAGCACTGACCATAGTCACAAGCACCTCCCCTCACACACACCCCAACACAAACTCCACAGAACCCACCTGGTAGAATGCAATGCCCCCATCCTAACACAAGATCCCACAAAGAACCACCACCCTGGGTTATGTTGTGTGAAGCACAGGGACACTCTTGGGACTCTTAGCCAAACAACTGCCAGGACAACACTCCCAGCCATCCTGTCAGCACAGCCAGCCCACCCCACAGGGAAGCAGAATCAAAAGGAAGGAAGCATGGGCATGCTGGGAAGGGGGTGGAGGCAATAGCATGATGGGAGTCGTAGTCACTGATATTGGTCACCCCCACAACTGTCCCATCAACACCACCCTGAACCATGCTCACATCACAGGGAGTGGAGAAGGACTCACAAGATGGCTGACACTGGCTACTGCTGTGGGGAGCACAAGGCCCTGCTGGCAACTGTGCACCAACAAACAGCAGGACACCACTGACTGACATCCTGAGAGACAACTTCCACTCCCTGCAATGCAAGCACGTTCCATGGTGGGATAACTGGCTGGCTGGGTGGGTGGGAAGGAGGACTTGCAGCACTGACCATAGTCACAAGCACCTCCCCTCACACACCCCCAACACAAACTCCACAGAACCCACCTGGTAGAATGCAATGCCCCCATCCTAACACAAGATCCCACAAAGAACCACCACCCTGGGTTATGTTGTGTGAAGCACAGGGACACTCTTGGGACTTTTAGCCAAACAACTGCCAGGACAACACTCCCAGCCATCCTGTCAGCACAGCCAGCCCACCTCACAGGGAAGCAGAGTCAAAAGGAAGGAAGCATGGGCATGCTGGGAAGGGGGTGGAGGCAATAGCATGATGGGAGTCGTAGTCACAGCTCTACATCCCCCACCACATGGCCCAGCAAGCTCACACTCACGCATGCACATCCCACAGAGAGTGGAAAGGCCCATCAAAGATGTCTGACACTGTTGCTGTGTCGTGGGGAGCACAAGGGCATGCTGGGAACTGCACACCAACCAACAGCAGGACACCACTGTCAGCCATCTTGCCATTGCTCTCACACCCACACACACTGAACTCCCCACAAAAGCAAGTAAGTATGGGAATGCTGGGAAGTGGGGTGGAGGCAATAGCATGATGGGAGTCGTAGTCACAGACATAGCTCACCCCCACAACTGTCCCATCAACACCACCCTGAACCATTCTCACATCACAGGGAGTGGAGAAGGACTCACAAGATGGCTGACACTGGCTACTGCTGTGGGGATCACAAGGCCCTGCTGGCAACTGTGCACCAACAAACAGCAGGACACCACTGACTGACATCCTGAGAGACAACTTCCACTCCCTGCAATGCAAGCACGTTCCATGGTGGGATAACTGGCTGGCTGGGTGGGTGGGAAGGAGGACTTGCAGCACTGACCATAGTCACAAGCACCTCCCCTCACACACCCCCCAACACAAACTCCACAGAACCCACCTGGTAGAATGCAATGCCCCCATCCTAACACAAGATCCCACAAAGAACCACCACCCTGGGTTATGTTGTGTGAAGCACAGGGACACTCTTGGGACTTTTAGCCAAACAACTGCCAGGACAACACTCCCAGCCATCCTGTCAGCACAGCCAGCCCACCCCACAGGGAAGCAGAGTCAAAAGGAAGGAAGCATGGGCATGCTGGGAAGGGGGTGGAGGCAATAGCATGATGGGAGTCGTAGTCACAGCTCTACATCCCCCACCACATGGCCCAGCAAGCTCACACTCACGCATGCACATCCCACAGAGAGTGGAAAGGCCCATCAAAGATGTCTGACACTGTTGCTGTGTCGTGGGGAGCACAAGGGCATGCTGGGAACTGCACACCAACCAACAGCAGGACACCACTGTCAGCCATCTTGCCATTGCTCTCACACCCACACACTGAACTCCCCACAAAAGCAAGTAAGTATGGGAATGCTGGGAAGTGGGGTGGAGGCAATAGCATGATGGGAGTCGTAGTCACAGACATAGCTCACCCCCACAACTGTCCCATCAACACCACCCTGAACCATGCTCACATCACAGGGAGTGGAGAAGGACTCACAAGATGGCTGACACTGGCTACTGCTGTGGGGAGCACAAGGCCCTGCTGGCAACTGTGCACCAACAAACAGCAGGACACCACTGACTGACATCCTGAGAGACAACTTCCACTCCCTGCAATGCAAGCACGTTCCATGGTGGGATAACTGGCTGGCTGGGTGGGTGGGAAGGAGGACTTGCAGCACTGACCATAGTCACAAGCACCTCCCCTCACACACCCCCCAACACAAACTCCACAGAACCCACCTGGTAGAATGCAATGCCCCCATCCTAACACAAGATCCCACAAAGAACCACCACCCTGGGTTATGTTGTGTGAAGCACAGGGACACTCTTGGGACTTTTAGCCAAACAACTGCCAGGACAACACTCCCAGCCATCCTGTCAGCACAGCCAGCCCACCCCACAGGGAAGCAGAGTCAAATGGAAGGAAGCATGGGCATGCTGGGAAGGGGGTGGAGGCAATAGCATGATGGGAGTCGTAGTCACTGATATTGGTCACCCCCACAACTGTCCCATCAACACCACCCTGAACCATGCTCACATCACAGGAAGTGGAGAAGGACTCACAAGATTGCTGACACTGGCTACTGCTGTGGGGAGCACAAGGCCCTGCTGGCAACTGTGCACCAACAAACAGCAGGACACCACTGACTGACATCCTGAGAGACAACTTCCACTCCCTGCAATGCAAGCACAGTCCATGGTGGGATAACTGACTGGCTGGGTGGGTGGGAAGGAGGGCCGGCTGTCAACCAAACACAACCAATGCAGACCATGTTCACACCCCAAAAAATACATAGAAATGCCCAAATAATGCAGGACAATGTGCCACACCAATATCAACCCCTGACTGTGACGACTTAGGACAATGCAATGTACAGGCCCGCACCCAGAGGCACAGTCACAACTGTCATGTGTGTCAACCATTGATGCCTGCAGAAACATAACATACATTGTGTGTGTCTCCCAAAAACAGGTGATGATGGGGACACAGCAGCAGACACTGAGGAGTCCCAGTCCCAGGCTCAAGAGGATGCGGAGTTCACTGGCGTCGTACAGCCTCTGCCCTCCTCGGACGAAGAAGACCAACCTGGCACATCCGGTGCAAGTCTACATGCAGCACCAGCAGGACCACCAGCTGCAGCACCAGCAGGACCACCAGCTGCACCCCCTGCACCCACCCCTCCAACGACTGTCACCACAAATACCATCCCTGCCGACATGGACAGAACAAGGAGCAACACCAGCACAGGGACCCTGGACCAACCTGGGGCCATGGACACCACCTCCACCACCAACCCCCAGGGTGGACCAGGGTCATCTGTGCGTGTCACTGCACGCACTGCACATGTCAGCAGGGGTGGTGGGAGGGGTGGGAGACAGAGGTTGCTGCTTGCAGAGGTTGCTGGTGTGCATGATGACCCACAACTGGTACGCATAGCTGATGCGTACCAGTCCAGCACCGGAGACCTCAGCCAGGTAGTGGGGCTCCTCAGAGACATGAAACAGCAGCAGGCTGCCCATCATGCCCGCTTGGACTTTCACATGTCCCACGTGGAGTCACACATGTCCCGCGTGGACTCACACATGTCCCGCGTGGAGTCCAAGTGGGATGCACTGCATGAGATGACGGCGGTGCACAGGGACATCTTACAATGCCTCCGCCAGATGAACAGCAACCAGTCCACACCTCCCTGTGTGCCAACAACATCTGGTGCCGAACAAACTGCAACTGCCACAGGGAGGGAGGATGACTCTGGCGGAGAGTCCCCTGCACCGCAGCAGCCTGTACTTGAGGGCCCCCCCAAGAAGAGGGGTCGTCCGAGGAGGGGCAAGTGAGAGGCCGATGGCCAAGCGCAACTCCCAGGAAGCCTGAACCTGTTCTGGATGTTCACCTTTGTGCACAGACTGTTCACCCTGTTGACGGCAACACTACTCCCACACATTGCATGGGGAGTACAAGTTGGACCAATGTGTCAGACAACTGTGGCCTCGATACTGGGGATTCTGTCTACCAGGACTTTCAATTCACCTAGGAACTTCTGATTGCAAGATTTATGTACAGCACTACCCTTCCTATGCACTATTCACACAAATGTATCACAATAAACACACTAATACACCATACTTGCCTCTGTTGTGATTCCAACGTGGGTGCTGTTATGGGGATGATGAACTGCAAAATTACACTGTGTATGCGAACTGCAACAGCAAGGACAACACAGGCATGTGAGTAAAGGCAACGTGACACATATGAGGGAGACACACCACCAGGGCTACACAACACATACACACCTAGGCCATCTGACTCATTGCCTACACTGATGTTGCCAGGGAAGACGGTGCAATGCACAGACACCACACCCATTCCCAGTTGTAGTCAAGTAGCCCACAGGTGCAGTAAGCAAATGGCAGTCAAATGTGTGACCACAGACAACGCACATCACAAAGTGAAGCACAGGTTTATTACACAGTTGCAACATGTCGTAACCACTACAGATGCAAGGTAATCCCACCTGGCAGCAGGCACACAGTCAACAACTGTAGACGGAAGGAAGTCCATGGGTGTGGCGCACATCACCTGTAGGGACACAACAGCTACCAGCCTGGAAGTGCAATCACGTCGTCGGTGGACACAGTTGACCAAACGAATCTGAAAGTACCCTGTGAAGGACAGAAATGACACACAGTCAAAAGCAATGGAGTACAGGACAGAACAGCAAAACTCATGCACAATACATGTTACAAGATACCCACCCAGAACCAAGTTAGCATGTCAACACTGTTGGGGAGTACAGCCCACCTGTAAGCACACATCGCAACACACATCCAGTCAAGTAGCCCATGGACACACTCCAACAGCACCAGAGCACCACCTACACATCATGCCAACTCACATCATTGACATGACACCTCAGGATACTCACATTCAGCTAAAGAAGTTGGTGATGAGCTGTGTGCGGACATCACCCTCATCATCATCATCATCATCGTCACTGGCATCGTGGTCCAGGCCAGGATCCTCCACAGGTGGCGGATGTTGGTCATTGTCATCCTGGATGAGAGGCAACTCCTTCCGCACTGCCAGGTTGTGGAGCATGCAGCAGACGATGATAATCTTGCACACTTTCGCAGGGGCATATGGGAGGGACCCTCCGGTCTTGTCCAGGCAGCGGAAGCGGCTCTTCAGGAGACCAAATGTCCGCTCAATCCGACCATGTGCCTCATTGTAGCGCATCTGGGCTGGTGTCACAGGGTTCCTGAGGGGTGTCAGTAACCACGGCATGTTGGGGTATCCCGAGTCACCTACGGACAGACAAGTGCACATTAGCTGACTTGGAAAAGTGGGCGGAATACTACAGATCAGATCACACACAATGGCACAAAGTCAGTACACACCGACAAGCCAGGCACGCTGGTTCTGCATCTGTGCCATCATCCTGGGGATGCGACTACTCCTCATCACAAAGGCATCGTGTGCTGAACCAGGCAAACGGGCACACACGTTTGTGATGGTCATGTCTGCAAGACACACCACCAGTGCATTGACCGAGTGGTAGTGCTTGCGGTTCCTGTAGGCCTGCTCCTGGGCCTGTGGTGGTACCAAAGCCACATGTGTCCCATCAATGGAGCCAATGACATGCGGCATCCTCCCCAGGGCATAAAAGTCACTCTTCACGTCAGTGAGTCGTCGCAGTCTAGGGAAATAGATGTACCGGTTCAGGAATAGCAACATTGCCGCCAAAACATCACGGAGCACACGGCTCAACATGGTCTGTGACATCCCACCAGCAGTCGCCACAGTATGTTGGAAGGTACCGGTGGCAAAGAAGTGTAGGGCTGCCATCACCTTCACCTTGGGGGTCAGCGCTGTAGGATACGGCCGGCCAGGCTGCAAATGTGGGGACAACTGCACTGCCAAATCCTCAATCAGCTGCCTGGTGAAGCGGTACCGTCGGATGCTGTCCGGTTCCACCATCGTTGCCAGGTCTGGGAATGGTCGATGGACAGCAGGAGCCCTGCAGTGCAGAGGAGAAGTAAGCAAGATTGTCAGTCACCCCACATATGCGGCATTGAACACACTCAATATCCCAACATACATCATTATGAGGCACAACTACATGATGTGTGCAGTTCCGTAAGGACATGTATGGTACATACATGGCCAACATCTGTCAACACGGTCCAACAGGTGGCATCAATTAGTCCCAGGTTGGCCCATTGGATATCATGAGGCCGTGTCACAGTTCCCATCTCCTGCTGCCGTGTCACAATCACCCCCCACAGTGACATGTGAGGACAGATGTGCCCCAGGCACCACAGCTCAACGACAGGTACATTCCCAGGGACCCTGTATTACCACATGGACACTGGCATTACATGGAGTATCATGTATACACCACAGCAAAACAACCATGACCCCCACAGGTAGTGGTCCCACTTGCCACGGCAGGACAGACATGGACGTCTGTGACACACACACGCACAACATCAAAGTCCATGCACACACAACGTGGATGTGGAGACTGTCTCCCATTGTGCACATGAAATCAGAGACATTGTAAACACTACATGCACAAAGACTGTGGAGGACCATCACTATTGTGCCACTGGGACACCCTGGCTCAAACATACCGTCCCACATGGGACTCACGGGGTATGTGACATGACATACACATACACCACCGTGAAATGTGACCATGGCACATGCACAGATATGAACAGTTGCACATCACAGTGGTCATGTACACGTAACACCCAGGATCCTGTCCCCATTAACACGTGCACAGCCTGGGGGTGGCTGCCCACAGGTGACACCCACAGGACAACATGTACACCAACATACACACAATAGGGAATGCAGCCTTACATGCCTTATGATAAAGTTTGGACAGGCTGTCGTGATGTAGGTGTGCCCCTCACTCCCTGGGAGCTATCTGTGGCTGGCATATGTCCATCTGAGACAGGCATGCTGACATATGCCAGTCACATGTACAGTGATGCATTGAACAGCAATGGACCGATCGGTGCCCCCGGCCGGACCATTGCATTCAATGTGTGCGGGTACGCGTTGTACCCCTGTACGCGTTGTACTGCAATGGACCGATCGGTGCCCCCGGCCGGCCCATTGCATTCAATGTGTGCGGGTACGCGTTGTACCCCTGTACGCGTTGTACCCCTGTACGCGTTGAACTTTAATGGACCGATCGGTGCCCCCGGCCGGCCCATTGCATTCAATGTGTGCGGGTACGCGTTGTACCCCTGTACGCGTTGTACTGCAATGGACCGATCGGTGCCCCCGGCCGGCCCATTGCATTCAATGTGTGCGGGTACGCGTTGTACCCCTGTACGCGTTGTACCCCTGTACGCAGCTGTACTGCAATGGACCGATCGGTGCCCCGGCCGGCCCATTGCATTCAATGTGTCGGGTACGCGTTGTACCCCTGTACGCGTTGTACCCCTGTACGCGTTGAACTGCAATGGACCGATCGGTGCCCCGGCCGGCCCATTGCATTCAATGTGTGCGGGTACGCGTTGTACCCCTGTACGCGTTGTACTGCAATGGACCGATCGGTGCCCCGGCCGGCCCATTGCATTCAATGTGTGCGGGTACGCGTTGTACCCCTGTACGCGTTGAACTGCAATGGACCGATCGGTGCCCCGGCCGGCCCATTGCATTCAATGTGTGCGGGTACGCGTTGTACCTCTGTACGCGTTGAACTGCAATGGACCGATCGGTGCCCCGGCCGGCCCATTGCATTCAATGTGTGCGGGTACGCGTTGTACCCCTGTATGCAGCGTTGTACTGCAATGGACCGATCGGTGCCCCCAGCCGGCCCATTGCATTCAATGTGTCGCGGGCACGCGTTGTACCCCTGTACGCGTTGAACTGCAATGGACCGATCGGTGCCCCGGCCGGCCCATTGCATTCAATGTGTGCAGGTACGCGTTGTACTCCTGTACGCGTTGTACCCCTGTACGCGTTGAACTGCAATGGACCGATCGGTGCCCCGGCCGGCCCATTGCATTCAATGTGTGCGGGTACGCGTTGTACCCCTGTACGCGTTGTACTGCAATGGACCGATCGGTGCCCCCGGCCGGCCCATTGCATTCAATGTGTGCGGGTACGGGTTGTACCCCTGTACGCGTTGAACTGCAATGGACCGATCGGTGCCCCCGGCCGGCCCATTGCATTCAATGTGTGCGGGTACGCGTTGTACCCCTGTACGCGTTGTACCGCAATGGACCGATCGGTGCCCCCGGCCGGCCCATTGCATTCAATGTGTGCGGGTACGCGTTGTACCCCTGTACGCGTTGTACTGCAATGGACCGATCGGTGCCCCGGCCGGCCCATTGCATTCAATGTGTGCGGGTACGCGTTGTACCCCTGTACGCGTTGAACTGCAATGGACCGATCGGTGCCCCCGGCCGGCCCATTGCATTCAATGTGCGGGTACGCGTTGTACCCCTGTACGCGTTGTACCGCAATGGACCGATCGGTGCCCCGACCGGCCCATTGCATTCAATGTGTGCGGGTACGCGTTGTACCCTGTACGCGTTGAACTGCAATGGACCGATCGGTGCCCCCGGCCGGCCCATTGCATTCAATGTGTGCGGGTACGCGTTGTACCCCTGTACGCGTTGTACCGCAATGGACCGATCGGTGCGCACCCATTGACAATGGCCTTGCCTGGCAACGGACGCGTTTCGAATTTCGAACGAGTCGGTTGCTGGAAATTCAGTTGGTCACCCACAACAATGTTGCAAAATCATGTATGTCATGAAGTTGAAGATTTGAAGGATGCTGTGGGCGTGTTTTGGTGCTGCTATTCCATGGATTGGCCAGATTCAGAAGATGCAAACGACTTGGACCTATCACTTTGGACACAAGGGACAGTATCTGCCTCTCCAGCACATATATATTGCTGGCTGTTCCCCTGAGAGCTCACTTGCCTGCACTACATGCTCCAGGACGACATCTGCCACTGCACTGCTGCTGTCTCTGCCCCTCTGGACCCTGCAATGGCACGTACTGTGGAGAGAGCCCCAGCCTTCAGCCTTGAGGAGAACCAGGCCCTGCTGGACAGCCTACTTCCACAGTACAGCAAGCTGTATGGGACACCAGGGGAGCAGGTGAGTGTTCTGTGCACTGCCTTTCTGAATGTGCATATTGTCTGACTAGCAAGGCTGAAAGTCTGCACGCCACTGGCTAGCAGGCTCACCGAGTAGTTGTCACCCCCCATAGTGTGTAGTGACATGCACTGGACAGGTATGGTGCAGTGACAGTGCATTTGAACAAGGTTTTACTTCCCATGCAATGATACCATGTAGTGACGTCTGGCAAACTGTCCATGGGCAGCTTTGCACTGCCTGTGTACATCATGTGCCCCTGTGATTGAGACATGTATATACAACTGTGTCATGCACGGATATGTTGCATGTGTAGTAATGGCCTTTTCACTTTGTCATCCTGACAGGTTAATGCCCATCGGAAGCAGGAGATCTGGAAGAACATCGTCCGGGCCGTCCGGTCCGTGGGGGTCTACAAGCGCCGGATCCGCAACTGCCAGAAGAGGTGGCAGGACCTTCGGGGCTGGACCCGGAGGATTGCACGGGTCCAGCTGAAGCTGTCGCCTCCTCGCAGGAGGGGCGGAACACGGACCCTGACCCCCCACATGCTCCAGATCCTGGCGGTGGTGTTTCCAGACCTGGATGGGCAGCTGAAGGCCAGACAGCAGCAAGGAGGGGGTGAGTCAAAGACTGAACTGTGAACTCTGTATTACATGCTTTGTGCCCTCCTCTGGCCTGGTTCAACTGCCACAGTGCAGCAGTCATGTTGTCCAGGAGCCATGTCCCTCTATTGTGCACTGCCCACTGCTCATCTGATACCCAGGTGTGGCCCTTACATTCAGGGAATTGTGTCACTTGGGACTGTGTCCTTGCAGTTTGCTTCACTAAAGGTGAGGGACAGCATCTGTTTCCCTAACTCTGTTGTGGGCATCATGGGTGGGTCCATTGTTCACACAACGCCTGTGTTCGGACATGTAATCTGCGTGTTGCTTTCATATGCGGTCCACTTGCTGAGCTGAGCCACCACATGTGCCTGGGGTATGTGGCACACGCCCATGCAGCGGGTGGGAACAATGTTTGGGCCCCAGGAGTGTGCAGATTACGTGTGTCACACATACATAGCCAGCTATCCACTGTCCAGGGCTCATCCCTCATTCATGTGGAGCAGGACAGTCATGCCTACTCCAGGCCATGCAATGCACTCTGTACTCCCACTCCCGTGTATCAGCTGACACATTGTGCGCAGTGATTTGACCCCTCAGGTGTCTGCCTCTGTGTCAGTGTGCTGTGGATTACTTGCCAGGACTGCTGGGGTGTTTCTTGGTAGGAGCTCAGCATGCCCCTGGAGATGTGACCATAGGAGACGATACTTGTGTGTCACATAGGTGTTTGATCAGCTGCCCGTGCAGACTGGGGTATGCGAATGTGAAGTTCAGGCAGCTGTTCCCCATTCACAGCAGATTGTGAGGGGCTCAGGTTCAGAGGGTAGTGTCACAGGTCTCCCATATGTCCAATAGGTATGACCTGGACAGATGAGGGTTAAGATGATGTGTTGTGTGGGGGATGTACATGTGCACTTGTGCAGCTCCAGGACTTGCATTCCCCATGACCTACTATTGTGACACAGTGCATAGTGTTGTTGTCTGGCTGCCAAGTCATACATCACTGAGACAGTGATGTATGACTTAGCAGTCATGCCTCTGCCATGGCATGTGTCAACTTATTGGTGGTCCTGCAGGGGAGTGACATGTGCTACATGCACACCATTGTGGCGATGGCTATCAGGACATGGGTGCATCATGGTGTCTGTCGCTGGTATGCATCACATGCATTTCCTATTTGACTCTGGGCATCCCTTTCATCCGGAAACCTGTACTGACTCAGTGGCAAGAGCTGTGATGTGTGCATGTCCACATGCCACACCGTGTCCTCTGCACTGTCCAACTACTGTGTACTTGGTGCATGTGTCCACACTGGGGTGTTGCAATCCAACAGACACCAGACAGATGGGTGCAAGGCCATGTGGGATGTGAGTGCCATGCTTGGCATCAGACTGACAATTGGCTTCTCCTGTTCAGTTAGGGCACTTTTAGCAATGTACAACTAATGATGCCAGGGCTTGCTCTGTTATGTGCTGTGCTCACAGTGGTGTGTGCGTTTGGTGCAGGTGACTGATGTCTGTCTGTTTCCCCATTGTTTGCAGATACATCCACGGCCACGGAAGGGGACAGCTCCACGGACCAGGAGGAGCCAGAGAGCCAGACTGGGTCAGCAGCCGAGGAGTGGTCGGAGGGACCCAGTGGCACGGAGGGCGAGGGGAGCCACACCGAGGAGTCCTCAGCACCATCCACCTCAGCTGAGGACCAGAGCAACTCGGAGGATGACTCCCTTATGGAGGCGGGTGTCAGCAGCCACCACACCCCAGCTAGTGTTGCTGTCCCCGCCACCACCAGCACCACCACCGCCCTCCCTTCGGCTCCCATTCCCCAGGTCCGTGGAGGCTCCCATGTTCGGGAGCGTGTCTCCTTTGGGCCAGGCACCGCACCCCCTGCCCCTGTGTCCCCTGCTGCCCTGAGTGAGGAGTCTGTGTACCTCCTTCGCCAGCTCCATGTAGGGCAGACAGCCATGCTGAGTGTCCTCCATGCGCACACCGCTCTGTTGACTCAGCTGGTGTCGTTCATGGAGGGCATCTCATCGGGCATGTCTGACCTACAGAGGGGCAATAGGTCCATGGACTCCTCCCTGACGGCAGCAGTGTCCCTCCTCAGACAGTCCCTCACCCCTCCTGCCTCTGCTCCATCCACACTCCCCAGCACCTTACCCATCCCAAGCACACACACACCGGCACAGGCACACACCAGCACACACACGTCCAGCACAAAGACACACACGCCACAAACAAAACGCACACACACGCACAGTCAGGGGACTGAAACCAGACTCACAGGGGATGGGGCCCTGGTACACACACATGCATCCACGGGCACTGCGCAGTCCTCAGTTGCCTCTCCCTCCAAAACACCCTCCCTTGCCTCACATGCAACCCCAAAGACCCAGCGCCTCTTCCTCAGTGACCTCGGCCTCTTCCCTCCGATCCAGCTGCTCCAGCATCCAGGGGGAAGAGGAAGCCCCCACACGGAGCAGAGTGCCCTCGCCCCCGGACACCCTCCCCCAGGCGCAGACAGACTGAGGCCCCCACCCGCAAGTCCCCCGGAGTGGTAAGAGCAAGACCCCGCCGCCGCCCTGCAGCTCAAGCACCAGGTCTCCTTCCTCCATCCCTCAGGCCCCCACTCCACAGGTGCCCCCACCACACCCTGCCCCAGGTTCCCCCACCCACAGATATACCATCCCCAAGAGGATCCGGCCTTCTCCCCCTGCCACTTGCTCTCCCGGCACCACACCCCCGCTGCGCTTGTCTGTGCCACTGATGTGGTGAGGGTGTCCTCCCCTCTGTCCAGCCCACCTTGCCTGTTCCCCATTCTCCTCCCCTGGTGGTAGGCACTGCAGTGGAGTCCACTACCACCCTGTCTGACTTGGGCACTGCAGTGGTGGACCTGTCCACTCCATCTGCAGGGTCCACTGCAGTCGTGCCGGCACCCACAACATCTGAGCCATGCCCCCCAGTTGTGCCGGCACACACCATGTCAGACACCTCCACTGCAGTTGTCAGTGGCTCTCCAGCACCCACCACCCCTTCCCTGCTTCCTCCTGGTGAGCCCTGATTCTGTCCCTGCGGTGCCTGGCCTACCCCCCGGTTGCCCCTCCTAGTGGATTGTCCCTGGTTTTGTGCAGGCATGTGTAGGGTGGCATCTGCCACTGTCACCCACTTGTGACTTTGTTGATGGACTGGCCATTGGCCTTTGTTTATTTTCTACCGGACTTCTACTTTTAATGCCACATATGCTGAATAAAGCAACTTTCTGTTCTCTAGTGCTTTTGCTTCTGATGTACATGATGTTGATGATGCTAACCATGCCCTTGCTGCAGTGATGGTGATATTTGGTCTCATGATAATGAAGTGTTACTGTGCAGGAACCCATGTGGTCCAGGGGGAATGTGTCCTATCCTGTGGTGTATCCATGTCATCCATAGCATCATCTGAGGGTGTCATGTGTTCAGTATTTGGCAATGGGATTTCCTACTTAGATTGCCTATTTCACATCTGTGGCTTCCACCCCTGCACATCTGTTGTGCCTGCCATTGTTCAATTCGTCTACTTCCCTGACCGTGTGGCCATCTCCAGTGGACATGCAGGTTTGGGCATCAATGGGGAAGGACTCATCTGTGTTGTCAGTGCAACATTGCTATACAAGTGTGTTGGATCTGTGCTGATGATTCCGTTGGCACTTCCATGACCAGGCTGATGTTACGGGAGCCCTCATTTGGTGCTAATTGTTGATTGTGTGACCAAGTGCTCAGCTGACATGATGGGGCCCTACTGAGGCAACATATGGCACAGCTTTCCTCACACAGGAGTGGAGTGCCCTCATGGCAGTGTGTACTCCTGTGACATTGCCTGCGCCCAAGGTGTGTGTTGTATGTGCATGTCTGTGTGTTCACTTCCATTTAGCTGTGCATGCTGTGATCCCTAGTGTTGTACCTGTTTGTGATGCTAGCTGAGTTGACCTATGTTCCCCCAAAGTCTTCGCCCTGGGTTCTCTGTGATGTGGGTGCATGGCCCATTACTGGTCATCAGGGTGTCACCCATAGGTGTGTTTGCTGTCAGGGCTGAGTTTGTGTGCAGACGCAGATGGGTCACAGTCAGGTTTCCCCTTGGCACTTGTTGTTTGCCCCTGTCATGTGATTTCCAGTTTGTGTTATCTTTCAGTGATTGTGACACGTTGTGTGTGTGACTGCTGGCACTCCTCAGGGTCCGGGCTGCAATGTTGGTTGTTGTCTATGTGTGTTCTTTGTGGGTGACCTTGGCTTCTTCATTGGTGTGTGACTGTGGATGGGATCCCATTGGTTGGTGTGGTATTGCCGTCATGTCCATGTACAGCGTAGTGTGCAGTGTGTCAGACATTCAGGAGTCTTGTTGAGTGGCCATGTGTGATGTGTTTCTGCACCTTGGTTCCCACCCACCACCCTGGAATAGTCATGGGTGCATGTGCAATGTCACCAGTGCATGTGTGCTTCACTGCTGCACATTGTTGGAGGTCGAGGGGTGTGGTGTTGAGTGTGTGCAGATGAGAGTTGTTGCCCGGCTAGGCCCCTGCCTCCATGTTGGCCTTGGCTTACTGGCCATGCTGTTTGATTTGTGCTTGTGTAGGTGTGATGGTAGTTAGTTGCTCAGGACACATGACTGTGGTTCACAGTGTGAACCACATTTAGCTTTGTCATCACAGTGGGATTGTAATGCAGCCCAGGGTCACCACATTGTGGGGGCCCTGGGGGTGGTGCTGTGGTGTGTCTGTGTCTTGCTGTGTCAGTTGCTGTCCCTACGTGCCTGTGTGACATGTGTGATTTGTGCTCCCTCTCATCTGACAATGCCTGCTTGCCCACATAGGGGATTTGGATCCATGAGTTACCTTTGTGTGGCACTGTATGCACATCTGTATGATTGGTATTCAGGTCTCCTCATGTGTTGTGTGGTTGTCTGGGGACACTGGCACCCCCCCTCACCTGTTGTGTATGATGTGCAGTGTGGGTCTGCCTGTTTGTGTTTGTGCATCTGCACCACTGCATTGGCATATCTTGGGTGTGCCATTGGCTGTATGTAGTTTTGTGGGTTTCCCTGCTGTCCCTGGGACTCCTAGGTCATCGGTCAGCACAATGATCATGGTTTGTGTGTCCCATTGCTGCCATGGTATGGTATCTGTTCACCTCACATCTGCAGTCTCCACAGGGTATCTGCATTTGTGTGCCCATTGGTGCAAATATGTGGGTCTGCATTCTGATGGTCACTTCTGTCATTGTGTCATTGATGATTGTTGACGGTGTCAGCCCCCATGGGTGTTGTTTGTCTGCACATGGCCAAAGGTATGTCTTATTTGCACTGCAGTATTTGGCTCCCCCAATTTATGTTGCAATGGGACACATACACTACTTTGCCACTGATGTGTTTGTTGTTCTGTGACCAGGAATCATCAATGCAGTTTGGCAGTTGCACCTCTTTCTTTGTCAACACTTACCTTTTGGTCACTGTGATGATGGGGGTTTGAACCCCATTGCCACAATGTTCAAAATGTGCTTCAGCTATGGACCCCACACTTACCTTTTGGTCACTGTGATGATGGGGGTTTGGACCCCATTGCCACAATGTTCAAAATGTGCTTCAGCTATGGACCCCACACTTACATTTTGGTCACTGTGATGATGGGGGTTTGGACCCTATTGCCACAATGTTCAAAATGTGCTTCAGCTATGGACCCCACACTTACATTTTGGTCACTGTGATGATGGGGGTTTGGACCCCATTGCCACAATGTTCAAAATGTGCTTCAGCTATGGACCCCACACTTACCTTTTGGTCACTGTGATGATGGGGGTTTGGACCCCATTGCCACAATGTTCAAAATATGCTTCAGCTATGGACCCCACACTTACATTTTGGTCACTGTGATGATGGGGGTTTGGACCCCATTGCCACAATGTTCAAAATGTGCTTCAGCTATGGACCCCACACTTACCTTTTGGTCACTGTGGTGATGGGGGTTTAGACCCCATTGCCACAATGTTCAAAATATGCTTCAGCTATGGACCCCACACTTACATTTTGGTCACTGTGATGATGGGGGTTTGGACCCCATTGCCACAATGTTCAAAATGTGCTTCAGCTATGGACCCCACACTTACATTTTGGTCACTGTGGTGATGGGGGTTTGGACCCCATTGCCACAATGTTCAAAATGTGCTTCAGCTATAGACCCCACACTTACCTTTTGGTCACTGTGGTGATGGGGGTTTAGACCCCATTGCCACAATGTTCAAAATGTGCTTCAGCTATAGACCCCACACTTACATTTTGGTCACTGTGATGATGGGGGTTTGGACCCCATTGCCACAATGTTCAAAATGTGCTTCAGCTATGGACTCCCACACTTACATTTTGGTCACTGTGATGATGGGGGTTTGGACCCCATTGCCACAATGTTCAAAATGTGCTTCAGCTATGGACCCCACACTTACCTTTTGGTCACTGTGGTGATGGGGGTTTAGACCCCATTGCCACAATGTTCAAAATGTGCTTCAGCTATGGACAACTGCATTAGGTGGTAGATTGCACACCAATCTCAAGAAGACTTTTACTCAAAGCTTACAAGCTTATAAATGTTCAGCGTGCTACCCCAGAGAGCGCTCCTCTGATACTAAAAGTCAAGAACAGGAGCCTCATCAGGTTCCATACCAGGGTGCACAGCTATCAAGAAATAATGTTTTCCAACAATTTCATCCATAATTCATCTGTTTATTGAAAATTTCTGTGATCAATTCCTATGTTTTTCTTCCAGCAGTTCTTTATACAAACATTTTAACCGTAATTTTAACCAACGCCTAGTCAGGTGACGTAGGGGGATCACGTGAGAGGGTTTAAAATCATTGCAGACGCTGCAACGAGCTTAGAATGCTAATGAACAGATGAAATGCAGCGTGGACGCTGTTGAAGGTAAAGGTGTGGTGGGAAGGTGATTGGGTCTTTGAATCAGGTGATGTAGGGGCATCATGTGAGAGGGTTCATAATCATTGGAAACGTTGAAGGGAGCTCAGAATGCTGGCGCTTAGATGAGATGTAGCGTGGACGCTGTAGAAGGTAAATTTGCACTGGGGAGGGGATTGGGTCTGTGAATAAGTTTGGATTAAGGTTCAGTTAGATTATTTTATGTGTATGGGGTGACGGGGTTTGGCACGGGTTATGTTTATCAGGCATGGTTATATTATTAAAATAATACGTAGGCAGCACGGCAATGCAGTTTTAGCGTCTTGTAAAGCATGCGGTAGAATTGGGCAGTTTGGTAATATAGGATGCATGATTCATACGTTTAATATCATGATCAGGTTCATAGTGCAAGCAATAACAATGTAAAATCAAAGGATTGTGCATGAAAACGTGGGTAGAGTAAGAGGGAAATTAAGTTATGTGCTTTTATGTTTACAGCTTACCCCTGAGGAAGGGCGACTACACGCCCGAAATGCATTGGGTTCTTATTGTATAAAGCAACGTCACGCGATGAGGAAATTGGGACCCCCCATGTAGCGTTGAAAAGCCTGGATAGGCGTTGGTTAAAATTACGGTTAAAATGTTTGTATAAAGAACTGCTGGAAGAAAAACATAGGAATTGATCACAGAAATTTTCAATAAACAGATGAATTATGGATGAAATTGTTGGAAAACATTATTTCTTGATAGCTGTGCACCCTGGTATGGAACCTGATGAGGCTCCTGTTCTTGACCTTCAGCTATGGACCCCACATTTACATTTTGGTCACTGTGATGATGGGGGTTTGGACCCCATTGCCACAATGTTCAAAATGTGCTTCAGCTATGGACCCCACACTTACCTTTTGGTCACTGTGGTGATGGGGGTTTAGACCCCATTACCACAATGTTCAAAATGTGCTTCAGCTATGGACCCCACACTTACATTTTGGTCACTGTGATGATGGGGGTTTGGACCCCATTGCCACAATGGTCATGGCCTGCTTGCATTGTGGGTGCCACACACATATATGTGTGGCACATGTGCTAGGGGGTCACATTGTATGTTCAAAGTCATGTTCGGTGTTGTAGGCATTTGACACAGTCTACACACGCTTGTCATGGTGTTGGGGGATGTCTTCTTCTTGCATACCCTAGGTTGTGGTGTGCTGGTTGTGTCATGCATTGTCCATCCTATGAGTGGGGGTGGTAGTAGTGGTTGGCATCCAGCCCCCTGGCTGAGGGTGGTAGTAGTGGTAGGCATCCAGCCCCCCTGGGTGTGGGTGGTAGTAGTGGTAGGCATCCAGCCCCCCTGGCTGAGGGTGGTAGTAGTGGTAGGCATCCAGCCCCCCTGGCTAAGGGTGGTGGTAGGCATCCAGCCCCCTGGCTGTGGGTGGTAGTAGTGGTAGGCATCCAGCCCCCTGGGTGAGGGTGGTAGTAGTGGTAGGCATCCAGCCCCCCTGGCTAAGGGTGGTGGTAGGCATCCAGCCCCCCTGGCTGAGGGTGGTAGTAGTGGTAGGCATCCAGCCCCCCTGGGTGAGGGTGGTAGTAGTGGTAGGCATCCAGCCCCCCTGGCTAAGGGTGGTGGTAGGCATCCAGCCCCCCTGGCTGAGGGTGGTAGTAGTGGTAGGCATCCAGCCCCCCTGGCTAAGGGTGGTGGTAGGCATCCAGCCCCCCTGGCTGAGGGTGGTAGTAGTGGTAGGCATCCAGCCCCCCTGGGTGAGGGTGGTAGTAGTGGTAGGCATCCAGCCCCCCTGGCTAAGGGTGGTGGTAGGCATCCAGCCCCCCTGGGTGGGGGTGGTAGTGGTGGTAGGCATCCAGCCCCCTGGGTGAGGGTGGTAGTAGTGGTAGGCATCCAGCCCCCTGGGTGAGGGTGGTAGTAGTGGTAGGCATCCAGCCCCCTGGGTGAGGGTGGTAGTAGTGGTAGGCATCCAGCCCCCTGACTAAGGGTGGTGGTAGGCATCCAGCCCCCCTGGCTGAGGGTGGTAGTAGTGGTAGGCATCCAGCCCCCTGGGTGTGGGTGGTAGTAGTGGTAGGCATCCAGCCCCCCTGGCTGAGGGTGGTAGTAGTGGTAGGCATCCAGCCCCCTGGATAAGGGTGGTGGTAGGCATCCAGCCCCCCTGGCTGAGGGTGGTAGTAGTGGTAGGCATCCAGCCCCCCTGGGTGTGGGTGGTAGTAGTGGTAGGCATCCAGCCCCCCTGGCTGAGGGTGGTAGTAGTGGTAGGCATCCAGCCCCGCTGGCTAAGGGTGGTGGTAGGCATCCAGCCCCCCTGGCTGAGGGTGGTAGTAGTGGTAGGCATCCAGCCCCCTGGCTAAGGGTGGTGGTAGGCATCCAGCCCCCCTGGGTGAGGGTGGTAGTAGTGGTAGGCATCCAGCCCCCCTGGCTAAGGGTGGTGGTAGGCATCCAGCCCCCCTGGCTGAGGGTGGTAGTAGTGGTAGGCATCCAGCCCCCCTGGCTAAGGGTGGTGGTTGGCATCCAGCCCCCCTGGGTGAGGGTGGTAGTGGTGGTAGGCATCCAGCCCCCCTGGGTGAGGGTGGTAGTAGTGGTAGGCATCCAGCCCCCTGGGTGAGGGTGGTAGTAGTGGTGGGCATCCAGCCCCCTGGCTCAGGATGGTGGTAGGCATCCTGCCCCCTGGCTAAGGGTGGTGGTAGGCATCCAGCCCCCCTGGGTGAGGGTGGTAGTGGTGGTAGGCATCCAGCCCCCCTGGGTGAGGATGGTAATAGTGGTAGGCATCCAGCCCCCCTGGGTGAGGGTGGTAGTAGTGGTAGGCATCCAGCCCCCCTGGGTGAGGGTGGTAGTAGTGGTGGGCATCCAGCCCCCTGGCTCAGGGTGGTGGTAGGCATCCTGCCCCCCTGGGTAGGGGTGGTGGTGCGCATTCAGGCCCCTGTGTGCATATGTGGCATTGGTGATGGGCATCCCGCCCCTATGGTGCTGCTGTTGCTGGTGTAAGTATATTCTGCATCCCTCTGTGTGTGTGTGATGTGTCGTGTACGTGTTGTATGTGTTTTGTGGTTGGTGTCTGACTTACCTTCTGCGCCGTACGCGTCCGTGCCTGTTCCGGTAGTAAATGTAGAATATTGGTATGATCGGGACGAAGGGATTCATGGTTGGTTCGTGTCGTTCGTCCTTCTCGTTGCTTCGCGCCGTCCTCGCCACTTCGCGTCGCCCTCGCCGCTTCGCCTCGTCCTCGCCGCTTGCGTGTTCGTCTCGTAGCCGTGGATCGTGTTGTGGCGCGAATCGGAGCTTATGTGCGCCTTTCCCGGATGCTTTGACGTGCCGTGCGTAGCGACGGGTTCGGCGCGTACGGAAAGCGCATCGTACTCGTTCGGCCGGACGGAGCTGCATTTTTCCTTCCGTGCGACTCGATTCGGCGTTTCCAGATTCGCCTCGGTCGGGGAACAGGACCTGGTTTGGGTGAGTACGGCTCGGCCGGATTCTGTGCTGTTGTGCGCATCGTACTTACTCGTTCGGTGTGCTGTACGGATCGGTCGGGAAACAGGCTTTCGCATGGCTTTTTTCCCGACCGAATGCTATTGGGTGCGCCTCCGACCGAGATCGGAATCGGCCCCTAAGTTTGTTGTTTAATTTGGGCTTTCTCTAAATTCTTTCACCAATTCCGTAAGTTTCCCAATACCACCGCCTATCTGTGCTGTGTACTATATTATTGTTTGACTATTATCTTTTTATTCCTCTTAGTCTTCTTTAGTCATTTCTAGCAAAGTCCTAGGCTTACTGCACAACAGCAGCTCAAAAGAGGAAAGTTCTAGGCTATCATGTTACATTAATAAATCCACAAAAAAGAAGGGACAAAAGATTACTCCTTCCCTTGTTCTCCCACCAAATCTATATCACTCACTTAGCAAGAAGGACTTCAAACATGGGGTGAATAACAATCTCCCACTAAAGATGGGCCTGTTGGTCCCACATGGGTAAGGGGAAAAAAGAAGAAAGAAAGCAAGGAGAAAGGAGGGAAATAGTATAGGAGTCAACAGGAGAGAGAGAACATCTTGGGAAATCCCAAAAGGTTGTAAATACTGCCCTCACCCTATAATAAGTGGCATGCTTCATCATAGGGCCGCTGCGACAACCCGGTGCAGACCAACGTGCAGGGTGGAGCTCAAGGATAATTTTTAGTAAAGAAAATGAAGAATTCAAAAAGTAGGGATCCCAGTTGCAGAGAAGAAAAATGATTAAAACTGTCTAATTAGGCACCCAAGACCTTTATTATGGGTCCTACTTGGCAGGATTAAAAGAGTTATTAGGGGTATATAAGAGAAGCAACATCTCTATTACCTTATCTGCTGAAACAACAAGTTTCTGCCCTTGATTGCCGCCCGGTAGGGTCGTTGGCATTTATCAGGGTACAGATCCCTAAAAATGTCTTAATAGTGTTCCCTCCTAGCCTAATCACTAACTGGTAAGGGACCTATTTGTGGAAATACTTGCCCTTTGTAGACACACATCGCCTGCATATGTACGGAAATAAAACAAGATTTATTATTATACTTCCTCCGTGCTTCACTACCATTATCCCCTTTATTAATTCACCAATTATTTTTTCGTGTTCACCTCTTCGCCTTACTCTGTGTCATCCCTTCACTTAAAAACCCCACACCCCGTGAAAAGCGACACACTCGATGTAACCTCCGTTCCACTGAGTATCCCGTGCCCTGTATGGTGCCTTTCTTACCAGAGTTCCATCAATGATGCTCCAAATTCAGGGATAGAGTGGGGACCATGTCCTATAGTCACACTTTAAAAAAGTAATCAAGAAAGATTTTTAATATATAACACTTATTTACAAAAGATCAAATGCCCTTCGCGAGTATCTAGATTTTCTGGTTTCATACTGTTTCAAAACCCATTTCTAAGGGTCTAGTTTTCAGAGCCCCTTACCTATTGGGGAATTGCTAAGAAATTCTCGATTTTTTACGTTTCCGTCATAACCAGCATATCTTAATGCCGATAATATATTGATCTTGCATTTCATTAAGGATTCTCATTACATTTACTTTCTTTTATTTATATGCGTATTAGATCCTTTTTATTTTTATGCATTGACGGGACACTTGTTTTTACAGGCCCTTTTCTAGCTCATTTATAGTTCCTATCGAGTCTGATCCCTAGCAATCACCAATGCGTAGGTATTATCATCTATCTATTTCTCATTCTATTGCACTCGCACACACTTGAACACCAAAACTACTTCTTCAAGATACGGGGGTTTCCAACTTGGCCACTCTACTCCCTCCGACGATGTTGGGAGACAAATGCGGGCCTCAATTAAACCCATCACTTCTGCTCTTCAGCTCACGTGGTTTGCTCCTACACTACCATTATAAGATGAATTTCTGGATTTAAAGGTGGCCATCCTAATGCAGTGTCCCCCGTCTAAAATAAATGGGCTAACAACACTACTTGGGACAGTTCAATTCTCGGTCCCGGGGTTAACCCTTCAAACATACCAGACTATTCTTGATAAATTGTTGATATTTATGATAAGGAAGTCCAAAGACAATCATTAATCTTGGATGTTCATGCAATTACCTTTATATATGTAGCCCAATCTTCTTGCAATCTTCCTTATTGTTTATTATTTTCGACCTAGTTGTCCAGGGCCATTATTTTCCCTGTCTCTATGTTCCAGCCACGCCATAAGTTTAGTGGCTTTGTCACCTATTTCATAGACTCTCCTTTGGGATGCCCTCGCATATTCCCTGGCTTTACCCTCCGCAATGTCTAGCATCTCCTGTTGTTTAAGGTGGATTAAGTGACTGGTCTGCGGGTCTGGCCATTGGGAGTTAGCTGCCGCAGCCTCCAATTTAAGCAGGTCTCCTTCAAGATTTTCGTATTGTATTTTCTGTTCTTTTTTTTTTGCCCCCTGCCAGCGCCTGTACATAGCCTCTTATAACTGTTTTATAAACTTTCCAGAGTACAGAAGGTGAATCCACTGACCCCGAGTTTTCCTGGAAGAATAACTTTGTGCGTTTGCGTATTTTCTCTTGGATCTTTTTATCCTTTAAGAGCCAGGGGTCAGTAGTACATGTGTTCTAGGGGGCCCTAGCAGTTTCACTTTTACTGGTGAATAGTCCGATATGCCTCTTGCCTTATGGGTTGCACCTCGGAACATGCCTGCATTGACGGTGTGCGTCAAGATGTAGTCTAGCCTGGAGTACACTTGATGCGGTGCCGAGAAATACGTGTATTGTCTAGACCATGGGTACTCGCAAACATTTCCCCCGGGGCCACAAAGTACTGTCTGTGGCATCCCAAGGGCCGCACCGATGCAGAGGGCAAGGGTCGGGGTGTTGAAAGGTGGGCATAGGGGGACGCAAAGCAGATGCATGCTAAAGGTAAGTTGACTAGGAAACATTATTTGCTTCTTTACCTTTAGTTTATTTAATGTATGAATAAAGTATGCCCGTTTCACAGTTTTTGGAATGTTCCTGCTCTGTCAAGTGAACAACAGCCCAGTGCTGCTATTCACCAGGGGCCATAATTAAAGGTGAGGAGGGCCACATGCGGCCCTCGGGCCGTACTTTTAGTATCCCTGGTCTAGACATAGGGTTATGTAATCGCCACAGGTCCATTAATCCCATTGCTTCAACAAATGCCTGTAAAGCATCTGCTCCCACTTCCCTCACTGAACTTGTTACCCTATCCACGTTAGGGTCCATCACTGCGTTAAGGTCTCCACCTAATATCAGTGCTCCGTAAGGGAGTTTTAGGAGTAAGGAACATAGCTCAGGGAATGTCCCAGAGTGCATCCGAGGTGGGACGTATACTGAGCAGAGACTGATGTTCCGTCCTTCCCATACCCCAGTAAGTACCACATATCTACCTAATGGATCATGCCATGTCTTTAGCGGCACGTAGGGCAGCGTTGTTTTGATTAGTATTCCCACCCCCCTAGAGCCAGAGGTGAGCCCTGCATGTACCATTAATTTATAGCCAAATCTATCTAGTGCCCTGCAGGTGTAGCCCTTCAAATGCGTTTTTTGCAGCAGGACAATGTCTGGGGAGTGTCATTTAATGTATTGCTAGTTTCAAACACAGTGGTCCCTAAACAGAAGATTAAACAAACATGAATACTCAATCAGTACTATATTTGAAGCTGTCCAGCCGGACAGCTACTTTAACCCCTTCGCTGCTAGGCCTTTTCCCCCCCTGTGCTAAGCCTTTTTTTGGCTATTTGGGGTAGTTCGCGCTTAGGCCCCTGTAACTTTTTGACCACATAAGGTATCCACGCCAAATTTGCGTCCTTTTCTTCCAACATCATGGGGATTCTAAAGGTACCCAGGGTTTGTGGATTCCCCTGGAGGGGACCCAGAAATTAGCCAAAATACAGCTACATTTTGGTTTTTTTGGGAAAAATGGGAAAAAAGGGCTGCAAATGAAAGCGTCTGGGTTTTTCCCTGCAAATGGTATCAAAAAAGGGTTTGTGGGGATGAAATCACCATTTTCCCAGCTTTTAGGGAATGACAGACTTTTGTCAGCAAACCAACATTTTTTACACAGTTTTGGCATTTTTCTGGGACATAGCCTATTTTTGCTATTTTTTGTGCTTTCAACCTCCTTCCAGTTAATGGTAGAAATGTGTATGAAAGCAATAATGGATCCTGGAAACCTATACATTTCAGTAAAGTAGACAAAATTCTGAATTCAGCAAGGGGTCATTTGTGTAGATCCTTCAAGGTTTCTTTATAGAAACTAACAGTTATATATAGGAAAAATTGAAAATTAGTTGAAAAAAACAGCCTTTTGTGTTAATGTTTTCACCTGTAACTTCTTCTAATTATGACAGCTCTTTGAAAGCAATATACCGTTTCATCCGTAGGACCTTACTGGTTGTGACAATATATAGGACTTGTAGGTTCACCAAGAACCCGACGAACCCAGAGCCAAAACTGAGCAGCGACTCGCAATGGTTTTTTATTATGTACCGGGTATATAGCAATTATTCTGGGAAAATGTATACATGGAAAAATCGGTATGAAAGACACCTATGTATTTCTGAAATGGGAACAAAATATAGAGTTTAGAAACAGTAGATATTTGTACATTTCCGAAATTGGGAATACTCATACTAGCATGAGAATGATCGGGCATTTTTCAAAATTACTCCTTTTTTACATATTGTCTTTCATTTGGAAGGCAGAAATGCATTGAAAGTCTATAGGTAATAACAGTTGCTTTACAAATCTGAATTACCCTAAGTCTCCCGATAAAAATGGTACCTCACTTGTGTGGGTAGGCATAGTGCCCATGACAGGAAACGGCTCAAAACGCACACCACATTTTCACAATGAAAAATTACCCTTTTTTTGCAAAGTGCCTAGCTGTTGTTTTTTAACCCTAGCTCTGCCGGCACCTAGGGAAACCTAGCAAACCTATAGATTTTTGAAAACTAGACACCCAGGGTAATCCAGGATGGGGTGACTTGACTGGCTCTCACCAGGTTCTGTTACCCAGAATCCCTTGCAAACCTAAAAAAAATTCAAAAAACCCACATTTTCCTCACATTTCTGGGGTGGAATGTTCTGGAATCTGCGTGGATCCACAAATTTCCACCGACCCTGCATTCCCCAAAGTCTTCCCGAGAAAAATGGTACCTCACTTGCGTGGGTAGGCCTAGTGCCCGCGACAGGAAACGGCACAAAACGCAACGTGGACACACCACAATTTCACAGTGAAAAATGACCCTTTTTTGGCAAAGTGCCTAGCTGTAGTTTTGGAACCCTAGCTCTGCTGGCACCTAGGGAAACCTAGCAAACCTATACATTTTTGAAAAGTAGACACCCATGAGAATACAGGATGGGGTGACTTGACTGGCTCCCACCAGGTTCTGTTACCCAGAATCCCTTGCAAACCTAACAAATTGTAAAAAAAACCCCACATTTTCCTCACATTTCTGTGGTGGAAAGTTCTGGAATCTGCGTGGATCCACAAATTTTTACCCACCCCGCGTTCCCCAAAGTCTTCCGAGAAAAATGGTACCTCACTTGCGTGGGTAGGCCTAGTGCCTGCGACATGAAACGGCGCAAAACGCAACGTGGACACACCACAATTTCACAGTGAAAATTGACCCTTTTTTGGCAAAGTGCCTAGCTGTAGTTTTTTAACTTCGACTCGACTTCTTCTCGATTCTCCCGTTCTAGTGGACTCCGCCGCCCCCTCCTCAGGACCTCTTCCGGATAGGGATTCAGTCAGCAACCGATCAGCATGGCAGCCTGGAGCTCTTCTGTATGTTCTGAGAGTCTGTGCTCTGTCTTCGGTATCATCTGTTCTGACTAATTACTAATGCTATATTCTATTATACCCTTCTACGCCCATGTACCTCCCCTTAATGTTGCTAAAATATGGGACCACTACTTCTGATTGGGCACGGACAGGGGGTGGATTCTCGTACCATGTCAATTTTTGCCTAAATTGTGAAGCCTATTGTTTTTACGTTCCCGCCCCTTCAAATTAATACATTCACTTTATTTCCCACCCGTCTCACGACAAATGTTATACATTTTACAGGAGAAAAGTAACAATTCTATCCGCCGGAAACTTTGGGTACATCATCTTCGGCCAATAGGTCGTGGCCTTGGGAGACGTCCAAGTTGACTTCACTTGGCAGGCAGACAGGACACATGCGCAGAACCATCTGTCTCTCGAGTTTCAAGACACCAACCCAGGCCCAAGTTTACGACTTACTAAAAGTGCAAGAAGGAAATATTAAAATCACAAATAAAAAGTTTCACTGTATACCCACTTTCCCTAACTCTATTCCCATTTAATCATAATACTATCCTGCATTAGTAGCGTTAAGAAAACGACAATTTAATAATGACATGAGAGCAAGCTTAAGCATGTGAAAACATTTAGCGGCCATTTTAATGCACACTGCGCAGATGCAGAAGTTTCCCACCAAGCAAAGAAAGACGTCACACCATGAGATCAGGTTGCGACATGCGCAATAAAGTCCTGCGCTTTTAGCGGCCATCTTAGTTTATGGACAAGCGTTATTCATTAGTAAAACACATAGGCAAGTGTCTATCCCTTTCGTGTTTGTGAATGCAAGGATTAGTATTGACAGTACAAGTTTAATAAATTAATACTATGAGGAGGATTGCATACAAGCAAGTTTCAATTTTGAAACCTTGCTCCATCAATCCCCTCTCTGATGGCATTTCTGAGCCATCAAAAATACTACCCTCAATCAGATGCCAACTTCTAGCGATTCGTTTCATTCTCATTTTTACTTTTTCTATTCTTACAGTCTCCTTTTAATTTCTTGTATAAATCACTTCTCCATTCTTCTAGTTCAATTTCATCTAGTTTTCTCTTCTTTCCTTTTCCTGTCACTTTATATGTTCCATTCTTTCTACAGCATTTGCACCATATTGTTATTGCTATCCCTGCTACGGGTACTAATATTTGACCTATAAGTCCTTTCCCTACATTAGCAAACCAGGTTCCAATTGACGATATACTATTTGTCAATCTTTCCCATACACTATCAACTTCTAGTGGTTTAAGTTCTTTCTCAAGTTTAGTTATGTTCTGAATATACGTTCCAATTTCTGCACTCTTATCTGGAATATAAGTGCAACAATGTTTTGTCCTCAATAATTTACAGACTCCTCCCTCTTTTGCCAATAGAATGTCAAGAGCAAGTCGATTTTGCATCACCATAGATCTAATTGCAACCATTTCCGCATTAATCATTAGAAAACCTCCAGCAGTATCCGTTGATAAACGATCAACCACTGTAGACAATTTGCATATTTTCCTTGAGTTCAGAATTATTCCCACTGAAGGTATCAATGCACCAAATATATCACCTACGATTTCTGAAAAACTAGCTCTTTTACTACGTATTAATTCATTATTGTTTTCATTGCTTCCAGTGTTTCTTTTTACGTGGTATATCTTTGGAAATACTATTCCAAAATAACAACTTCCATACCACCGTGCAGGAAGCCTAAAGTAAGCCTTATTCCCGCATACATAATAAATTCCAGGAAAAACCGAATCAGTTCCTCCTTTGAGTCCCCAACCTCCAAGAATTAAAAAATTGTGTTCACATTCACTGGTACCGATGAAAACATTGTTATAATCAGTCTTTAACCTATGAAGATAAATTTTCCCTTTCTTCTCGAAATCCAGAGCCATTGCAGCTTGAGCTTTACCAGGTGTATAACTCCCTTCCTTTTCCGCCCAAAGTGGCAACTGAGCCTTATGCTCTGAAGCTTTCTTTTGAAAATCATGTCTTCTATCTTCTACTAAATTCAAAAATATCTTTTCTTCTTCTAGTAAAGAACATGTTAGATTGTGTCTATGTGCATGTGTTATGTCTATCGATTTCATTGTTAAGAAAAACTCTCCCATAAACTGTGCGTCTTGACTACTAAGCACTGGGTTCATACTCTTGCGAATTGGAACCTCAGAAAATATCACATCTAAGTTTGAATAATAATACTGTAGCCTACCTGTTCTATAAAATAAACTTGTTAATACACTACATGAGATGCCATATGTCAGGGGTAAATGATGATATGTTAATCCTTCTGCTACTGATTCAGGGCAATAGAGTAGAACTAATGGCAGAAGATGAGGCAGAAATTCATCATGAAGTAGCTGATAATGACAGTAGTTTAAATGTTTTCACAAAGTTATTGTTTCAATATGTAGAGACAATGGAAGTTAGTAATTGTTATGTCAATACAATAACAATTACTAACTTCCATTGTGTCTACATATTGAAACAATAACTTTGTGAAAACTACTGTCATTATCAGCTACTTCATGATGAATTTCTGCCTCATCTTCTGCCATTAGTTCTACTCTATTGCCCTTCATGTTTGCTGTCCTCCCTTTAGTTTCATTATTAATCTTCTTATCTATTATCATAAGGTAAGGAACTGCTACAATCAGGACTAACCATACTATAAGCACCAATACTAGACTACATATGCAGATTGCACAGCATCTCCTACAACAATTTCGTTTTGGTCTCCCAGTAACTCTATCATCAGGCATTTTTCGACAAGGAAGATTGCTCTTCTTATCTCTTCTTCTTTTCTTTAGAGGATTCTTTTGTTTAGTCAGGGTGGTCTTGTTTCTTCTTCGTATGTTAGTTCTGCACTTGTCCCTTCGCCACCACTGTCACTTGACTCTGAGCTTTCAAAATCTTCAAGAATGATATAAGTCCAGTCAGGACCTTTGAATTTGTTATTCACAAGTCTCAGTCTTTTACTTTTTCTTTTTCCTGACTTTTTCTCCTGTTCAGTTTGACTTGTCACTTCAGGTACTTGTTCTGGATCTTCACTTCTGGTTGTTATGTGGTATTTTACTCTTTTGATGACACTTGGCCAATGATCTCCTTTCCTTGTTTTCTTTGTTGGCACTGTTTCTCTGTTTTCGTTTTCCGCGATCTCGTTGTTTTCACCTCTTAATATTGTTTTGTTTTCTTCTGTTACTGCTTCTTTTGTTTGTTCTTTTTCAGGTCTGATTGGTTTCTCTTCAGTAGCTCCACTATGACTTTCAAAATTTTGACTTTGTTCCCTTTTTATTTCTTTATGTTCATTTGTATTAACCCCTTTTTCTTTAGTGAATTCTTCTTTATCTAACTGTTTCTGATCAGGGCTTATTGCACTGTGAACTTCTGCAGCCTGACCTGATTCTTCTAGACCTGTCTGTCCCTCTTCAAAGTTTATTAAATCTTCACTGTTTTTAGTCCAATTTTCTTTCCCTATCTGATTTAGTTCAGGATCTTTTACTGTCTTGTCTTCTTGATCCCGAACTGTTTCTTCTTCACCTATCTGATCTTCTTCAATTTCTTCCAATTTAGTTTGATTTCTTGTTCTGTGGTATACTTCAGGCACTTCTACCACTGGTATCCAATCCTGACTTGTGCTCGGTTGTTCTCCATCAGCTTCTCTCGAACCTCTAGCCTGAGATTCCTCAGCTGGGCAACCTTCAGCTTCTTCAGTGATTGGCGTTGTCTGTAGATTCTCTTCTTCAGGTTCTGGTACTCTCTTCGTGTGGCTTACGTGAATCCAATTAGGAAATCTTGCACATTTCACTGCTGTATTGGTGGTCAATATAACTTGACAAGGTCTGCTCCACCTGGGTGATAGACACGTTTCTCTGGTGTGATTCTTCACTACCACCCAATCACCAGGGTTCAGATCATGTTCTAGTTCAGGCTGCCTGGAAACTGCGTCTTCTCCAACCTGATGAGAGACAGAAAGCACGAGGTCAGCCAATCCTTTGCAATAATCCAAAACCATATCATCAGATATATTCACCAGTTTGTTTGTGGGAACATGTGTTTGTCTCATTGCTCTTCCCATCATTATTTCATGGGGGCTCAATCCTGTCGTTCCGTCAGGTATGCTTCTGATTCCCATCAAGACAAGTGGCAATGCGTCTGGCCACTCTAATGATGTTGATGCACACATTTTTCGCAATCTTGACTTTATAGTGCCATTCAATTGTTCAACCACTCCAGAAGCTTCTGGGCGATATGCACAGTGCAATTTCTGTTTTATTTGAAATGCTTCACAGATTATCTGAATAACTTCGCTGTTAAAGTGTTTTCCTCTATCTGATTCCAAAGATACTGGGAAACCAAACCTAGGTATGAGCTCACGTAGCAATAGTTTTGCGACTGTAATGCTGTCATTTCTTCTAGTAGGGTAAGCCTCCACCCACTTTGAAAACAGACACACTATGACTAGTATGTATTTCTGCCCTCTGCATGGGGGTAACTGTATGAAGTCGAACTGGAGTCTTATAAATGGGCCCTCTGCCTTTCCAATCTTTCCAAACCCAATTATCGTTTTCCTACCTGGATTGTGCATTTGGCAAATTAGACATCTCTGGCAAAGACTCTCTGCAACAGCCCTGAATTTGGGATTGTACCAATTTTGTCTGAACAGTCTAATCATCGCATCTCTCCCTATGTGTGTGTCTCCATGATGCATTCTAGCCATTTGTGAGAGTAAACAGTCTGGCATGACTGGTCTGCCATCTGCACTGATCCACACTTCATCTTCTCCTCTTTGGGAGCAACCCACTTTGATCCACAAATTTTTCTCACTTTCATCAACCTCATCTTGCAATTTCTTCACCTCATTCCAAGTTTCTGGTGGCATATACAGCATAAGTTGGCAGCTGATTCCCATTCTTTCCACCCTCTTATTGACTGACGTTCTGGTTTTGGCACAATGTTGAGCCACCAAGTCTGCATATCTGTTGCCGACTACCACCCAGTCATCTCCTGACTGGTGTGCGGCACATTTCACCACAGCCAATTCTTTTGGTGATTGTATTGCTTCTAGCAATTCCCTTACAAATTGTCCATTTTTAATAGGGGATCCTGAAGAAGTCATGAAATCCCTCTGCATCCACAGTTGGCCAAAATCGTGCACAACCCCGTAACCATATTGACTATCTGTAAATATGGTCACTCTCTGATTCCTCCCAATTTTGCAAGCTTTTATCAAAGCACTCAATTCAGCTACTTGTGCAGATTTTACTCCTGGTAAATAGGATGCTTCAACTATTCCAGTTAATTCACATACTGCATAGGCAGCAGTTAGTTTGACATGATCCATCGACAAATAACTCCCTGTCTGGCTTTTTAAGAGGCTGTTCCTCAATGTCTGGACGTGGTTTTGTACATAATTCTGTAATCTGTACACAATCATGTTCATCTTCTTCGTCATCTTTATTTGTTTCATGATATGGGTCTGGCAATAGATTTGCTGGATTTATTATTGTACACCTTACCATGGTCACATTTTCAGCACCCATTATTATTCTCTCATATTTAGTCAGCCGACTAGGAGTAAGATGCTGAGTTCGGGTTCTTGTCAATAGAATCACAATTGCATGTGGAACATACACTTTTACAGGATGTCCCATCACAATTGACTCGCTTTGTTCAATACTCAAACACGTTGCTGCTACTGCTTTCAAGCATCCTGGCAACGCGGCTGCTACTGGGTCCAATGTAGCAGAAATATATGCTATAGGACGTCTGTCTAGTCCATGTCTCTGAGTTAGTACAGAAAGTGCACAGTTTTCTCTCTCTTGACAGAATAATGCGAATTCTCTTTTATAATCAGGCATGCCTAAGGCAGGTGCTGAACAAAGTGCGTTTCTCAATTTTACAAAAGCTTCTACACTTTCATCCTCCCACTCAACAGGGTCCTTTGCTTTCTTTTTCGTCATGTTAATTAAGGGCTTAGCCAACATGGAAAAATGTGGTATCCATTGTCGACAGTATCCTACTATTCCTAGGAACATCCGCACTTGTCTTTGGGTTACAGGCATTTGCATTCTCTTTATTAATTCTACTCTTTCAGAGGTTATTCTTCTTTTTCCCCTCTCAATTTGATGTCCCAAATATTTAACTGCTGTCCTGCAAAACTGTAACTTTTCAGGTGAGACTTTATGCCCTTCCTCAGCCAAAAGATTTAATAATGCTATGGAATCAACAACACAGTCTTCTCTGGTGGTCGACGCTACTAATAAGTCGTCGATATATTGAACTAAAACTGAGCTTCCTGGCATCACTAGTTTTTCAAGGCACTTTTTCAGTATCTGGTTGAAAATGGAAGGACTTTCTGTGTACCCCTGAGGAACACGAGTCCACACATAGACTTTGTTCTCAAATTTAAATGAGAAAAGATACTGGCTGTCTGGATGCAATGGTATTGAAAAGAATGCTTGACATAAATCAATTACTGTGAACCATCCTGCATTCCAAGGAATCTGATATAATATTACTGCAGGATTTGGTACAATAGGACAACATGGTTCTACAATCTTATTTATTTTCCTCAGGTCCTGAACAATCCTATATTTTCCACTAGGTTTCTTTAGTCCCATGATTGGTGAATTGCATGGACTACTCATTACTTCTTTTAGAATGTTTTGTTTTACCATTCGATTGATTTCTTCAATGACTCCTGCTTTTACTTCTGCACTCATTTTGTACTGTTTAGTATTTGGGAAAATCGCACCCTCTTTTACAGTAATTTGAACTGGATCTATTTTTGCCATAAGTCCTGCTTCTTTCCCAGTGAAATCCCATACTATTTGGTTTACTGTACCTTTTAATTCTTCTGGCAACTCATCTTTTGTTATCAACGAAAACATTTCATCTATTTCTGTACCTTGTTTTGCAACCATAATTTTATATACATGGTCCTCATCGGGTGTCTGAACTGCCACACCATCCGGCGTGCAGAAAATTGTACAGTTCATTTTGCACAATAAATCTCTACCTATTAAATTCACTGGGCTAGAATCGCACACTACAAATTGGTGCATTTCTCTGAAGTTTCCAATTTTAACTTCCATTGGTTCTGTAAGAGGTGTTCTAATTCTTTGATTAGCTACCCCTACTACTTGGATATCTTCACCAGAGAGAGGAAGGTCTGGGATGTCTGCTGATCTCACAGTAGACCTGGTAGCACCAGTGTCCAAAAGGAAAGTAATATCATTACCTTTCACATTTCCTTCAACATATGGACCAGACTGATCTACCTGTAAGGATGCGCCAAGTATGCACTCCTTCTTCCCCTCTCCTAGGCACCGTCATGAGTCGAATTTACAGTAATTGTCCTGCAAAAGAAATTGTGATGTCATATAATCATTCTTACCACTTCCTCCTGAGTATCCGATGTCTGTACCGTGTTTTGCTCTGTTTACATTACCCTGAACAGGTGGAGGTGGCAACTGATTCTGGGGATTTACACCCTGCTGTGAGTCATTCTGCGTCTGTTGATTTAAGTTTTGATTTGGGCCATTATTATTTCGAATCTTTTTACACTCGTCCTTCCAATGCCCCAATTTTCCGCATCCATGACAAGGAAATTTCTTTTTAGCTTCTTCTCTACTCATTCGTCCTCTAAATTTTCCACCATTCCCAATATCACCACTCGTTCCAGAATCTTTTCCTGAATTTTCACTCGGATTTTCCAAATTAATTCCCTGTTTCTCAGCCATTTTCACCTGTGCCCACATCACTTTTTCCTGCAATTTCTTGTGTCTATCCTCAATATCGTCTCCACAATATTTTGCATACTTCAAAATTTCATCTATGGGCTTTCCCTGCCAACACAGCATGTGTTGTTTAATCATCTGGCAAATCTCTGGCTTCAGACCATAAACAAACCGATACACAAACTGACTCATATTCTTGTCTCCAATGTCCTCAAATCCACTATACTGTTTAAACACCTGTAATAGGCGCTCATAGTAAGAATGTACTGTTTCACTGGCTTCTTGGGTAGTTCGATCTATTTTCACCCAATCTGTTTCTTTCGGTGGTATCTTTCCTTTCAGGTATGTTATCACTTGCTGATACTTTTTCATCACATCACTTGACGGGGCACCTGTCTTTGGATCTCTGGGATACTCATCACTAGGCCAATCCACTGTGATCTTACAATCTGTCCATAAATCGGCAGGTACCACTATGTCAAACAGACCATCCAAATCCTTCAACAATACCTTTGACACCTTCACAAACCTTTCAACCTGCTTGTACCATTCAATTGGTTTTTCCCTCAGCTTTGGAAAATCATTCGTAAATGATAAAATATCCTGTCTGCTCCATGGGACATGTACATATCCTCCTCCCGCAACTTCTCGCATTGGATACATTTGATCTGCTTTTCCTGCTTCCTTCATCACATATTCAGATGCTGTTCTACTTGTTCGTGCTTCTTCCTTTTTCTTAGCCCACCTAGATCTCCATTTATCTAGATCTCCCCATTTTTGTAAAACTAACATTAATTCTCTTATTTGCAGTCTTCTTCCAGATGCATTCATATTCTCTAAATCCTTGTCTGAAAATTCTGCTCTATAGGGTTTCTGTAGTACTTTTGATCTCCCTATTTCAATTCCCATCTGTAGTGCTAGATTGGACAATTTTTCATGAAATACCCTCACATTTCTAGTGATACTTCTGCACAGGAACAATAATTCTTCTTCATCATAGGTATTCAAGCGTTCTACTCCTACATTTCCTGCTATTATTTCTTCTTATTCAACTTTTAATTTATAGATATCCAGTACTTTTGGAGGCGTGCACTGTTTAACTAACCCTTGTACCCATCTTTCTAGATCTTCAGGTGTTACTATGGTAGCACTTTTTGTTCCTGATGAAGTTACTAAACTTACATCTTTTGAACCTCCAGGTACATCTCTTCTTGGAGTGTTATTTACAGAACCTCGAATAGGTAAATCCATGAGTGATATTGTGGATTCACAGTCACTAAATTGATCCTCAATTATAACTGGAGCTTCAGGTTTGGGGTTACTCACAGGAGTATTCATAGGAGTCGGTACAGATATCAATGGAGGGCAGTTTCCTTGAGTACCATATAATGGAACTACTGGACCAATTGTTACAGGAATAGTCAATGAATCAGGATGTACTTTTATCTGTGTTATTTTCCGTACTAATTCTGCTCTAGTCTTTTCTAAAGCTTCCTTTTCTTTGTCATGAAGTATTCTAGTCGGGGTGAATTCATGCATTACCTTTGGTACCATTTGAGTTTGTGGTGGTGGGCATCCACTTGTCCCTTCCTGATATGGTGGGGGATTTCTTAACATTTCCTCCATAAATTCGTCTTCAGACTCCTCATTTCTCATTAAATGTTTTGTCTTTTCTGTACATTTTCCTCCTGATTTTTCTCCTTCTGTGAATAATGGATACAATCCCTCTGTAATCATTGCCCTTCTCCATTGTTTCATCTGACCCTCTCTTGACTCACGTAAATATCTGGGGTAAAATCCTGGGTAACTCCTATTACTTCTAGATCTATCCCGCTCAAATGCCTGTTTCCCATTCTTCTAGCGCTTCATACTGGGTTAATCTAGGTCTGGGTTCTAAATCATTCATCCTCAATCTCAAGTTTTGAAGAATTCGCCCAATGAACGTGCCATTTTCAGGAAATGCTAATATTTCATCATTTTTGGTGTATTCTATCCAATTCTCCATCCATACACAAGTATGATAACCTCTTTCCATCATCATAAATGATGCTGGCGTTTTAGCTGGTGGAATAATAATTCCTTCTCTAGTTTTGATTGGTTTGTCCTTTTTAAAATAATTCTTAATCTTTTGCAAAAATGACATTTTTCTCCTTTCTCCATACATTCTATCTAATCTTCTGTGTACAAAATTATATTCTGCAAAACCTAGGAATCTCCTATCCGGACGAGTTCCTGTTATTCTGCAAAACCTAGGAATCTCCTATCCGGACGAGTTCCTGTTAAAGTCGGATCGCGTTTTAACATGCAATCCTTATCCACTAAGAATTTTGCTTCTATAATTTCGTCTAATCAAATGTCTGCTACCTTTTATTTCCGAGCCAATCCTTGCGCGGCCTTTTGGTGACGTTTCTCTGTCAACCCCTCCTTTACAATCCGCTCTTTCCTGTCCTTGTGGTTTAACCAATCCCAGCGCGGCACCTGTGACGTCAGTACTACTCCTGACTACTGACCCCTCCTTTACAAGAGTCTCTCCACACCCGCTATTTCAACCTATCACAGCGCGGCGTTTGTGACGTCAGCTCCCTCTCCGGCAACTGACCCTCCCTTTACAAAATTACGCAAACTTATTTTCTCTATAAATCTTAATTAAATTTCAGTAACAACATAAGACATTCGCTATCGTGCCAGTTTCCACTAATTTCGAAAAAGATAGTTTCTTCTACACTTTAGTAAAACCCTTCCGTTTACTAATACATACACTACGAGTAAAACACTTCCGTCTACTCTTCACACAAGCTCCAGAAGTACCTGTTACTTCTTCAATGTTACCCTTACTAGGTGATATAACATCAAATTTTTATCAGCGTACCCTTTTTGCTATTACTCACACGCATAGATTCCCTAACAAGTACTTGAAGTCCTGCTTAACTTCTCAGTACTATTTCTGCCTGACAGATAACCTCACTGCAGTATGGCTTCCACTTGCCACCCACTATTCTTTTTCCCTACCCCGGGGTATTCTGGACAACATATAACAAAACTCAAAAAAATTTAAGCGGATGTTAGTTCATAAAAATACAAATAAATTTCTCATTACCCAATTAACAAAGAGTAACAACAACCGTCCTCTGCTTACCAGAAAACTGATCCAGCACAATATTAGCCAACAGCATTCATACACCATATACTCACTTGGGCCCATACATTCACACTACACTAATACTTACGCTGGGTGTCAGATGTACTCTTTATCAAAAATCCCTGCTACCAATTACCTTCTGATTGAAGAGTAATAACTTACCAATGGATCCTTTGCTAATTGGGAAGTTTAAAATGAGTGACATTCATTATAGTACATTATCCTGAAATAATCACTGAGTCAGGAAGTTTTAAAATGTTTATCTAAAGTTTTAGCAGAGTAAAATACAGAAAACACGGTACTTGATCGAAATACCCAAGAGAAAGCATAGGAACGAATTCTCTAATAAATGACAGTGTTTACGGAAATAAGAGAGGATAGAGACAGCAGCGCAACTAAAGGTTGCAGTATAGTTACCTAAATACGAGAACCAAGCCCCTTAGCCAAGGAGTTGGAAAAGATAGGACCCTGTAAGGATGAAGAGCAAAGACCTCCTTCAGGATCAGGACAGGACTGGTGACCTCTCTATAACGACGCCTGCGCCGTTCCCCTCTCTGGCACTCGACTTCTTCTCGATTCTCCCGTTCTAGTGGACTCGCCGCCCCCTCCTCAGGACCTCTTCCGGATAGGGATTCAGTCAGCAACCGATCAGCATGGCAGCCTGGAGCTCTTCTGTATGTTCTGAGAGTCTGTGCTCTGTCTTCGGTATCATCTGTTCTGACTAATTACTAATGCTATATTCTATTATACCCTTCTACGCCCATGTACCTCCCCTTAATGTTGCTAAAATATGGGACCACTACTTCTGATTGGGCAGGGACAGGGGGTGGATTCTCGTACCATGTCAATTTTGGCCTAAATTGTGAAGCCTATTGTTTTTACGTTCCCGCCCCTTTCAAATTAATACAATTACTTTATTTCCCACCCGTCTCACGACAAATGTTATACATTTTACAGGAGAAAAGTAACAATTCTATCCGCCGGAAACTTTGGGTACATCATCTTCGGCCAATAGGTCGTGGCCTTGGGAGACGTCCAAGTTGACTTCACTTGGCAGGCAGACAGGACACATGCGCAGAACCATCTGTCTCTCGAGTTTCAAGACACCAACCCAGGCCCAAGTTTACGACTTACTAAAAGTGCAAGAAGGAAATATTAAAATCACAAATAAAAAGTTTCACTGTATACCCACTTTCCCTAACTCTATTCCCATTTAATCATAATACTATCCTGCATTAGTAGCGTTAAGAAAACGACAATTTAATAATGACATGAGAGCAAGCTTAAGCATGTGAAAACATTTAGCGGCCATTTTAATGCACACTGCGCAGAAGCAGAAGTTTCCCACCAAGCAAAGAAAGACGTCACACCATGTGATCAGGTTGCGACATGCGCAATAAAGTCCCGCGCTTTTAGCGGCCATCTTAGTTTATGGACAAGCGTTATTCATTAGTAAAACACATAGGCAAGCGTCTATCCCTTTCGTGTTTGTAAATGCAAGGATTAGTATTGACAGTACAAGTTTAATAAATTAATACTATGAGGAGGATTGCATACAAGCAAGTTTCAATTTTGAAACCTTGCTCCATCAATAGCTCTGCCGCCACCTAGGCAAACCTAGCAAACTTATACATTTTTGAAAACTAGACACCCAGGGGAATCTAGGATGGGGTGACTTGACTGGCTCCCACCAGGTTCTGTTACCCAGAATCCCTTGCAAACCTAAAAAATTGTCAAACAAACCACATTTTCCTCACATTTCTGTGGTGGAAAGTTCTGGAATCTGCGTGGATCCACAAATTTCCACCCACCCCGCGTTCCCCAAAGTCTTCCGAGAAAGATGGTACCTCACTTGTGTGGGTAGGCTTAGTGCCCGTGACATGAAACGGCACAAAATGCAACGTGGACATACCACAATTTCAAAGCGAAAAATTACCCTTTTTTGGCAAAGTGCCTAGCTGTAGTTTTTGAACCCTAGCTCTGTCGGCACCTATGCAAACCTAGCAAACCTATACATTTTTGAAAACTAGATACCCAGGGCAATCCAGGATGGGGTGACTTAACTGGCTCCCACCAGGTTCTGTTACCCAGAATCCCTTGCTAACCTAAACAATTGTAAAAAAAAACACATTTTCCTCACATTTCTGTGGTGGAAAGTTCTGGAATCTGCGTGGATCCACAAATTTCCAACCACCCCGCATTCCCCAAAGTCTTCCAAGAAAAATGGTACCTCACTTGCGTGGGTAGGCCTAGTGCCCGCAACATGAAACGGCGCAAAACGCAATGTGGACACACCACAATTTCACAGAGAAAAATGACCCTTTTTTGGCAAAGTGCCTACCTGTAGTTTTTGAACCCTAGCTCTGCCGGCACCTAGGCAAACCTAGCAAACCTATACATTTTTGAAAACTAGACACCCAGGGCACTCCAAGATGGGGTGACTTGACTGGCTCCTACCAGGTTCTGTTACCCAGAATCTCTTGCATACCTAAAAAATTGTCAAAAAAAACACATTTTTCTCACATTTCTGTGGTGGAAAGTTCTGGAATCTGCGTGGATACACAAATTTCCAACCACCCCGCGTTCCCCAAAGTCTTCCAAGAAAAATGGTACCTCACTTGCGTGGGTAGGCCTAGTGCCCGCAACAGGAAACGGCGCAAAACGCAACGTGGACACACCACAATTTCACAGCGAAAAATGACCCTTTTTTGGCAAAGTGCCTAGCTGTAGTTTTTGAACCCTAGCTCTGCCGGCACCTTGGAAAACCTAGCAAACCTATACATTTTTGAAAACTAGACACCCAGGGAAATCCAGGATGGGGTGACTTGTCTGGCTCTCACCAGGTTCTGTTACCCAGAATCCCTTGCAAACCTAAGAAATTGTCAAAAAAACCACATTTTCCTCACATTTCTGTGGTGGAAAGTTCTGGAATCTGCGTGGATCCCCAAATTTCCACCCACCCCGCGTTCCCCAAAGTCTTACGAGAAAAATGGTACCTCACTTGCGTGGGTAGGCCTAGTGCCCGCGACAGGAAACAGCACAAAACGCAACGTGGACACACCACAATTTCACAGCGAAAATGACCCTTTTTTGGCAAAGTACCTAGCTGTAGTTTTTTAACCCTAGCTCTGCCGGCACCTAGGGAAACCTACCAAACCCACACATTTCTGGAAACTAGACACCCGGGGGAGTCCAGCGAGGTATGGCTTGTGTGGGTCCCCCAACATTCTCCTACCCAGAATCCCCTGCAAACCTCAAATTTCGCAGAAAAAATCGCTTTTTTCTCAAATTTCTGTGTGGGAAAGTTCTGGAATCTGCGTGGATCCACAAATTTCCTCCCACCCAGCGTTCCCCCAGGTCTCCCGATAAAAATGGTACCTCACTTGCGTGGGTGGGTCAAGGACCCGCGGCAGGCAAGAGCCCAAAACCTATTGAGGCGACATCAAAATTACCTGTCACAAACCAACCTGGTTTTGCAAGGGGGTCCCATGGGTTTTGGCCCTGGGCTCGGCGGCCATCTAGGGAAACCTACCAAACCCACACATTTCTGGAAACTAGACACCCGGGGGAGTCCAGCGAGGTATGGCTTGCGTGGGTCCCCCAACATTCTCCTACCCAGAATCCCATGCAAACCTCAAATTTGGCTGAAAAAAATCACTTTTTCTCAAATTTCTGTGTGGAAGTTCTGGAATCTGCGTGGATCCACAAATTTCCTCCCACCCAGCATTCCCCCAGGTCTCCCGATAAAATGGTACCTCACTTGCGTGGGTGGGTCAAGGACCCGCGGCAGGCAAGGGCCCAAAACCTATTGAGGCTGACATCAAAATTACCTGTCACCCAACCTGGTTTTGCAAGGGGGTCCCATGAGTTTTGGCCCTGGGCTCGGAGGCCATCTAGGGAAACCTACCAAACCCACACATTTCTGGAAACTAGACACTCGGGGAGTCCAGCGAGGTATGGCTTGCGTGGGTCCCCCAACATTCTCCTACCCAGAATCCCCTGCAAACCTCAAATTTTGCTGAATAAATCACTTTTTTCAAATTTCTGTGTGGAAAGTTCTGAAATCTGCGTGGATCCACAAATTTCCTCCCACCCAGCGTTCACCCAGGTCTCCCGATAAAAATGGTACCTCATTTGCGTGGGTAGGCATAGTGGCTGCAACAGGAAATGGCCCAAATCGTACTGTGGAGAGTTCAAAATTACCTATAAGAAAACAACCTGGTTTTGGGGGGGGCACCTGAGATTTTGGCCCCGGGCTCGGCGGCCATCTTGGGAAAGTGCCAAACCCAAACATTTCTGAAAACTATCCACCCGGAGGAGTCAAATGAGGTATGGCTTGCGTGGATCCCGCAACGTTTTCCTACCCAGAATGCCAGGCAAACCTCAATTTTAGCTGAAAAAAACACGTTTTCCACATATTTTTGTGTGGAATCACCATGCCGGCACAAATGTTCTACCCCACAGCGTTCCCCTGAGTCTCCCAAGTAAAATGATACTTCACTTGTGTGGGTGGGGCAAGGGCCTGTGACTGGGAAGAGCCCAAAACATAGGGAATAAGGGTATAGCACCGAGAATTCTAAGCGCTACATTTTTTTAAAAATACGTTTTTAGCCAATTCTGCATTGGACAGCCACACAAGTGAGGTATCATTTTACTCGGGACACTAAGGAGAACGCTGTGGGGTAGGACATTTGTGCCGGCACGGTGATTCCACACAAAAATATGTGGAAAATGTGGGTTTTTTCAGCTAAATTTGAGGTTTGCCTGGCATTCTTGGTAGGAAAACGTTGGGGGATCCACACAAGCCATACCTCATTGGACTCCCCCGGGTGTCTAGTTTTCAGAAATGTTTGGGTTTGGTACTTTCCCAAGATGGCCGCCGAGCCCGGGGCCAAAATCTCAGGTGCCGCCCCCCCCAAACCAAGTTGTTTTCTTCTAGGTAATTTTGAACTCTCCACAGTACGATTTGGGCCATTTCCTGTTGCAGCCACTATGCCTACCCACGCAAGTGAGGTACCATTTTTATCGGGAGACCTGGGGGAACGCTGGGTGGGAGGAAATTTGTGGATCCACGAAGATTCCAGAACTTTCCCTCACAGAAATTTGAGAAAAAAGTGATTTTTTTCTGAAAAATTTGAGGTTTGCAGGGGATTCTGGGTAGGAAAATGTTGGGGGACCCACGCAAGCCATACCTCGCTGGACTCCCCCGGGTGTCAAGTTTCCAGAAATGTGTGGGTTTTGTAGGTTTCCCTAGATGGCCGCCGAGCCCAGGGCCAAAAATTCATGGGACCACCCTTGCAAAACCAGGTTGGTTTGTGACAGGTAATTCTGATGTCGCCTCAATAGGTTTTGGGCCCTTGCCTGCCGCGGGTCCTTGACCCACCCACGCAAGTGAGATACCATTTTTGTTAGGAGACCTGGGGGAACGCTGGGTGGGAGGAAATTTGTGGATCCACGCAGATTCCACAACTTTCCCACACAGAAATGTGAGAAAAAAGTGATTTTTTCAGCGAAATTTGAAGTTTGCAGGGGATTCTGGGTAGGAGAATGTTGGGGGACCCACGCAAGCCATACCTCGCTGGACTCCCCCAGGTGTCTAGTTTCTAGAAATGTGTGGGTTTGGTAGGTTTCCCTAGATGGCCGCCGAGCCCAGGGCCAAAAACTCATGGGACCCCCTTGCAAAACCAGGTTGGTTTGTGATAGGTCATTTTGATGTTGCATCAATAGGTTTTGGGCCCTTCCCTGCCGCAGGTACTTGGCCCACCCATACAAGTGAGGTACCATTTCTATTGGGATACTTGGAGAAATGCTGGGGGGTTGGAAATTTGGTGTTACTTTATGTAGCGTGAAAATTTGAGCACAATAATGCAAGGAAAATGTCACAGTCGCATTTTGAGGTTTGCAGGACATTGTGGGTAAGATAACTTGTTGGGATCCACAAGAGAGACATCACCATGTACTCCCATGGGTGTTTAGTTTACGACAAAATCTACAGTTGGTAGGTTATTCTTAGATGAAATGTACACCTTGGCAGAGAGACAAAAAAGACAAAGATTACTGCACAGCCATCTATTCCTCAAGCACACACACATACTGGTTGGATTTGGCATGAGGGCGAGTGATGGTTCAGTATATAAAATTTTATTAACAAGAGATTTCACAAAAATGAAATGCACTGTCAATAATTGAAACGACAAAAAACTGAACCAATGACTCGCAGCTCGTGAGCTGTAAAGTCATGTCAAGGCACCAACCGCTTGACAGGCCATTCACACACCTTTCATACATGATACACACAAGACCATTCACACCACCAGGCAAAAAACCAACACATTACAACATTCACAAAAAGGGACAAGGTACACCCTGCTTGACAAAAACAGAAAATAATTTTTTTTCTACACAACCACCTATTTCTCAAGCACACATACATACTGGTTGGATTTGGCACGAGGGTGAGTGATGGTTCAGTATATATAGTTGTATTAACCAGAGATTTCACAAAAAAGAAATGCACTGTTAATAATTGAAAGGACGAGAAACTGAACTAGTGACTCACAGCTCGTGAGCTGTAAAGCCACGACAAGGCACCAACCTCTTTACAGGCCATTCATACACCTTTCATACATGTGACACATACAAAACCATTCACACCGCCAGCCGCGGGCCCAGCACATTACAGCACTCACACCAGCAGACAGCGCCATTCAAGGGCCCATCACTTTCACACGCCCACATTCCTGACACAGCAACCACACTAGCTCACAGATTGCGTGGAGTGGCGTTTGGCTAGCAGTGTGTGTACTGACCAGCAGCAAGTCACTACTCACACACCGCCAGCCAAGCGCCCGTCCATGCACACCGCCAGCCAAGCGCCAGTCCACGCACACCGCCAGCCAAGCGCCAGTCCACGCACGCCAGCCAAGCGCCAATCCACGCACACCGCCAGCCAAGCACCAATCCATGCACACCGCCAGCCAAGCGCCAGTCCACTCACCGCCAGCCAAGTACCAGTCCACGCACACCGCCAGCCAAGCGCAAATCCACACACACCGCCAGCCAAGCGCCAATCCACGCACACTGCCAGCCAAGCTCCAGTCCACTCACCGCCAGCCAAGCGCCAGTCCACGCACACCGCCAGCCAAGCGCCAGTCCACGCACACCGCCAGCCAAGCACCAGTCCACGCACACCGCCAGCCAAGCACCAGTCCACGCACACAGCCAGCCAAGCGTCACTCCACGCACACAGTCAGCCAAGCGCCAGTCCACGCACACCGTCATCAATTGTTTTAACAAGAATAAAAACACAAACAAATTGCAACTAGATACAAAACTATAACTACAAAAACAACAGCAGTAACTAAAGACATCATTCTAATGCCAACAGTGAAACTAAACAGCAACTATATAAAACCATACAGACCAGGCAGTACACTATTAGACTCACGGTTGCTCCCAAAAACTCTTTCAAGTGTGATACAATCTGAAACATGTGGGCACACACAGCCCAGGATTAGAAGGACAATCGGCACAGTGGATACGACTCTCCTTCCGCATACCTCTTCGCAAACAGACTCTACATCTCTTACAGGGATTGTTTTTTTTGGGCGTGGGAGGAATTAAATCGGGAAAGTGGCGCTCTTTCAATCTAGCCACATCCTCCACCTCCCCAACTCTAGGAACACTTGCCTGTTCCACAACAACAAGGCTGCTAATCACAGACTCCTGAAACTGAACAAAAGTCATCTTTGACGCAGGAGAACACTCCTTGAACACAACAAAAGCATTAAAAGTTGCTAAATTGAAGAGATGGATGGCCAACTTCTAATACCAAATGTAAGCCTTACCAACAGCAGTGTAAGGTTCCAAACTCTGATCTACTCTATCGACACCACCCATGTGCTTATTGTAGTCTACAATGCACACAGGTTTGCGCACTTCAGCAACCTGACCCCAAACAGTCACAGGTGAAGTACTCTCATCATGGATGGTAGTCAGCATGTACACATGCCTCCTGTCCACAAATTTCACAGCTAGCAGTTCCTCACTACGCAAGGCACTGCACTGTACCCTCTGAAGCTTTTTGCAAACAAGCTCTTTTGGGTAACCTTTACGGTTAGAGCAGATTGTGCCACAAGCAAAAGTGTCCACTTTAAACAATTCCTTAAACAATGGCACAGCAGTGTAGAAGTTATCAAGGTACAAATGGTGACCTCTGTTAAACAGTCCTCTAGCAAGTTCCCACACAATTTTCTCTGAAACTCCTAAAGTGGACGGACAACCAGGGGGGTCAATAGTGGAATCCTTACCAGTGTACACCCTGAACTTAAAGACATATCCTGTCCTACTCTCAGACAACATATACAGCTTAATTCCATAACGTGCCCTCTTGCTAGGAATGTACTGCCTAAAAACCAAACGGCCCTTGAACAGGACCAAAGACTCATCAATAGATATTTCTTTGCCTGGAGTATAGATCTCTGAAAATCGATCTACAAAGTGATCAAGAACAGGCCGAATCTTAAAAAGACGGTCACAGTCAGGGTGATCTTGTGGCAACGCCAAAGCATTATCAACAAAATGCAGCATCTGAAGCAAAAGTAAATACCGATCACGACTCATAATTGCAGGAAATATGGCCGTTGCCATCAAGGGACTGGTAGACCAATATGAAGCCAGGGACGGCTTCCTTATCAAGCCCATCAAAAAAGTCAAACCCAAAAACCTCTTCATCTCATCCAGATTTGTGGGAGTCCACCGGGTAGCTCTAGAGCGGGGCCTAAGTCTGGCATTGTTGTCCCTCAAATACTGTTCTGCATACAAATTAGTCTGCTCAACTATCTCAGCCAAAAATACATCATCCATAAACAACTGAAAAAACTGTATAGGCAAAAAAAATTCACAATTCACTCTACACCCTGCATCACCACTAAAGGCAGGCAACACCGGCTGCACCATGTTTAGATCAACCCAGAGTCCAGCACTACCAATGGGAAGCCTTACAGCCCCAGGCTGCAATCCAGATGCCTCTTGCACCATCGGCACATCGGTGCCCTCCTCTAAAACAGGCACTTCATCCGCACTGAGAGTAGCTTCATCCACACCGAGAGTAGCTTCATCCGCACTGAGAGTAGCTTCATCCGCACTGAGAGTAGCTTCATCATCCGATGATTCCATGTGGAGAAAAAACTCACTGCCTGAATCTTCCCCTCCCTCCTCTCCCTCAGACTCACTGTCAGTCTCATAATCATGGTCAGAGGAAGAATCAAAAAGCATACCAACCACCTGCTGAGCAGTAATTCTACGGCTAGCCATAATCCTTACTAATAAAGGTAACTGGTCAACAACAACAAACACTTTGTAAAATAAGTAATAAACAAAATGCGTCTTTATCACAAAGACCTATATACTCCAAAACTATACCACTCACTTGCCAGAAGCAGCTAGACTCACCACCACCTACTCTGCACAGACACAGTAAGGATCAACAATATCCCACTAAAAATGAAAAAGAAAATTACACATAAGACAATGCAAAACACATCGCAAAGAATTTCATGCTCAAAACACTAACTAAATATGCTGCCATTATCACACCCCCTACAAAAAATTCATTCATGCATGACAATAATACTCATTTGGAGTAAACACAACAAAAATGTTTTTCTTACCAAATAAATGCAACTACGCAAAACTGCAGAACAACCACTGCCGAAACCGCAAACAAGAATCAAAAGCTTTACACTAGAATAAAAAGGAGAAAAAACATTACAATCACATATGCAAATATGCACCAGCCAAGCTAAGGGATAGGTGGGCCTAAGAGTATAAATAAAATATTCACCCCCGTAAAAGGGGAGCAACCCTTGCCCAAGGGGCCACTCCCCACAGTTAGTCCCTGGTGGTCTAGTGGGCTTTTAAAATTAAATTAAGTGGCGAGATCTGCCCCCAGTTAGTCCCTGGTGGTCTAGTGTGCATCTCAAACAAAATTGCATGGCGAAATCTCAGACAAAAACATTGCCCCAGTGGGGAGTGACCCTTGCCCAAGGGGCCACTCCCCACAGTTAGTCCCTGGTGGTCTAGTGGGCTTTTACATTTTTAATTATTGGTGAGATCTGCCCCCCCTCCAGAGGAGCAGACAGCCAAAAACATTGCCCCCAATGGGGAGTGACCCTTGCCCAAGGGAGCACTCCCCACAGTTAGTCCCTGGTGGTCTAGTGGGCTTTTAAATTTTAAATTATTGGCACGATCTGCCCCCGCAGGGGCGCAGACCGCCAAAACATATGGGCCCCGAAAGGGGAGCGACCCTTGCCTAAGGGGCCGCTCCCCGCACGCTGTTTAGGCATTTATATTTAAAAAAACATTGCCCCCAATGGGGAGTGACCCTTGCCCAAGTGGCCACTCCCCAGTTAGTCCCTGGTGGTCTAGTGGGCTTTTAAATTTTAAATTATTGGCGAGATCTGCCCCCCCCAGGGGGGCAGACCGCCAAAACATATGTGCCCCAAAAGGGGAGCGACCCTTGCCTAAGGGGCCGCTCCCCGCATGCTGTATTGGCTTTTAAATTTAAAAAAAACATTGCCCCCAATGGGGAGTGACCCTTGCCCAAGGGGCCACTCCCCAGTTAGTCCCTGGTGGTCTAGTGGGCTTTAAATTTTAAAATATTGGGAGATCTGCCCCCCCAGACCGCCAAAACATATGGGCCCCAAAAGGGGAGCGACCCTTGCCTAAGGGGGCGCTCCCCGCAAGCTGTTGCAGGCATTTAAATAACAAAAAAACATTGCCCCCAATGGGGAGTGACCCTTGCCCAAGGGGCCACTCCCCACAGTTTGTCCCTGGTGGTCTAGTGGGCTTTAAATTTTAAAATATTGCCGAGATTTGCCCCCCCCAGGGGGGCAGACCGCAAAAACATATGGGCCCCAAAAGGGGAGCGACCCTTGCCTAAGGGGCCGCTCCCCGCAAGCTGTTGCAGGCATTTAAATAACAAAACAAAAAAAATCCCTGGCGCTAGTGGGCATTCCTGCTGCACGATCGCACGATCGTGCAGCAGGAATGCACAAAAGGGGCATCGGGGGAAAGGAAAACCCTTTCCTTTCCCCCGATGCCTCTTTTGTTTAAATCCCACCCTCCCCAGAGCCAAAACTCACCTTTGTTCCCCGACGCGATGGAAGCAAATGGCTTCCAGCGCGTTGGGAAACAAAAGGGAAACCTCCAATGACGTCAGCGCGCCTTGCGCGCTGACGTCATTGATGACGAGGAGGGTGTGCGGGGGGAGGCAGGGGAAGGGCTTCCCCTGCCTTCCCCGGTACAGGCACGTAGGAGGGCGGCCCACGGGGGGAGCGCCAGTGCTTCCCCCGTGGGTGGGTGCTAGGACGGCTGGGAGCCGTCCGACGCCCACCGTGATGTCGGACGGAAGGGGTTAATATTCAATTAGTTACCAAAAAATGAACGAAATACATTTGAAGTGGGACACAAGCCTGCATCCAACTCAGCAAAATAGGACGAACAACGTGTAACAGAAAAGGCTCAGGCAGAGTAAGTTGTTTGTATGTAGCACATACTGATGTTACAAACAAAATATAGTGGGACACCATTACACATGAGCAATATTTAGTTGAGAAGTGTATATGGTGTGCATTAAGTCGACGGCGTTTCGATCCTTACAAAACATATTAGGATCATCATCAGGACATTTACATAAGCATCCTTACAAATGTATTTGTATTTCGTTCATTTTTTGGAAACTAATTGAATATTAAAGTATCTGTCCGGCTGGACAGCTTCAAATATAGTACTGATTGAGTCTATATTCATTGTTTGTTTAATCTCTCCAGGATTCCTGGGCCAAGCATTTCAGAAATTCAGATGGGGCCTTATTGTTCTACTCCCTTCTTTCTTTCCTAATTTTGTAGTTTCTAAGCACAGCATAGGTCAGGTCTTCCTGAGAAAAAGGGTTCCTAAGCTAACTCTTCCTCCTGCAGCTGTTTGGTGAAGAAGGAATCAAGGTGAGGTGTGTTGGCCCCAATAATCATAACTTCTGAGACGTTGGGGACCACACCCATTTGGCACTCCACTGATGGATAATTTGATGGCTTAGTAAGTTCTAACTGGTCCAAGATGTATTCCCTAGTGTCACCATGTACATATTTTATCAGCATCTTTTATTGAGACACTATTCAGTCAGGTCAAAAAATGTAGCCCTTTATTACAGACTGTTTACACCCAGTATCCAGTAAGGCCTGACAGGAATAACCATTAGTTTGTATAGGCAAATTATATCTCTGGTGACTGCTTCTGGCATATAGACTCACTGGCAACCAAAGCTAATATCCATTGACTCGTCTTCATCTTTTTTTTCTGAAGACAGAAGCGAACTACTTGGCCACATTTTCTGCAGTATAAGCATAGGGGACCAGTACTAGAAAAGTTGGGACCTTTTCTTTCTTGAACTATTCTTGATGCTTCAGGTCAGAGAGGAGCTATAGATCTTCTTAAGATATGTAGGGAAGTGGACCTTTTATATCCTCTTGCAGTATCTACCTCCCAATTTCGACCCCCTTGAGCTCTATAGAAAGTGTTAGCCATTTCAATTGTGGTAGTTACATTTATTGTGTTGCCTAAGCCACTTTTGAATGTTAAAGCAAAGAGTATTTACAAATAATTCCAAATACATTTTCAACTATCTATTCTTTTTTTGGATTCATTAAGTTTGAACCATTTATCACCCACGTCTTTAATTTTAAAGAACAAGGCATAGTGATTACCTCCAGAAAGACCCTTTTCTTGTCGAAACTATGGGCTGTATGTTTCCTCCTCTATACCCATATGTTCTAAGATGCTTTTCTTAATTTCAGTGTATGGGGTATTTCCTCAAAGATTGGTCATCTGGTAGGCCGATTTATGTTTCCCACAAGTAATGGGCCCAAATAATTTCTCCACTTTTCTTGAGACCAGTTGGCAGCTTGGGCTATTCTTTTGAAATTAAGGAAGAAATAGTCAGGGTCTTTTCCAGGAGTAAATATTTGTAAGACCACAGAGAGCCTGTACGTTTTGCCTCTGGGTGGAACGAGTACATTGGCCAATTTACCCATGGTGGCAGTCTGACCTAATCCCACTTGGGTGAGTTGTTCTGCTTGAGCTTGATTCTGGATATTTTGCTGGAAATCTTCATGATCCTGTTCAGCAGTCTTTAGAAATCTTTCTAAGGCTGGTTGCAGTTTCTTCTGAACTTCGGCCAGTTAATGGACTAAGGCTTCCATTCAGATGCGGATGTCTAATCCGACGTCTGGCACTGCTTGCATACAGTGAGGATTTCATCAGATTTTTCTTTATTCTAATTAGCAAATTAAACGGTTAAAAGGCCTTTCCCTTTCTCTTTCAGTTCAGCAAGTATTTGCTTGAAACTGATAAATCACTTTGTCTTCTCTTCCTTACTTCGTAGTTATTTCTTAATCTTCATTTAATGCTACAGTCTGTTTTTTTTATGTTTTACTACTTTATTTCTCTGTATTGTTTTGTCTCTTTTCTTCTTCCTTTTGCTCTTCCACTTTCAGATTACTTTGCTAGTATCCCACCACTCCCTTTTTTCTTTCTTCTGAGTCTTTTCTATTCTTTATATTTTGTTTCACTCTCTCTCTCTCTCTACTCCTTCCCCCTCTCCCCCTTTTGTGAGATTAGATATGGTCCACTGCATTCTAACAGCGCAGCTTCACTTTTGTATTGGTACTCCGAAGCCACCGTTTCATGCATCTGTGAAGCCATGACCCTACTGTGGGTCGTGGCGGGACCGGGACATCCAGAGGTGGACCTGCAAAGAAATTATACTTGATATTCGGTGATAAAGTGTGATAAATGTCTTTTATTTTTAATGGGGCAACTGTGCTACACTTTGCAGATGTCTCTGCCACTGCCAGCCAGAGCTGGTCGAGGTCTTCTTCGCCCTGCAGGCACAGGCTACAGCTGTGACATCATAGTAGAGGGTGTGCCGAATTACAATGCCATCGATAAGGTTGCTTTTCGGGCGCCTTCACAATGGCCCTGGGAGGAGTTAACTCCCTTCATTTCAATGGCTGGAGACGGGGCAGGTCTATATGAAGAATGAAGTACCACTGTCAGAAGGAATCTGACAGACGAAAACAAGACACAGACGGGTGGCAACACTTTAATTCTTATCACGAGGGGGAGGACTGTAGAGGGAGTGCAGCTGGCTACTCTCTTCATTTCCGCTTCTGTGCTGCATGTGCTTTCTCTTTTGAAAATGTTATGTAGCTGAACCTGACCTTTCTCTTGAGAGTGTGCCTTTCTCATCTTGTTTGTTGCAGCACAAGCCCAACAGAAGAATACAGGTTGGCACCTATGTTCCCTTTAAAGCTGTGATTATTACAGGTACCATTACATTTTGTGCTTTGGCTAGTTCTGTTTTGAGACTTTAAATAGGCTTGCCTTTTTCCACGCCCTCATTGGCTTGCACTGTCTGAAAAAACAGGTAACACTGCTGTGGGAAAAGCTTGAAAATAGCAGTTCAACAATGTGGCTTGTCACATAGGGAGCTCCTGTTTTGGTAACTAAGAATAACATGAGCTGCTCCTTAGAAAAAGTTTTTTTTACCAGCCAGGGTCATTTTGCTCTCCAGCCCAAAATAGCAGCAAAAGCTACTGTAATAAATAACCACATGTGGCAGAAGAAAAGGATTCGCTCCAGTGTCTATGTTAAAGAAGCCAGTCAAATATGTAAAGCTTGGACACTTTATTATTAGTGACTTTAAATCAGATCATTTACATTGACTCAGCAGCAATGTGTAAGCTGAGTTAAACTATGGCATGAGACTTAAAGCTTAGGCGATGGGAATACCTGGAGCCGGGAAACATCAGTTACATCGAGGTGTTCACACCGCAATACCTTTACAACGCGGGCATTACAACGCAAGTCATTACAATGACTTGCGCTGGATGGCGCTCTAAGCTAAGGAATAGTATGATTTACTATTCCAACACCTTCCCTACTGTAACGTAGGCTGGAGTTGGAAGAAAATCATACTATTCCTAAATCCAGCGCAAGTCGTTGTAACGACTGGCGTTGTAATGCCTGCGTTGTAAAGGTATCGCGGTGTGAACACCGCGATGTAACATCGTATATTCTTACTTGTCTTGCTAGATGCCTAGACTGGACTTTATGTGTATGCACATATGTATGTATGTGTAGATACATGCATACATGCATCGCTTTGAAAGGCCATCCTTGCTGCTCCACTTCTCCAGCCAGCCCTGCTTTAATCCCAGTGAGTATGTCAATGAGATGCTTCTGAACTGATCACATTTCCCTCTTTCTTCCACAGCACACATCCTGCCCTTGCATAGCTGAAGGTGCTCTCATATGTGATAAAGAACATAAAGGAGGCTCTGTGAAATAAAGTGATATAGGAGACATACAGTATTTGCTAGAATCACAATTTAGTCAAGCAGAGGAGCCAGTATTGATTGTAGATTATCTAGTTTAACATGTGCAATTAAGCCACTAAATGGGTATATCTTTCTGTCATGAAATGTTATTGCTTTGTCCTTAATATTTTGAGGATGAGATTAGAGAGGAGGGTGAGATGCAGAATCCACATTTTATTTTTTGCAGTTGCACATGGCACGAACCTTGCCCAAGGGTACAAGAGCGCTTGACAACAGACAAAGACCACATTACACCTTGCCGGGTTTCATAGGATGCTGAGCTGAGACCGGGATTCGAGCCAGGTTTCCCTTGTTGCATGGCTTGCAGCTGTGGCCACTAGGTCCCACAGCCTCTGTGAATTAAAGAAAATAGACACCACAACAAACAATGCCCAAGCGGCTTCTGCAGACAAGGAGATGCATTGCACTTCTATTACCAATCTTAGCATGCACTGAGGATCTCAGTGGAAAAAGGTTAGAATGAATAGGAAAATCGGTGTGGAGTTCAATATGAGTATTGCCAGCAGTGAGGGATCTCTATTACTGGGGTATGCGCTTCGTATGAGAGAAGCTTGCTTGTCAGCTTCTGGCCTTGGTCTCTTTTGAGTAGCCAAAAGGCTGAAACAGGGAATAGAACTGTAAAATCGTTCTCATCAATCTTTTTTGCACTTAGTTAGTGGTTTATTTCACATTTTGTGCATGATTGGAGTCAGATCAGTGCATAACAGGTTTAAAATGCTTTGTGATCAGGGTAGCTACTTAGATGTGTTACCCTTTATTTTGGCGTATGGCATACTCTCCTTATATGCATCTGGAGAAAAGCTTTTTGAAAACACTGATATATTACTGCTTGGGACATCATGTATGTGTATGTTTTGTCTTCACAGCCCTAAGGTAGTCTTAGTCAAAGAAGAAACAAGTGTTGGCTGTGCTGGCTATATCTAGACAATTGTATTTTGTGGCTATATCGTGATATTCTTTGTACTGTACCAAGAATGTGTCCTATTTGTACTGTTTGTTGTTTCAATACATGTGTATTGTTTATATATTTTTTATATTAGACATTACTCAATCACATTTCTGTTGTAAAAAACCTCATATTGCCATGTTCTAAGATTAAAATATTGTGACGAATAAACAAGTTCTTCTTCTCATCACGTCATGTTGTGACTGCAGTAACTGTAATTTCTGTTGTGCTCCAGACATTTTTTGGAGACTTGTAGAAAACAACTGCTGGCAGAAAGTATTGTGCACAAATACAAGTTTTCTACTTAGATCTGAATTGTTCCCAAGGCAGTGCATACCTGTCCTGTCTGAAGATAAGTCAGGCACTTTTATTTTTCACTTAGGGTGTTTTGTGTTATTCTTGGGAGCGCTCAATACATCAGTCAGAACTGTGTGTCCTCAGCAGTCTGAAGGTGCCCAGGTGGGGGGAGGGAGGGTTGCGGGTAACTTACCCACCTCGGCATGCTTTGCTCCGTGGCTTCAGTTGGCGAAGTGAGCTAAAGAACGATGATGGATTTAACCCAGATCTGTGACTGGGGATGAGTGTCTGAAAGGTTTCAGCGCTCCGTCCATCATCTCCTTGTGTTTGCTTTGTTCGCCCTACGTTGGTAGGGTATGCCCAGACGTGGATCCCTTGCTCACTTTGCCACTAGATTTAAGCTAGCATGGCTGATGAGGGGTGTTCCCTGAAACCGGTCCCAGGATGCTTGTTTCCGCTCCAGGGAAGACCTGGCGTGGCAGTCCTGGCTGGAATGTTCCCATGAGGCACAGGGTCAAGACTGATTTGCATATGGCTGGGTCTGAACTGAGGTGGCGAAGTGAGCTAAAGAACGATGATGGATTCAACCCAGATCTGTGACTGGGGTTGAGTGTCTGAAAAGTTTCAGTGCTCCATCCATCATCTCCTTGTGTTCAGTTAGCCCACCAGGGTTCTGGCACTGACAAGGTGAGGACCTCCATCACATAGACACATCTTACCTAAAGGTTCCCTGAACAGATGCATGTTTTATTTTTTGAGAGGCGCATAGTTACCAGTGGTGCCACGGGTGCAGTGGCCCAAAGAAGCCCAATTATTGTTTTGTTTTTTACTATCCAGCATGGGTTCAGGGCATCCATTTTCTTTGATTGCACTAGGACCACGCCACATTTGCTATGCCACTGTCTTTGGATGGGGCGTTCAAAGATGCCGTTTGAAGAAGAGGAGGAGCAGCACAGATCACTGATTTGTGTGAAAGAGGCCGCTTTATTGAAACAGTTGCACATTACAAACAACCTGGGCCTTTGCCTTACAAAACTATAACCTCACTATACAACGTTGATCACCTATGTCAAGCTACCCCCTACTCTAAGTACCCCCCATAACAACTTAATTCAGTTACAGTGTAATTGCTCCAACGCTGCTTAACTGTAACTTCAACATTGAAGCTCCTCTCCATCTTTAATACCACTATTAACCTCTAACTAACTAAACTCCCTAAAGGACCTTTAAGTTCCTGGCTCATCCAGGCGTGAGCCTATCTACCTCTTTCAGCCTGAATTGCCGCTGTCAACAACACTAAACTTCGGTAAACCATGGCAACTTCTCAGCCAACCTCATATGCGCCTGCTTCAAAGTGACAACCTAACCTATAACATCCTTTTCTGCACATCTATTCCAAACAAGAATGCCAAGGGGACTCCAAAAGAGATGGGAAAAACCTTACTAAAACCTCCAAATTAAGGGAATGGGAGGGCGGGAAAAAATGCTAACTACCAGGTACCAGCCACCGTGTCACCAAGACAAAATGGCAGCTGGTCACCCAACATATCCGTCTATATATGTCTTGAGCTACAAAATGTATCCCAAACATAGCCAAACCTGGGCAATCGTCTGACTGCTCTCCTTCACCAAAATTGCCCGGTGGGCAGACAGCCCTACGGTCGGCTGTCCCCCAAATCCTCATTGGGGAAGAGGGGGAGCAGCACAGACCAATGACAACAGGTTTGTGTGAAAAAGGCCGCTTTATTGAAACAGGTGCACATTACAAACAACCTTGGCCTTTGCCTTACAAAACTATAACCTCACTATTCAATGTTGATCACCTATGTTAAGCTACCCCACCCCTAAATATCCCTCCCCCATAACAACTTAATTCAGTAACATTGTAGTTGCTCCAGAGCAGCTTAACTGCAACTGCGAACTTTAAACTTATCTCCCTCTTTAGAACCACTATTAACCTCTAACTAACTAAACTTCCTACAGAACCTTTAAGTTCCTGGCTCTTCCAGGAGTGACTCTGTCTATTCCTTGCAGCCTGAATTGCTGCTGTCAACAACACTAAACTTCGGTAAACCATGGCAACTTCTCAACCAACCACCACCCATGAAAAATGGGGTGAACCTCTCACGACCTTTTTTCTATCCCCTTCATCTGCACTGAAACTTAATGAATATTCAGGGCCTTGGTCAACTCAAGTTTCATCTGCAGCAAATACAGTTCCAAGCCTATGAAGGACAAGTGAACTCTGTCCCCCGGGTAAAATTCTACGTCTTCATAACGTAAATCAAAATGTGTCAATTTACCCATACCAACCTCCCTACTGAAGGAGCACATCTCCTTATTCAGTTTCCTCCTAGCCCTATCTATCACTGCCAGCTTGATGGCTCCATGCCAAGCCCTTCTGGGAATGAACTCTGTCAAAAAGCACATGACACCTGGACCACTGACGCCTGATCAACCTCAAATCCTACTTCATGGCCTTTATCAGGGCCAGGCCCTTTTGTACCACAAAGTCATTCTCCTCTAAATGAATAAACAATAAATCCAGGGACTTGCCCCCAGCCAATAATCTATACAAGCAGAAGATACACTCCTTCCACCTCATGCCCCCTTTGCCATGCCAACTACTCGAATACATGTCTATTTTACAGCCCCGATTTGGCCCCATGACTGCAGGTTTTTGCGTGCCTTTCAGCCCATTTAATGAAAGAATGACCCACAATCCAGATATTCAAACCGCCTGCCTGGGGCCCGGGCACCGAACCGCAAAAGAGAAACGAGAATGACCAACAAGAACAAATGATGACCACATCCCCCCAGTATCTCCAACATGGCGCTCAAAGCAGTTGGATGACCATCTCTCCAGTCCCATGATACTCTGTCTACTCCAGCCCCGCCTGCCTGCTCCTGTCACCAGGCCTATGCAGACTGAATGCGTCACAAAATCCTGTGCGTTTAACACCAGCAGCGCTAGTGCTTGCGCAGAATCGTCAGTAGCTGGAATGCTGTCCCCGGCTTACCATTCTCCTGGCAGAAAACTCTCCCCCCCTCCCAGCACCCTGTGAGGCCAGAGGGCTGTCTCCCACCGGACCAGGCAACACTTATCTATTGGATAGGCCTTCAACAGTGTGCTCCTGCCTTGCCCTCTCTGATCAGTGGTGGATCTATAAAGCCAAACCCTCAAGCCTTTTACACATCTGTATACTTCCCCCAGTTCACCCCCTGGCTCTCCCTACCTCCTAAGAGTTCTGATACCCGAACACACAAAAAATATCCAGGACATTAATATATAAAATAGGGCCAACTCCCCCTCATTCTGGAAAATGCTGGGCAACTTCACAAATACGTCCTGAAACACACCCATAGTCAAAGGTCTCTTCTTCAAGCCACCTCGTCCTGCTTCCCAATAACAACCTTCTAAAATTCTCTGGCCCAATTGACCAGCTGACGGGCAATAACCCCACGAAAGTTTGCCCATAAAGGCTATGCCTGCTGATTTCCCTGATATGGTTACCCTTCACTGGCCTTTTCCTATGAGTGCCATATTAAATTGGATCACGTCTTCCACCCGCGCCCCAGTTGCTGACCTCCTCTGAGCTCCATTCGCTAGGAATTCTGACCAGGCATAGGTATTCGCTGTCCTCATAGATACTGCTAATGAATTCACTACCAACTGTAGCATCCTCTGACTCCTGTTGTCCAGAGGTCCTGAGGCATCCGGTTCCTGCTTTTTTAATTTTTTCCACCTCTGAGGCCAGCCCATGGAACCACTTCCACTGTGAATGAGACAAAGCATTAGCAATATCATTGTCCACCCCTGGCACATGCCTGGCTCTAAAACAATGTCAGGCTGGGGACACTTCCACACAAAAAAAACCCTGAATAGTTTCAAAACTGCGCATTCTTTGCGATTGTTTATTGACCACCTGTACTACTGACATGTTCTCAGTTTGAAACAGAACTCACTTTTGTGCCAGCTGATCCCCCCAAATAGCTACTGCTACCATCAAAGGAAAAAATTCCAGAAATGCAATGCTGCAGTCACCTTTCCTTCAATCCTGAGGCCGTTCTTTGGCACACCAAGGCCCTTGCCAATACAGCCCAAAGCCAAAGCCTCCGGCTGCGTCTGAAATTATCTGTGCCTCCCAGATCACTGCTGTCAATGCTGCTAAAGGAATCGCGTTGAGGGATTGAAGAAACCCTCGCCACCTCCTAAGGTCCTCTCTGACACCCAGCCCTAGCCTCAGCTGATGGTGTGGAAATGGTAACCCTGACAGTGCCAGCTCCAGTCTCCTACAATACGTCCTCCCTGCTCTCACCACTCTGCATGCAAGTTCCAATGTGCCAGCTGCACTTGCGCCTTCTTCACCATGACCTTCGCCTTAACCAACATTGTGCTTAGTAAATGCTCCATTTTCAGTTTTATATCCTCTGGTAATCTGACTTCCATAGCCTCAGAGCCAATCTCAATGGCAAGAAAAAACAGCACTGTAGTGGGTTCCACTGTATTTTCCGGTGCCAAAGGCACCCCAAGGTCCCCCATGAGCTCCTGAAAACTTACCAACAGACGCTGGCAGTCCGTGGAACTGGGGTTCCCCACAAAATAAATTGCCCAGGTAATGTGTAATGTGTTTGTCACCTGTATATTCTGTTAAAAGCCATTGCAGAACTGTGCTAAGCACTCAAAAGAACACATGAAATAGAGCAACCCACGGGGTGCGCCTTATCCACCTACCATTTACCTTCAAACTGTATTCTTAGAAGCCAAAAGTCGGCAGGGTGTACCAGCAGCAGATTGAAAAACCGACCTAATGTTGCTCTTTACCAAAAGCGTTCCCTCCCACTCTCTCAACGAATGCTAGGGCCATATTATGAAAGCCAGAATTGTAACCTATGCAATCTAATTGGTGTATGAGCCCTTGCTACCAGATCCCTGGCCTCCCTTCCCTGTTCCATACCCCCGCTGCCTGCTCCTGTTGCTGTGTACCTCAATGTCCTTGTTGCTGGCCATGGACTGCAGACTAACTATGTGTCAGCGCCTGCCCCGTCGCAATGGACCAATGCATGTCCTCCTGCACATTTGGAGCAATTGTGCCGAAACTTGGAATATTACTGCGTGCAAGACCCCTTTTCGAAATCTCCACATTCTCCACTCCTCGTGATCCTGAAAGGGCTGGTATATAATTAGCAGTCCACTAGCTGTAAATACTGTTTTACCAAAATGCCGTCCCCTGATATGCTGCCCTAGGTAGGTGTCAATTTCGCCCCATTGTGCCGCTGTCCTTAGTAGACTGCATGAGGTGGGCCCCCAATGGCTATGATTTGCCCTAAATGGCAACTTTTGAATTTACCTCCTTACTTCAAGCGCCGTACCCGCTTTTGTACCAGTGTCACTTTTACTCTCTCCCATAACCAGGATCTACCCTTGCGTCAGTGTCCTAACTAGATGTCCTCCTGATCTGCGTTTGCTGTCCCTTGGCCTTGTCCCTCCTGTGTACTGTTCTGCTACCCTGTAGAGCTGCCTGTGCGCACTGTGTGGTCCTCCATGCCAACACCTGTGCCCACACATATAAACCTTTCCTTAGGCGGTCCTCCCCGCTCTGCTTTCTCATGGTATTGTCTTTGCGCACCGTGTGGTCTTCTGTACCAACACCAGTGTCCTGCACAGATAAACAATTCCTTAGGCAGGCCCCCGCTCTTCTTCCCGATGGGGTGTCTGTGCTCACTGTGTGGTCTTGCATGCCAACACCAGTGTCCCGCAAATATAAGCCTTTCCTTCGACTGGCCTCCCCGCTCTGCTTCTCCATGGTATTATCTGTGCGCACTGTGTGGTCTTCCATGCCAACACTAATGTCCCGCGCATATAACCCTTTGCTAAAGGCAGGCCTCCTCGTTCTCCTGAGGCTCCATTGTCTCCACCCCAATTGACACCATGCAAGTTGTGGGAGAGCCACATTTCGGTATCTTACCTGGCGCCCAGGTCGGTGTCAGCTAGGGGGCCCATCGCTTGCCACGTTCTCTTGCTGTGAGTTGCCAACCCATCCCAGGGGACCACTTCTGGTTTGAGTGTGCTGTGAACCTGTAGCCTGTAAAATGCTATGGGCAGAAGGATTAGTGCTTCCCCCACGCCCAAAACCTTGTTGCCCCCATCCAGTTTTCTCTTGCTCTCCATCCTCCTTTCTCAGCTTCCCTTCCTCCAAATGTTCCTCCTCCTAATCCTGCATGGTTGACACCCACGGGTTCTCGGCAACCAACCTTTGCACAACCTCATCATTCCACTCTCACGTGTTAGTACTCTGTGGCACCATGACCTGTTCAACCAACTAAAAGCTGGAGGTCCGTACCTTGTCACCCAGCCTCCTTGCCGTTGCAGGACGACTTGTCCTGTGCTCCGACTGCTGTGGTTGTGCTTAACCTTCCAGGGTGTTGCACTGCCGGGGCCACATGAAACCTTCTTGGGGCGGTGATCGTGTCGTCCACCATCGCTGTCACACTAGCCGCATGGGGCTGTGCCTTCTCTTCCCCTCAGGGCCAAAAACCGCGCCAAGCTCTCCCGAGTCAGCTACCTTAGTTGCCTCGCCGACCTGTGGATACTGCGTGTCAGTATTCTGCTGTACCATGACATTTTCAACCAACTATACACGGGGGCTGTACCTTGCCCACCCAGACTACTTGCGGTTGCAGGATGCCTTGTCCTGTGCTCCGACTGCTGGGGGTTGTACTTAACCCTCCAGCGTGTTGCACCGCAGAAGCCAACCAAAACCTTCTTGTGGCGGTGATCGTGTCGTCCACCTACGTTGTCCAGCTGGCCACATAGGGCCGCGCCTTCTCTTCCCCTCAGGGCCTTAAGCCGCACTAAGCTCTCCCGAGTCTGCCACAGCAGTTGCCCTGATGACCTGTGAAAACAATAACCGTCCCATTGTGCTGGTACACCCGAATCTGAGCACCTACAACTAAACAATCCAGAGCTTGATCGTCATATCCACCCCACCTTCTGCATGAGCTGCTATGCCAAAACCCCTTGTAGCCCCTCCCCAGAGTCCTCTGTCAGACCCCTACCAATTTCTACCTGCTCTGTGCTTCCACGTCCTCTCAAAATAAAACCCCTTCAAAGTTGTCCTAGTGCTCCCTGCCTGACCCCAGGCCCTGTTGCTGGCTGGCCCTCCTTCAAGCCAGCTGCCCTGACCCAGACGAGGGTACACCACTAAGCACCTACCATGAGGTCCAAATCAATGCCCCCCAAAGTATGTGTAGGCTGGTTGCATGAATAAATAATTGAGACCACGCAGGGAAAAGTTGAAGACACGTTTATTGCCTCTTAATTAACAGGAATCCATGACCAGCACGAGATGTCCAGCTGTAATGCCTATACCACAAGGCTCCTGCTAATACTGCTCCCACAGGAATATAGCACATTACAATGCGATGTATTACATTGCGTGCTTTTACAACGTGGTAGTTACAACGACTGCGTTGTATGTCCATGATGCATTTGCATCGCAAGTCCTTACAACGACTTGCAGTTGGGGGCGCGATGGACTTAGGAATAGTATTATTTACTATTCCTATTCCAGTTTGCGCAACAGTAGTGAAGGGGTTGGAATTCATTTCCAATACCTCAGCGCCCCCTATAGCAAGTCGTTGTAATGACTTGCGGCGTACTAACGACGCGGTCGTTGTAACGACCGTGTTGTAATAGTACTGCGATGTAATAACAGAGTTGTAAATGCTGTTTCCCCTCCCACAGTGCTCCTCCCTTTTCCATCCCCTTACTCGGGGCCGCACGCACTTCCGCAGCAACCACACCCTCTTTTACACACTGCTAGGCCTTCAACAACTACCAAGAGGCCTCGCACTCACCCAGTGCAGCCCCCAAGGTCTCGCGCACATTCTGGAGTAGCGAGGTCTTGCTCTCCTGCAGGCCATAGCCTGATGATTGAGCGGCGTCGTGCGCCGGCTCCACCTGCTTACGGGAGCCCCATACAGCCTGCAATGCAGATTAGCCCCTAGGACCACCGAGACCTCCCGAAGGGCCGCTCTCCAAATGCGGGAGCGGACCCGCCCTCCTACCTGGATCAATGCCATTCCCGGAGGGCAGCACGGTGGCCACGCTGCCACCCTGTCGGCCACTGTCTATATGGGGCAACCTTTACACTGCTGCGCCTTTCTTCCCCCATAACAAAGCTGTGCACCACCAGCAGCCTCGGAGCCTGGGCCAACTCACCGTCACTGGCCATGCCGGACACCGTCGCAAACCTCACAATTAAGGAGAATAAAAGAGGGGGTGCCCTACACAGATCGGTAATTCCATTTACCATTTCTTCCCAAAAGATCTGTAAAATATACTAATGAAACGGGTGTGAATTCTTCATAAATCGAATTTATATAATATGAATGAAAGGGTACAGAAGGATTCAAGCAACACAGAAATGACTGAGGTTTACAAAAAAATTCTGTGCTATTGATACCTCAGAATCATTACTGTGTACATCTATTCCAAACTAGAATACATAAACAGAACAGTGAGTCTGAACAAAACAGAAACCACTTTCTAAAGAAAACCAAACAAAAAGGAAATAGATGAGGTTGTCGACGTTTCGGTCTTGTTGGTGTAGGCATCCGTTAGACCATCTTCATGATGATGAAATAAACTGTTGTATGACCCTTATAAACATAAGGAATGTCTAATCATGATTGAATCTGTAGATAGATAAAATCTTCCTGGTCATTTACAAGAAAAAGGAAGAGGCTATTGAAGAGCTCGTGCATTTGGTAAACATCCAAACAAATTGTAAGGCTCTAATGTAGTAACCATGAGGGATTGGTTAAGGCTTGAATTCACAGTCGTCAAGCAAAAGGCGAGGTGCTCCTCCTCTGACAAGCCGCTGTCGCTGCAGTCAGCATCAAATATTAAAGCTTTAATCGAGTCACAGACGCCAACTGAAGCGACCGCGGCGTGTCGGAGGAGTTACACTTCGTTCCCGGTTCGAAATCTGCGAGCATGAGCACGAGCGAATCGACTTGGGTGACTCCATTAAAGCTTTAATATTTGACGCTATTGGATCTCTATTTTCCACCTGAGCAGGCCTGCGGTTTGGCTGCAAAATAAAGGGTGAATGAGGCTGATTGAAAGTGCCTTTCGGTCCTCTAGCCCCTCCCCCTATCCTCCCTCACACGTGTACTTCTGTGTTTGGAAAAGCCAAGACAGTGGGTCCTTTTATCTGTACAATGAAAAAGTTAAAATGTTGATAAATGTTATATACACAAGCAATAGTGCCTGGGGGTGTTGGACGGTGCTGGTTGTTTTTTTGCTTTCATTTTAACCTCTTACAGGTGTTATGTAGTCTTTGAGTTTAATTTAGGCCAACCCAAGCTTTGGTAAATAAAATTAATTTCTGGATCTACGCTTCCCCCTCCCCGGCTTCCCTATGCCGGTGCTCCTGGAGTAGTGAGTATCTACTAACTCCTGTATTTCATCTATGTATTTTGCTTTCAAATGTCTCAAAGTAACACGGCGCACTCTCCTGTGGCTGAGAACAGGTCTATCGAGCATTGTGTGCCTGTGACGTGTCAGCTGGCATTTAAACCATACATTCAGTTTTTTACGCTTGGGTCGGGGAGTGCTTCAGAAACTCGTAATATTGTGATGTTTGTAAATGTTATGATACAAGATGGTGGCCGCTTTAGGGCCTAGATCCGTCTGCTCGATGCACTCACATCATAAGTCAAAGAGTGGAAATGCAGGTTTACCTCAAAGCGCTTCAGGAAACGTGAAACACTCTGGAGGGATTTAGGGGCATATGTACAAGCCCCTATCGCCACCACAATGTCACTTTTACCGACGTTGTGGTGGCGATAGGGGCTGCGCCTTATGTACAAGGCAGAATTAAGCCACTTAATGTGGCTTAACGTTGCTTTCTACATATGGCCCCCTTTCACGCTATGGTTAGCGTGAAAGGGGTGGGCAGTGGATGTTGCGGTGAGCGCTCCACCGCAACACCCAATCATTTTGACGCTGCCCCCTATGTACAAGGGTGGCGTACATAGGAGGAGTACCAAAATGAAGACCAGGTAAATCCTGATCTTAAGTTGGCGAAAAGAGGAGAAATGCATTATTTCTCCTCGTTGTTGCTTTTTCCATGTATGCTGCAGTGCTTAATTTGTGCCGGAACTTTCCGGTGCTTAGCACCGCACTTATTTATCAGGGCCGGGTCTAAACTGCCACTCACATCAACAACAGGACTGCACTCATTGCACGTCATATCGTATATGTCAAAGTAAATATAATTGACTCACTCACTGCAGTGTTTTTCAAACTCTGCTACAGTTTCCCGAGTCTCCTGGTGAAGAAGAGTATTGCTGTGCTGAGAGAGCCGATAATAAATCCATATCCATGCAAAGTTGCCTTCAGTTCCGTGTTGCTGGTGGGCGGGCCACTGATTGGGCTGTATTTGGTTCTGTGGGGGTAGGGGCTGCGGCAGCCTGCGTAACCTTTTTTTTCAAATAAAATTCCACGCCCGGCACACACACAACGCATGCGTTACAGCCAGTAAAGCGCGACGTCGATGCGGGCACTATCATTTGAAGCAGCAGCAGCAGGCCTCTTCATAAAGGCAGTGCCACCAGTAAACCAGTAAGTATTGGTCCTATTGTAAAGCGCTCCGACACCTTCGGGTAAAGTTCGCTACATATAAAAACGCATTAAATAAAATAAAATAAATACAAATAAAATAAGTATCAAACCAAACCAATGCTGCTTTTTCTTGAGCGTGGTGATGGTCACCGTGGGGCAGTAAAACAGACTTGGTAGGAACAGAGTCTGAAGCCCGAGCACTCATGCCACCGGCGCCGGGCGGGGCACCATGTGGAGGAGCACTAGTCAGGTCAGGAGGCTGGAAGGGCAGCAGGGTCATGACCTTAACCCCTTTCTGTCTAATAATGTTTGACTTACTTTTACTTGACTCAAATTAAATGAAATGCTGTTTTTCCGTGCATTTCATCTCTTTCGGAAACTGGATATTTCTATCCTACGTCATCAAGCCTCGTGGCGCAGGTTGTTTGTGCATGCAATGGTGACTCCTGTTGTGGCGTACGTACCAGTTGGGCCACTGCATCTGTTTGCTGCATGGCCGCATTACTTAGTTTGCGGGTGATGTTTGGCTGCATCCTGCGTTAGTTTAACTTTAACTTGATTGCCATTTTAACATCGCTAGCCTTGCTTGTGCATGTTCAGCTTCAGTGATGTTTTCCCGCTGCTGGGGCTCTTTCCACATTTGTCTGTGTTTGCTGGATGTCCGAGGCCCCGGAGCCCCCGCTCTGTGCAGGGTTAGCAGAGTGTGGTGACCTTCATATACTATATATCTGCGGTGCTGTGGATCCTGGAGACGCGCAAGAGTTGTTGATGTGCACTTTGTGTAGCAAGGGATGAATGTAGTCAGTAACTGACTTCCAAGTTCCAACCCCAGTGAATTAATGCTGCATAAGCATAACAAGTGACTTGAGAGAAAAAGGCATCTCATATTACACATATTGTTCATATACAGTGCCCCCCTCAGCCAATCAATACCTAATTTCTAAAAGTATATTAAACAATATGGATTTCATTTTTATTTCTGTATTCCTTACATTAGTCACACGCTAGCGGCCCTCGTGGGATCGAATGAAAGGGGCGGGATTGTGTTTATATATATGTATATGTACAGAATAGATAATCTCAAGGAGATTTTATGTTAGGTAGTTGAGGTATCATGAATCTAACTGCAAGATGCAGTGTCACTTTGTATTAAACATTTTATGTCTGCAGCAGCGTTCCAAACGTAGGGTGCTGCAGGAGGTCTGGTCAAAATCTGATTACAAAGAAATAAGATTTTACATTACACATATTTTTTACATAAGTGCATATATATATATATATATATATATATATATATATATATATATATATATATATATATATATATATATATCCCAAAGGTGACCTTCCCTCTGCGGTCACAGATCGAGGCGCACACTGGAGAAGTGAATTAATAAATTTTATTTAGCTACACGTAATTCTATCGGACAGACGCGTTTCGGCTGCACGCCTTCCTCAATGTCACTCGATTTAAGAAACAGCGCCATATTTAAAGTTAAATCAACAATCAACATAAAAAGAGGACAACACAGTTCATTACAATCCTCAAAATAGAATAGAAAACGGCAGGCAAAGCATTTACCTATACCAATTCGGCGGCCATTTTAGAAGGTTCAATTTGATTCATTCTCCTTCTATTTCTACTGTTAGACACCACTGTTATTACAAATTCATCTAACAGTTATGTATTTAGAATCAGTGAAATACAATCCTATCAACCATATGATACTTGTCATTTGTATATCTTCTTTCTGCAATTCTTCAATTATGCCCTCAATGGGCTTTCGACAAGGACATTATCCTGCCCTGAATGGGCATTCCCTCTAAGTTTTTAATTAATTAATTCATTATTCCCCGAATTAGTACTGATTATGTCTAATATTTATAGGCCTGCCTATATCTCTCAAACTCATTCCTTTAACAGGAACCAAAAGCAAACTAGGACTTTATCTCATCTGGGGAAGATCACTTCCCCATTTAATTTACTTCCAGTGTTCCTTAACACTATTTAATCAATATGAACCCAAAGCTCCTCTTCGTTATTCAGGCCATGTGGGGTCTTAGTCTGCAGCTCAACAATATAGCGAGATTCCAACTTCCTCAGCTTTCTAGTTCTATCTCCTCCCCTCTCTCCCTTGGGGACCTGATCCAGGCAGAAAAACTTTAACAAATTAGCATTAGAATTGTGTTTTTCCTCAAAATGGCGCGCTACCGGGTACGTCGCATCATGGTTCCTTATTGCACGCATGTGCTCTAAAATCCTTTTCTTAGTTGGGTGGATCGTGCTTCCAACGTAATTCTTATCACACGGACATATTAAACAATACACCGTGTAATCAGAATTACAGTTCATAAGTTTTCCAATCTTACGCTTTGTTATTATTCCCGGTACTTTGAATTCTTTTACTTTTTGACTATTTCTGCATGCTTTGCATTTCATGCAGGGATAGAATCCTGTTACCTGGTCCTTCTTTTAGGTCCCTTAGTGAAGTGGCTTCTAACTAGCTGATCTTTTAGTGCCGGGCCCCTTCTGTATGTAATCAGGGGACTGTGTGGAATTATTGGTCCGATAATGTTGTCAGCTTTTAAAATCCTCCAATTCTTTCTAAAAATCAGAAATATTTCAGTGGAACCGGTCGTATATTCTGTTATCATTCTGACCGGTCCTTTAGATTCTGATGTGGAGCCTTGTTCCCCCCCAGTTACAAGTAGGAGATCTTTTCTTTCTACATTTACTATTTTCCTTGTAGCATTCACCAGGGTCTCCTTTCTATATCCTCGGTTCTCAAACCTGTACAGTGCATATTTGCTTTCTTTTAGAAAATCCTCATCTAATGAGCAATTACGTTTTAACCTCACTAGTTCTCCATAGGGAACCCCACTTATAACACTTTTTGGATGGAAACTGTCTGCGTGCAATGTGCTGTTCCCAGCTGTGGGTTTTCTATAAAGAGTTGTCTCAATCTTGTTGTCCTTTATATATACCATTAGATCCAAATATGGCACATTTGTTCTGCTCATGCACTCTGTGAATTTCAGATTAAAATTGTCATTATTTAATGCTGTCACATATTCCATTGCCTCTTCTAGTGACCCTCTCCATATAATGAAGAGGTCATCTATATAACGCGACCATAGAATGACTTTCTCGAGCCATACTTCATTGTCTCCTGCCCAGGCCACGTGCTTCTCCCACCAGCCTACGAACAAGTTCGCATAGCTGGGGGCGAAGCACGTGCCCATCGCCGTCCCCTGCTGTTGGTGGTACAATTCTCCCGCAAATATAAAGATGTTATTCCGCAAACAGTATGTTATTAGTTCCATCAACATCACATTATGCTCACAATATTTTAAATTTCTCTTTTTCAGAAAGAATTGAATTGCTTCCAGTCCCCTATGATGTTCAATACTAGTATAGATGCTGGTTATATCCAATGTTACCAACAGCATGTCTGGTTCCCACTCTATGTTGGCAATGATACGTAAAAAATCCTTTGTATCCTTCACGTATGAGCTTAAATCCATTACCAACGGTTTCAAAAAGCAATCAATGTAAATAGAGGCATTTTCTAACAGGCTATTTTTGGAGGATACTATAGGTCTTCCAGGGGGCTGGTTATACTCTTGTGAACTTTCGGAAGATGGTAAAATGTTGGTAATTCCGGTGTATCACAATATACAAATTTATAGTCCGCTTCTCCCAGTATCCCTTTCGCCCTCCATTTATTCACCAATTCATGGAAGTCCCATATACTTTTTCATATTCCAATCTCGTTGTCAATCTGTAACAGTCCTCATCCGAGAGTTGTCTCCTGGCTTCCTTTAGATAAGTTATCTTGTCCATTACCACGACATTTCCTCCTTTATCCGATGCCTTAATTATTATGTTGTCATCATCACTCAAATTCTTTATTGCTTTCCGCAGTGCTGATGTTAAGTTATCTTTCTTACGGTTAGGACCCCTTGCCCGTAATTTCCTTAGGTCCTCTATTACCAAGTCTTGGAAAGTGTCTATTGCATCGTGCGGTGTCTGTGGGATGTAACGTGATTTCTTTCTGAGGGTACTTACAGCTCCAACTTGCGTGATTCCCATTACCTCTAAAAATTCTACAGTGCCCATTGTATCATCCTGACCACTTTCATTCTCCGTTTCCAATTCCCTCAAAATTCGTAGAGTGTCATATTCCATCCCTGTTAAAGGATTTTCTTGATCAGAAAAACTAGCACTGACTCCTCTTTGTTGCTTAGGGTGTAGCATATGTATCTTCATTAATTTAAGTTTTCGTATATATCTTTATAGATCTATACGTGCACTGGCATAATCAAATTGCAGTCGTTGGACAGAAGGTGAGGCCCAATTCTAACACTTTTATTTCCTCAGTCAATAATTGTCTGCTCGATAGATTTACAACTGTCTTTTTTGTTCTAGTGTTCGCTTTACTTCCACTTCCCCCTCGTTTGCTCCTCGTAACCCGTCCTACTGGTGAGGTAGCCTTTCCTTTTCCTTCCCGTCTGGTTTTTCGTTTCTTTTTCGGGGGATGGGTTCTCGCTGCAGGGCGCTGTCTTGCTTCCCTCAGTAACTGATATTCTTGAAAAAAAAGTGGTCGTCGGTCTTGCAACTCTATCTTTCTTCTTGGCCGATTGTTCCCCTTCAGATGCCTCGACTTCAGATTCAGATGTCTCTCTTGAAGATGCTTCGCTTGTCTTTTGTAGAATCAGTTGTTATCTGGGAATATCCTATTTTCTCGCAAATGTCAAAATTCTCCCAGACTCATAATCTTCCTCGTCTCGGAGGAATTTAGTTTGTTTGCGATGTTTAATCACGCTCTCATAATCTGTCAGTCTTTTTTTCATTCGCTGCTGAAGTTCCTCTTTTAGTTTTACATCCTTGTCTAATGCAATGATATCTTCAATTTCCTTTATTTCTTCCAACAGCTTCTGTCTATCACTCCAGGTGTATTTAATCAAAATTTTCACCATACCTTTGGCGGATTCCGTGGTATATTCCGCCCATTCCTGTAGCAATAGCGGATCCGGATGCTCATATGAGGGTGTCGTATAGATCCGCAGACCTCTCGGTATGCGATCACAATCTAAATATCTCTGTAGGGAGGTCGCCTCCCACCACTTCCGTGTCTCTTTCTCATACGTCTTCTCCAATTTATTATATAAGGATTTCAGGTTGCTGCTTGCTGCTTGACCCCCAGTTGCTCCTTTCGGGTCTGGATTCGATTTACATTTGCTTTTGGTGAAAATACCCTCTGCTGCTTCCTCCCTTTCACGGTCAGTAAACATTCCTGTTTCCACCTAACGTGTGGCTGTTACTTACAAAATTGACAGTTCTCCTACGTGTCTGCCATTATTGCGTAAATGGGGGAAGTTATGCGGGTTGTACTCACCGGCGGGATTCTGCCGACTGCCTCGCGTCCTCCGACCGAAAAATAAATAAAAATAAATAAATATATATATATATATACACACATTACCTACTGGCGGTCGCCAGTAGGTAGTTATAGTTAGAACCTAGTTTCCATAGGAAATGTGTTTTTGTTTTGCCAATAACTTTGGCACCGTTTGATGAATCATCGCGAAATTCTCCAAAACAATGTTTCATCCAGGTCAGCTCCTATCCTGAAAGTTTGGGGGTGATTTGTCAAGTGGGGGCTGAGAAAAAAGGGGGGTCCCAAAAAGTATTTTCTCCATGTTAATTTCCATAGGAAATTTTAGCCAGGGCTACAGCCCGAACTGCTGAACGGAATTACATGAAATTTGGCAAAAAGGTAGCCCTTGGTTCAGAAAGCGACCTTTTTTTAAAATGGTGTAAATCCGTTCAGTAGTTGCTGAGAAATTCAAAAAATAAGAGTCAAAAATCAATTTCCCATAGGAAACTTTAGCCAAGGCTACAGCCCGAACTGCTGAACGGAATTACACCAAATTTGGCAAAAGGTACTGCTTGGCTCAGAAAGCGACCTTTTTAAAAATGGTGTAAATCCGTTCAGTAGTTGCTGAGAAATTCAAAAATAAAAATATCGATATCTAGAGGCGCGGTGGATCCGCGGACCCTCCCGACCACGAGCTTTATTCTAATTGGCTGTCAACACTCCAAACCAGGAAGTGTTGGCAGCCATCGGTAGAACCGAGTCAGAAGAAAACAGTGAAACAAACGCGAAAAACAAGAAAAGGGGGCAGGGTAGAAACACCCTGAGCCCCTAGGCCTGCTCAGGGGGTCCCACAAGGACCCCCAGGGTCCAAAAAAGTATTATTATTTTTTTTAAATCGACGGAAAACAGATGAAAAATAATACAAAATCGAAACGTGGGCTTCCGCGCTTCATTTAAATGAGGCCCCCGGGTGGGCCAGGTCCCGGGGGCATTGCCCAATGTATAGTTTTTAATTGCGGGGGCCCGCGGGGGCCGCCGCAGCCCCGGGGACCGCCACGTCCCCGGGGCTCTCTTAATGATATGCAAGAGGGCATGCGGCCCTCCCGCAGCCCCGGGGACCGCCACCCCCCGGGCTTGTTTTTTGATGTGTGGGGGGGCCTCTAAGGCCCCCCCAAGCCCCGGGGACCGCCACCCCTAGGGCTTTTCTAAAATATTTGCGGGGGCGCCCGGCCCCCTCGCAGCCCCGGGGACCGCCACCCCCGGGGCTTGTATTTAAAAAAATATATAAACCTGTGTGGGGGGGCTCGAGCCCCCCCACATACCCCGGGGACCGCCACCTCCCCACTGGTTTTTTAAATGCTAATTTCTAACTATAACGTCCCTGAAGCCTAAGGTTTTTTCAGTGAATTTCTAAGGTTTTTTAAATGCTAATCTCTAACTATAACGGGCCTGAAACCTATGGTTTTTTCACTGAATATATATATATATATATATATTACCTACTGGCGGTCGCCAGTAGGTAGTTATAGTTAGGACCTAGTTTCCATAGGAAAAGCGTTTTTTCTTTTCCCAATAACTTTGGCGCCGGTGACGAATTTTCACGAAATTTTCAAAACTAGTGGAGCGCTCCGGTCAGCTCCTGTCTTGAAAGTTTCGGGGTGATTCGTCAAGCGGGGGCCGAGAAAAAAGGGGGTCCCAAAACGCGTTTTCCACATGTTAATTTCCATAGGAAACTTTAGACAAAGCTACAGCCCGAACTGCTGAACGGAATTACACCAAATTTGGCAAAAAGGTAACGCTTGGTTCAGAAAGCGACCTTTTTTTTAAATGGTGTAAATCTGTTCAGTAGTTCCTGAGAAATTTAAAAAAAGAAAACTTTTGATATCTGGGCGGAGCCTAACCACACATCTCCTCCCGAGCACGAGCTTGCCTTTGATTGGCTGCCAACACTTCAAACCAGGAAGTGTTGGCAGCCATCTTGTGCCTCCGAAGAGGGAGAAAGAAAAAGGTGAGAGAAAGATAAACAAGCATTTGTAATGCAATCGGTCTCGCCGTTGGGACCTTATAAGTGTTTAGCGATGTACCACATTATTGCACATTACTGCAACGAGACTGGTTTTGTTCGTGCTTGACAATGCTTTTTATTTATGTTTCAAAAACGAAAACATAAATAAAAGGCATTGTCATTTACAATGCCAATAGCTCAAACTCGCGTAAATGCGAGACCTGTTGCATTGCAAATGCTTGTTTTTAGGGCAAAGATTACATGCTAATACTGCAGGACCTGTCTGGTGCCTTCAAAACTATGGACCACTAAAACAGTTTTATTTTTTTTTAGATATATATTGTTATAAATAGTAAGCAGACCTCCTTGGCATCAGAGTACTGTGATGCCAGAAGAGGCATAGAAGCATGCTACTCAACTGTCTGTCAAAAGACTGTCCAACGCAACAAAATGCTTGAAGACTACAATGTTCATGCCACACCTCAAAGCTATTTATTTGGGGTTTCTGAAGCTAACCTCCCTCCCCCCTCCCCATTTACTTATCGGCAAGTAGGTCTAGCCCTTAGTTGAGATCTTGTTCAACCCTGATATTGATTTCCACCACTACACGAAGACGGGCGTCGTGAAACCCTTGCTTTAGTAGCTACAGTGTTGGAGTTTTTATGGGCCTCTTCTGTCTGCAGTTTGCCAGATAAAAAATACTCAGAATTGACGCTGTAAGGAAGAAAGATGGGTTGATAGAAACGGGAAAAAATGATGAATGGATGCATGGATTGCTGAATGAGTGAATAGGTGGGTTGATGGATGAGTGTGTGTAAGGATGGGCGGCTAAAGGATAGGTGGATGAGTGGGTAAAAGGATAATGGGTGAGTGGTAAAAGGGTGGGTGGATGGGTGGGTGAGAGGAAGAATGGGTAAGTGGGTGAAAGGATAGGTGGATGACAGAATAGATGGGTGAAAGGATGGATAAGTGGGTGAGGACAGGAGGATGGCTGGATGAAAGAATGGATAAGTGGGTAATGGGGATGGATGAGTGGGTGAAGATGAGTGGATAGGAGGATGGCTGGATGAAAGAATGGGTGAAAGAATGGTAGAGTAAATCGAAGTCTGAGAGGATGGGAGGGCAAAGGGATCAATTGATGGATTTAATGCTTTATTAATGGATGGGTAAGCCAAATGGTTGGTGGATGGATGCATGCATGCATTGATGATGAACGGAATGTTTGGTGGATGGAATGATGAAAGATTAAATGATGGATAAAAGAATGAATGGATGACAAAATATAAGGGTGAAATGGTAGATACCAAAGGGTGGGTGGAAGGTAATGGGTTGAATGGATAGGTGCTTAGAAGGAAGAGACAAGGGAGCTCTTCTAGGTAGGCTCGTGCTCACTTGCTTCGGTGCAAAGAGGGACTATTTTAATTTTCTGACTACTGCCTTGAATGAAGATATGCAGCTGTACCTTAGTATCAACGGCACTGGCAATAGTGACACTCTAGTCCAATACTTATCTGACGTAGTGTCGAGGATTTCCCAGTTGAAACTTGAACTTAACACACAAGATAGTTCCTCCTGTCGCCTACCAGCTCAAAGCCCCTTCACCCAGATTGTACTGCTAAACTACAGGCTTTAAACACTTTCCTGGAGATTGTGAAATCTGCAATATCTTTAAGCTTCAAGTTCCACAATTCAGTGTCTGGACCTCAGATTACACAAATGACGAGAAGTGCCAAACGTAGGTTTATCCCATATATCATGGCTACATGTTCTGGAATAAAATGTAAAACCCTGCAATGGATTTAGTTTCTCTCACAAGGACCTGTGAACCCTGAGTGCTCTGGGGCCGACAGTGTGAGAAGCACTGGGTACTTGGAATGAGTCCACAAAGTAAACCACTATGAGAACGTCAGTGATTAGATTCATCCTATTGGTCCCTCTGAAACATACCTAAACCCTGTTAGATAAAATATTGAAATACATCTTCAAGGATTAAACACGGTACCACAGACTTCTTGCACAGGTATGTGTGTGCCGACTAAGTACATAGGACACAGGGCCGGCCCTGAGTGGCTGGAGTTCATTCCAGCAGCTGTTCTTGAACCTGAAGCGGGTTCAGCAGGCCCTGGCAGATCGCCCGGAGTGTGCCCTAGGGCAGTGTGTCAATGCAGCGGCTGGAGGGTGTGCTGCAGTCAGAGCAGCAGCCCGCAGGGCACGTGACACGGCTGCATGCACCAATCGTTTGCTTCTTTGGTCTGCGCCTGGTTGCAGAATGTCTCACTTCACGTCACGTCCTTTTGTCAGAATTGCATGCTAACTGACTGAGAGCTAATGTTGGATGTGAACAGGTCACAGTGGGGTGCTCACACCTCGCTGCCGGACTCGGCATCTCATTGGGGGCAACACGGATAACATGTTATTTTACCGACTAACTGCTATCTGAAAATTATTTTAACTTTGTGACACTCGTTTCTACGTAAGATACGTAAGCAGTGGTGGCTGGTGACATTTGAAAGTGGTGGGGCGTAAAATTATTGGCATACTGCACCGCAGCGAGCGAGCGTAGCGAGCTTGCCCGAACAACCTAAGGGGGGTTCAGGGGGGTTCTCCCCCGAGAAATGTTTGAAAAAAGAGTGGACAAATGGTGCATTTTCAAGCAAATTTGAGAAAGCAGGATGGTTAATAAAGCAATTGTGAAAGTGCAGTTATTACATTAATAAAGAGATGTCATAACATAGGTAGCTGCTTATTCAAGCTTTCTTTCACCCCATAGTCCAGCAGGGTCTTGATACAAGACAGATAAGAGAAAAAGCAGTGTGGTCCTCGACCAGGAAGACACTCATATTTCGTTGGTAAGAAGTCAAAGGATTGGTCAAATTGAAAACCTGAAATGCAATATGCAATCAAACAATTTGCAAGTACATCTCATCTATGTTCAACAAGCCATGTTTTACCCATGATTGGAATTGTGAATCACCAAATAAACTGAGCCACTGCAATCAAAAGCAGAGGGCCTCCTCAAAAGTATGCCCTTAAGAGAGTTCTCTCATCTCATGTCCTCTCTATATTTTCTCTGGAAGTTGAAAACTCATCACATTCTACTGCACAAACCTGAACCCTTCTGCATATTCCAACACCAGAACTCATTCTTGGCCATTTAGTTTGGAGCCATTCATACCAGGAATACAGAAAATTCCTTTAAATAGAGTAGAAGGTTTATGAATACAAGCACTTACCAATTGTACATATACTATGAATGAGAGCCAAAGGAAACAAAAGGAATAAAGAAGGAAGCAACACTCAAACACAACTCATGCTCCGGAACGCCATAAAATTCTCTATGTGGCAAGTTCATCACCTATAGCAGAACACAGTACATTTAATGTCTCCCTCAGTTTAGCATATTAAACAATAGCAAGTGGTAATTCTTGTGATATGTACTCATCACTGTAGACTATTGTAGAGTCACTATATAAATACAATTAATACAATATGTGGTGTTAGGTGTAGAAAATCTAGACTCACACCTGTCTATATTTTTTTGATGTTTTATCCTTGATAATGTGCCCTATTGACACTCTGGGGACCATATTCAGTGTGCGCGCCTGAAACCGCTCATAAACTCGAAAAGTAAATAGAAATGCCCCCTTCTCCTTCCATGTTTCACTACCCTTCCCTTCCAGCTTGTCTGTGCACTGTCTCTCTCTCCCTGGCAGTCTCTCTCCTGCCCATGTCTCCCTCCTTGCCTCGGATCTGTGACTGTAGTATGATTCCAACTGTCTCCTCCTCTATTCAAAGCCTCATGCTCATTCCTCTGCTCTCCCCTGTCACGGCCACCAGTCTGTCTGTGCCTGTCTCTTTCTCTGTCTTACTCTCTCTGCACTCAAGTTAATTCCTATGTGTTTCTTGAGCGTTCAAGCTTTCCTGACTATAGTGCAGTTCGCTGCACAGCAAACAGAAGGACCCCTCCTGCACACTTGTTTTTATGCAGTTTGTTTTGCGTTTTTAGCAGTGTTGATATAGCGCAAATTCAACTCAAAGTTATAGGAACGCTTAACATGGCACCAGTTACATTACACAAGGACATGTTCGTTTTTGTAGGCATGGGAAGATTATGCGATTTGCCCAGAATCACAGGATGTCGAGCCGACACCGAGATTAGAACCTTGTTCCCCCAGTCAGAAGTCGCAGCCCGGGCCGTGATGTCACATTCTCTCCCCATGGCCGAAGCTTCACAAGCCCGTGTGACATCCCAGGGGAAGCTGCGAGGTTTAAAGGGCCCGGCTTTCTCTTTCTGTAAACGTCTGTTCCAGCACTACTTATACTGTAGGGTTGTTTCCTTTTAATAGTATCTTTATTTGTTGTATGCAATTTTATATAGCGGGGACTTTACCCAAAGGTGTCAGAGCGCTTCACAATAGAACCACGTAAGTTACATGAGGAAATTTACATACTTACACCTTACAGATACAAACGAGATAAATGAAAAAGTACTTGGCCTTTGCAATTGTAAACTTATGCACGGGGCTGTATTATTTAATAATAAACAAAGAGCATGCATGGCGCCAGTGGGGTTTATTTCTGGGTGGTGTGCCTCCAGGCACAGAGAGACCGAGCCGCTCCAGTCTTTATTTCAGGTACCATACAACAGCACCCCTTGAAAAAACGAATACCCGTCAGAAAAATACATTGAATTGCCCAGTACATTTATAGTAGACAAAGAGGGATAAATGTGGGAGCAGTCTTGTTTGAAATAAATAAAAAATAAAAACACGCAAAAGTATTAAAAGTCTTGTGAGTAATAAAAACGATGGGTTTGGAGGTGCAAGAGGTTCAGGGATGGGCTGCTGGTGTGTTTGTGGATACAGTTTTCCAGCACTGCCTGAAGTCAAGGAAAGGCACAAGAAGTCACTAACGCAGAAACTGCCTGCTTGTCTTCCCCTGTCCCTACCTCTGCATGCCATTTCCGCCACTGGGAGCCAGGCCAAAACCTCTAACTTACTCAGCAGTCTGTGCAGGGTGTAATCACAATCAGCCTCGCCCTCCTCCCATCTCTACCACTCAACATCGACTACGGACCCCACACACTGGTCAGCATGACTGCAAACCAGGAATTGGCTGATGAGTGATGAGGTGTTACATTCGCGCCTAAACTCTGCCCTCCTCCCCTTCTTCCCCCTTTGTCTGCAGGTGTAGTATATTTTGGGACAGGTGCCACGAAAATACTTATGCTTTCAATGAACAGCACGGATGCCGAATTATCTCTGGTTTATATTTCATTTAAGCGCACCGCATGCACATCTTTTACATAATGCAAAAACAATATTTTCTTGAAGTATCTATCTGAAACGAAGAGTAACATCAGAATGTCTACTTTAGTATGGCAAATTCATTTTCCTTTACAATTGCCTTCCAAAGAAATACATTAAACGACAAAATTATCAAGGATAAAACAATTTTACTTTTATTCCGCAATACACCTTCAGGGCTAACATAATTTCAGAGAACCTGGTACCTAATGTTTGAACACGAATATTGCACTTTCAATGGAATTAATCGCTTCTCGCTATTTCAACCGCGGAGACATAAAATGGTCGTAGGCCAAACTTTTCATGTTGGATGGTGCGCATTCGCAGCTTTGATGTAAAACAGAATTTCGTTTTAATCATATTAACGCTATTACGCTATATAATTGCAATTTCTAATGCCTGTGCTCACCAGCGTCACACTGTACACCTCCATCTCTCGGTGTTTACATGGGAAGTGTGCACACGCACAGCTGCTGCCTGCGCCTCGACTCTTTGGCTGGTATCTCGGCAAGGACTGCACAGGGTTTCCCGGTGCGCGTACTCGGGAAGCGTGCATCCCCTCTGCTGAAATGCCTCCAGAGAGGGCTCTGGGGCAGAACTAGTCGCGAAGAATGCTTATCTCCCCAGTTGTAATCCGCCTGTACCGCGCCTGCAGGCTGTGTGTGCTGCGTGCTTTGCAACGGGAACGGTGTAAACAGACATATACGATGCGTTGGCCGACGCGGTCTCCCTAGCCCATGCTATCGGTTGGCTCGGTGCTGTGCTGCCTTACGCATGTAGTATGGTCTGAAGCTTCCATATCGCGCATTGCGAGCTAAATCCCCTCTAGGCGCTGCCCGCTGTGTGGTATGGGCTGGGGACAGGTAAATACGGAGGCATGTGTCTCCAAAGGCAGGAGGTCTCGGGTCACGTGCATGCAGTTGCTTAGTTTGATGCGCTTGTTTTTCTTTCGCCCATCACCCCCACCTACTGAATATGGACACGCGCACGCCCACCCTGAATAGGACAGTGTTATCGTAGGGCACCCGCGGTGCAGTGCCATGCTGTTATTATTTGTACGTCACAAGGCATGAAGTGGCGCTATAGGCGGAGAGGAGCATAATTTAACTTGAAATCTTCTGTCTTCTCTTGCAAACGCTGGTAGACTCACTTTTATTTATTGAAAGGTTTTACCTCGCCGGGGAGGGTGCCGGGGCCCCGGGATTTTTAAATAAAAAAGAATATCCTACCTGAGGAGGTCCGAGGTCCGCCGTCCGTGCCGCCTCGGGTCCGACTCCGTTTGGCCCTACAGCCCCTCTCAGCCAATCCTGACGCTGCTGGCAGCGCCAGGATTGGCTTAGGGCACGGTTACCCCTCGCCCGCCTGCCCATTAGGAGACCGAGGTTTGAGCCTTTGCTCAACCCTCGCTCTCCTAATGGGCATGCGCAAGCCAGTGCACACACAAGTGCGCATGACTGGGCACGGCGCGAAAATTCGATGCCCTTGCCCACTCATGCGCACTTGTGCTGCAGTGCTGCCTGCTGCCCCTGCAATCATGTCAGTCAACATGACGCAGGACCGCCCACCCCCTTCAGACTCTGAAGGGGGTGGGCGGTCCGACGTCATGCTGACTGACATGATTGTCAGTTCTCCCTCGGCTCTTTGAACTTAAGTAAACTGATTCAGTTTACTTAGGTTCAAAGACGCCGAGGGAGCTGCGGGCGGGGGGGCTACGCCCCAACGCCCCAATGCACGCACCGCCCCTGTACGTAAGTCTGCGGTACTCTATTGGAATGTCGGGTGTGTCTGCGCATTTGCACTAGGCATGACCATTTATGTGACATATATTACAAAAGGGATTATTTCTGGCCTTCATTAATACATCTTCATTATACTGTACAGCGGAAGTCCCGTTATGACACCAGAATAGCAACGTGTGCTAAATAATACTGCAAGGATTCGAGCTGCTGGTTTTCATGCAGTAGTTTGCCACTGAACTACGCTGTTTTACGAGTGTAGCTACGTATTACTTGGGGGAAGGGTTACTCAGATTGATGCAACAAACTCTTTAACCCACTGAGTTATCTTGCATACAGGGGCGGTGCGTGCATTGGGGCGTTGGGGCGTAGCCCCCCCGCCCGCAGCTCCCTCGGCGTCTTTGAACCTAAGTAAACTGAATCAGTTTACTTAAGTTCAAAGAGCCGAGGGAGAACTGACAATCATGTCAGTCAGCATGACGTCGGACCGCCCACCCCCTTCAGAGTCTGAAGGGGGTGGGCGGTCCTGCGTCATGTTGACTGACATGATTGCAGGGGCAGCAGGCAGCACTGCAGCACAAGTGCGCATGAGTGGGCAAGGGCACCGAATTTTCGCGCCGTGCCCAGTCATGCACACTTGTGTGTGCACTGACTTGCGCATGCCCATTAGGAGAGCGAGGGTTGAGCAAAGGCTCAAACCTCGGTCTCCTAATGGGCAGGCGGGCGAGGGGTAACCGTGCCTAAGCCAATCCTGGCGCTGCCAGCAGCGCCAGGATTGGCTGAGAGGGGCTGTAGGGCCAAACGGAGTCGGACCCGAGGCGGCACGGACGGCGGACCTCGGACCTCCTCAGGTAGGATATTCTTTTTTATTTAAAAATCCCCGGGGCCCCGGCACCCCCGGCGAGGTAAAACCTTTCAATAAATAAAAGTGAGTCTACCAGCGTTTGCAAGAGAAGACAGAAGATTTCAAGTTAAATTATGCTCCTCTCCGCCTATAGCGCCACTTCATGCCTTGTGACGTACAAATAATAACAGCATGGCACTGCACCGCGGGTGCCCTACGATAACACTGTCCTATTCAGGGTGGGCGTGCGCGTGTCCATATTCAGTAGGTGGGGGTGATGGGCGAAAGAAAAACAAGCGCATCAAACTAAGCAACTGCATGCACGTGACCCGAGACCTCCTGCCTTTGGAGACACATGCCTCCGTATTTACCTGTCCCCAGCCCATACCACACAGCGGGCAGCGCCTAGAGGGGATTTAGCTCGCAATGCGCGATATGGAAGCTTCAGACCATACTACATGCGTAAGGCAGCACAGCACCGAGCCAACCGATAGCATGGGCTAGGGAGACCGCGTCGGCCAACGCATCGTATATGTCTGTTTACACCGTTCCCCGTTGCAAAGCACGCAGCACACACAGCCTGCAGGCGCGGTACAGGCGGATTACAACTGGGGAGATAAGCATTCTTCGCGACTAGTTCTGCCCCAGAGCCCTCTGGAGGCATTTCAGCAGAGGGGATGCACGCTTCCCGAGTACACGCACCGGGAAACCCTGTGCAGTCCTTGCCGAGATACCAGCCAAAGAGTCGAGGCGCAGGCAGCAGCTGTGCGTGTGCACACTTCCCATGTAAACACCGAGAGATGGAGGTGTACAGTGTGACGCTGGTGAGCACAGGCATTAGAAATTGCAATTATATAGCGTAATAGCGTTAATATGATTAAAACGAAATTCTGTTTTACATCAAAGCTGCGAATGCGCACCATCCAACATGAAAAGTTTGGCCTACGACCATTTTATGTCTCCGCGGTTGAAATAGCGAGAAGCGATTAATTCCATTGAAAGTGCAATATTCGTGTTCAAACATTAGGTACCAGGTTCTCTGAAATTATGTTAGCCCTGAAGGTGTATTGCGGAATAAAAGTAAAATTGTTTTATCCTTGATAATTTTGTCGTTTAATGTATTTCTTTGGAAGGCAATTGTAAAGGAAAATGAATTTGCCATACTAAAGTAGACATTCTGATGTTACTCTTCGTTTCAGATAGATACTTCAAGAAAATATTGTTTTTGCATTATGTAAAAGATGTGCATGCGGTGCGCTTGAATGAAATATAAACCAGAGATAATTCGGCATCCGTGCTGTTCATTGCCAGCATAAGTATTTTCGTGGCACCTGTCCCAAAATATACTACACCTGCAGACAAAGGGGGAAGAAGGGGAGGAGGGCAGAGTTTAGGCGCGAATGTAACACCTCATCACTCATCAGCCAATTCCTGGTTTGCAGTCATGCTGACCAGTGTGTGGGGTCCGTAGTCGATGTTGAGTGGGAGAGATGGGAGGAGGGCGAGGCTGATTGTGATTACACCCTGCACAGACTGCTGAGTAAGTTAGGAGGTTTTGGCCTGGCTCCCAGTGGCGGAAATGGCATGCAGCGGTAGGGACAGGGGAAGACAAGCAGGCAGTTTCTGCGTTAGTGACTTCTTGTGCCTTTCCCTTGACTTCAGGCAGTGCTGGAAAACTGTATCCACAAACACACCAGCAGCCCATCCCTGAACATCTTGCACCTCCAAACCCATCGTTTTTTATTACTCACAAGACTTTTAATACTTTTGCGTGTTTTTATTTTTTTATTTATTTCAAACAAGACTGCTCCCCACATTTATCCCTCTTTGTCTACTATAAATGTACTGGGCAATTCAATGTATTTTTTCTGACGGGTATTCGCTTTTTCAAGGGGTGCTGTTGTATGGTACCTGAAATAAAGACTGGAGCGGCTCGGTCTCTCTGTGCCTGGAGGCACACCACCCAAGAAATAAACCCCACTGGCGCCATGCATGCTCTTTGTTTATTATTAAATAATACAGCCCCGTGCATAAGTTTACAATTGCAAAGGCCAAGTACTTTTTCATTTATCTAGTTTGTATCTGTAAGGTGTAAGTATGTAAATTTCCTCATGTAACTTACGTGGTTCTTTTGTGAAGCGCTCTGACACCTTTGGGTAAAGTCCCCGCTATATAAAATTGCATACAATAAATAAAGATACTATTAAAAGGAAACAACCCTACAGTATAAGTAGTGCTGGAACAGACGTTTTACAGAAAGAGAAAGCCGGGCCCTTTAAACCTCGCAGCTTCCCCTGGGATGTCACACTGGCTTGTGAAGCTTTTGCCATGGGGAGAGAATGTGACATCACGGCCCGGGCTGCGACTTCTGACTGGGGGAACAAGGTTCTAATCTCGGTGTCGGCTCGACATCCTGTGATTCTGGGCAAATCGCATAATCTTCCCGTGCCTACAAAAAACGAACATGTCCTTGTGTAATGTAACTGGTGCCATGTTAAGCGTTCCTATAACTTTGAGTTGAATTTGCGCTATATCAACACTGCTAAAAACGCAAAACAAACTGCATAAAAACAAGTGTGCAGGAGGGGTCCTTCTGTTTGCTGTGCAGCGAACTGCACTATAGTCAGGAAAGCTTGAACGCTTCAAGAAACACATAGGAATTAACTTGAGTGCAGAGAGAGTAAGACAGAGAAAGAGACAGGCACAGACAGACTGGTGGCCGTAACAGGGGAGAGCAGAGGAATGAGCATGAGGGTTTGAATAGAGGGAGGAGACAGTTGGAATCATACTACAGTCACAGATCCGAGGCAAGGAGGGAGACATGGGCAGGAGAGAGACTGCCAGGGAGAGAGAGACAGTGCACAGACAAGCTGAAGGGAAGGGTAGTGAAACATGGAAGGAGAAGGGGGCATTTCTATTTACTTTTCGAGTTTATGAGCGGTTTCAGGGCGCGCACACTGAATATGGTCCCCAGAGTGTCAATAGGGCACATTATCAAGGATAAAACATCAAAAAAATATAGACAGGTGTGAGTCTAGATTTTCTACACCTAACACCACATATTGTATTAATTGTATTTATATAGTGACTCTACAATAGTCTACAGTGATGAGTACATATCACAAGAATTACCACTTGCTATTGTTTAATATGCTAAACTGAGGGAGACATTAAATGTACTGTGTTCTGCTATAGGTGATGAACTTGCCACATAGAGAATTTTATGATGCTCCGGAGCATGAGTTGTGTTTGAGTGTTGCTTCCTTCTTTATTCCTTTTTGTTTCCTTTGGCTCTCATTCATAGTATATGTACAATTGGTAAGTGCTTGTATTCATAAACCTTCTACTCTATTTAAAGGAATTTTCTGTATTCCTGGTATGAATGGCTCCAAACTAAATGGCCAAGAATGAGTTCTGGTGTTGGAATATGCAGAAGGGTTCAGGTTTGTGCAGTAGAATGTGATGAGTTTTCAACTTCCAGAGAAAATATAGAGAGGACATGAGATGAGAGAACTCTCTTAAGGGCATACTTTTTGAGGAGGCCCTCTGCTTTTGATTGCAGTGGCTCAGTTTATTTGGTGATTCACAATTCCAATCATGGGTAAAACATGGCTTGTTGAACATAGATGAGATGTACTTGCAAATTGTTTGATTGCATATTGCATTTCAGGTTTTCAATTTGACCAATCCTTTGACTTCTTACCAACGAAATATGAGTGTCTTCCTGGTCGAGGACCACACTGCTTTTCTCTTATCTGTCTTGTATCAAGACCCTGCTGGACTATGGGGTGAAAGAAAGCTTGAATAAGCAGCTACCTATGTTATGACATCTCTTTATTAATGTAATAACTGCACTTTCACAATTGCTTTATTAACCATCCTGCTTTCTCAAATTTGCTTGAAAATGCACCATTTGTCCACTCTTTTTTCAAAATTTTCTCGGGGGGAGAACCCCCCCGAACCGCCCCGAACCCCCCTTAGGTTGTTCGGGCTCGCTCGCTACGATCGCTCGCTGCGGTGCAGTATGCCAATAATTTTAAGCCCCGCCACTTTAAAAATTTCACCAGCCACCACTGCTTGCATAGAACACAGAGATGTGACTTACATTTTGCACGCAGTGTTCCGCAGAAGGCACGTTAACCCTCAAAGCCATTTTCTGAAACTTCATGCCTTTGATCCTAAATTGCTCGTAGATCTCTCCAGCAAATGCATAAACCACCTGAGCTTTCTAGCAGGTGTTATACCCAAGACCTACAAGATGAGCGTAGATCTCTACAGCAAATGCCTAATCTACTACACTAACTCAAAGTGGCGAATTAAAGAAGCTGGAACAGTTTTACAAAATTTCATATTTTTGGTCAATTTCCTTGAGGATCGAGTTTGTAAAGAAAATAAATAAATAATGAGGCCTTTGTGCTAGCAGAAATTAGTCGTCCCTTAACTCTCTTCCTACACACGTGATCTCTGTTCATCAAGACTTTTACCCCCTCATGACTCCACCCTCTTTTCTACAGCACCTTCATTTGTAGCTGCCATTAGTATTTTTTTCCATTTCCATCACATGTAGTAGTACATGTATAATTTTATTCTTATTTGATGCCCCCGCCATCTTGCTCCCACAAACCTGAAACACATGAAACTCTTCGCCTGTAACAACACTTTCTGACCAAACCACCAAACACCTGGGTAGACCCAGTCCACAGACCTTCGTACTCACACGCACTTTCAGTTTGATAGATAAACATAATATTGCGGTTGACCTCGCATTCATTTTAATCTAGTGCATGTGTTTCGTCCTTCGCCCACTAGAGGGCACTAAATTATCTCTTTTGATGGATTCATTCGCGTGGAATTTCTTTTTATGGTTGCTGTGTGGGAAGAGGAAGCGCGCCTGGGAGTCTGAAAAATGTAATTTGTTTTTCCAAGCGGCAAGACATATTGTTTGCGGTGACTTTTTTGTTAATATACATCCCGGACAGGATTTATGCATATTGTTCCTCGTTTACATCGTCTCGTTCACCTCAAAATACTTACGCAGGAAAACATCGCGCTTCCCTTCTTACTGGCCTCCCCAAATCCCACCTGTCCCCCCTCAAATCTGTGCTCCATTCAGCAGCTCGTTTCATATATGGGACCAAAAGAAGCGACCACATCACACCCATTTTATCCTCCCTCCGTTGGCTTCCCATCGAGGCAAGATCTATCTACAAGACTGCCTGTATCACCCACAAAGCCTTGCATTCCTCCTCTCCTCGCTACTTGGCGAATACATTGAAACTCTCTGGAGGCTCTAGACCATCACGTAATGCGGAAAACGTATTGCTTGAACCTCCCACTTTCAAAAGGAAAGATCGATGGCCCAATCCTTTTCAGGCAATGCAGTGAGAATCTGGAACTCACTTCCGCCTCAGCTCCGGACCACCACCTCTTCCCGGTCCTTCAAAACTGACCTCAAATTTCTCCTTCTCCAAAGACACTTCCAAACCTAATTCACGCCCTCTCTACTCCCTCAAGGAAGTTCTTCCACTATAGGAAATTCTGTACTCCATGCCTATAGAAGTGCCTTCCCAGTGTGTTCTGAGTGACTGCCACTTATTGCAGTATTATACCTCTATTTGTATTTTGTATCATATGTATCATGCACACCTGTCACTTTTTCCTCTTGTAACGTATACCTCTTTTTCTATCTTGTTTGTTTTTGTTATTTGCACAATTGTCACTTTTTCCTCATGTAATGTAACGCTTGCTTTTGTATTATGCTCACTTGTAACCTTCTCCTCATGTAATGTTACTGTTCCTATTGTGAAGCGCTCTGACACCTTCGGGTAAAGTCTGCGCTATATAAAAACGCATTAAAATAAAAAAATAAAAAATTCCCTGTGAGACTTTCCTGTGGAGGGGCGAGACAGATAAAATTAAAACAAACACTGTCAAATGTAGCATCTGAAACCAACTGAAACAAACGGTGCACAGAATCGAAGGGAGGTGGTGGCTCAACATATAACGCTGCTGACTTTGGAGCTGGAGAACAGGGTTCGAGCCTAGGCGTGGGCTGTATTAATTATAAATAAATAAACAAGATCTCAGATGGAGGTGGGGAGAGACAAATAAAACAAGCATTGGCAATGCAATAGGGGGAGGGGCGCAAGAAGGCATGGGAGGAGGCACGGGAAGAGAGTAGCCGTGGAAGGACACAAATGAAGACATGTCCATCATAAGGAGGGACTAACAAGCCTACAACCAATCGGAAGACAGCATTTAAGACACAAGCCAATGGAAATGATGGGCGGAGAGTGGGCGGAGCGTCCAAGAAGCTTCCACGCTATAGTGTATACTGCATGTCTCAACGAGACAGAGACCTAAAAAAAATACAAGAAAAGGGGGCAGGGTAAAAACACCCTGACCCCCCAGGCCTGCTCAGTGGGTCCCAGGCCCAAAAAAAGCATTTAAAAAAAAAAAAAAAAATCAGGCAGGGTCGCGCCGGGTGCGCGAATCCGTCCGAAAATTAAAAAAAACGAAGCGAAACCGCGCTTCGTTTTCAAAGCCCCCGGGTGGGCCAAGTCCCGGGGGCAATGTTGTTAATGTACCAGCCATGGCTCTGCAGTGCACAGTGTAGGTGTCCCACTTCACGCGTAAAGCCCCGTCGTGGTTCCGGTGCGGACGCTCCCGGGTTCTGCAAATCTCTGAGCTGATAGACAGATTTATTTATTTTTTATTTATTTATTTTATGCGTTTTTATATAGCGCGGACTTTACCCGAAGGTGTCAGAGCGCTTCACAATAGGAACAGTAACATTACATGAGGAGAAAATTACAAGTGGGCATGTTACAAAAGCAAACGTTACATTACATGAGGAAAAAGTGACAAATGTGCATATAACAAAAGCAAACAAGATACAAGAGGTAGCAAATGATACGTTACAAGAGGAAAAGGTGACAAGTGTGCATGATACATAAGATACAAAATACAAAAAGAGGTATAATACTGCAATAAGTGGCAGTCACTCAGAACACACTGGGAATGCACTTCTATAGGCATGGAGTACAGAATTTCCTATAGTGGAAGAACTTCCTTGAGGGAGTAGAGAGGGCGTGAATTAGATTTGGAAGTGTCTTTGAAGAAGAAGAAATTTAAGGTCAGTTTTGAAGGACCGGGAGGAGGTGGTGGTCCGGAGCTGAGGCGGAAGTGAGTTCCAGATTCTCACCACGTTGCCTGAAAAGGATTGGGCCATCGATCTTTCCTTTTTGAAAGTGGGAGGTTCAAGCAATACATTTTCTGCATTACGTGATGGTCTAGAGCCTCCAGAGAGTTTCAGTTTATTCGCCAAGTAGCGAGGAGAGGAGGAGTGCAAGGCTTTGTGGGTGATACAGGCAGTCTTGTAGATAGATCTTGCCTAGATGGGAAGCCAACGGAGGGAAGATAAAATGGGTGTGATGTGGTCGCTTCTTTTGGTCCCATATATGAAACGAGCTGCTGAATGGAGAACAGATTTAAGGGGGGACAGGTGGGATTTGGGGAGGCCAGTAAGAAGAGAATTGCAGTAGTCCAATCTAGAGAGAACCAGTGATTGGACCAGGGTTTTTCGGTCTTGCTCTGGGAAGAAGCGTTGAATCCCCCAGAGAAAGCGCAGTTGGTATTGAGCAGACTTTGCAATGGAATTGATGTGGGAGAGTAGACTGAGTTTTTTGTCGAGTATGACACCAAGGGATTTTGCTCTGTCGACAATGATGGGTTTATTGTTAAGTAGATGAATCTGATCCATCCATGATTGAACCGGAGGAGGAGAGAGTGAGGAGGAGAGGAGGAGGAATTCAGTTTTGGAGGGATTCAGAATCAGTTGATGAGTTAACATCCAGTTTTGAATGGAGTCAAGAGTAGAGTTTAGGATGGAGAGATCGTGTGTGGAGGACACCTTGAGGTAGATTTGAGTGTCGTCCGCATAGAGATGATAGATCCCAGGATCCCAGATTTACTTAGGAGATTTCCCAATGGTTCCAAATAGAGGTTGAACAAAGTGGGTGCAAGTATAGAGCCTTGAGGAACACCTTGGCCTACTGCCAAAGGAGATGAAAGACTGTTCGCTATTTTGATCATTTGGGATCTATCAGAGAGGAAGGAAGCAAACCATTTAAGCACTGTGCCTTCCATGCACATTCTCTGTTGAAGAGTGTTAAGGAGAGTATTGTGATTGACAGTGTCAAAGGCTGCAGAAAGGTCAAGGAGAATTAGAAGACAAGACTCCCCTGAATCAAGTATCCGCAGTGCGTCATCAATCACTTGCAGCAGGGCTGTTTCAGTGTTGCAGTTTTGAATGAAGCCAGACTGGAAATTGTCAAGAAGATCATTGTCCTTGATATGACGGGAAAGTTGTTTCGCTACACATCTTTCTGTGATTTTCGCAAGAAAAGGTAGGTTAGTGATGGGGCGGAAGTTGTTGAGGTTGTTCGCATCAGCGGTGGGTTTTTTAAGAAGAGGGGTAACCTGCCCAGTTTTGAAGGAAACAGGAAGGGAGCCTTGACAGAGGGAGAGGTTAACCAGAGTGGTCCAATAGGAAAGAGAATGGGTGTAGAAGTCGATTGCAATGGCACTAGGGATGGGGTCAAGAGAATGGTTGGAGGGCTTTGTTTCGAGGATGCATTTGAGGAGGGCATCTTCAGAGATGGAGTCAAAGTTCTGCCAAATGGCTAAGGATTTGCGCTCCTCTGGAGGGGTAGGATGAATGACCTGATCCACAAGTGATTTCACTTTTTCGTCAAAGAATATAGCGAATTCCACTGCTTTCTTTGTAGAATCCTCCAACTTGGAGGTTGGGGGAGAGCAATTTGGATTCTTGATGAGGTTGAATAGTTTTTTGGGTCTATTTTTGGCTGAGTCTAGGAGGGTTCTGAAGTGCGATGCTTTTCAAGGAAGATGTGCTTGTGGTACTTGGATCTTGCTGAACGAAGCGTGGCCAAATTATTGGTGGAGGGCGCTTGTCTCCATTGTTTCTCCAGGATTCTTAGGTACTTCCTTTCTTCATAAAGGGATTTGTTGAACCAAGGTGCTGAGGGAGTAGGCCTTTTCCTTTTGCTTTGAAGAGGAGCGACGTTATTGATTTCGACTGCAAGGACTGAGTGGCATTGGGAGGTGAGTTCATTCACATCCAGGTTCGGGTCTAGCTTTGGAAGTGATAGCAAAGCCGAGTCACAGAGGGTACCGGGGTCAATATTTTTCGTGTTACGCAACCAGGAAGTAGTCCTCTTAGGTTGACCGAGAGTTATAGAGTGTGATAGGTGAAGAGAGAATGGGATGAGGAGGTGGTCAGACCAGTCTACATGAATAGGGATATCGATAGTAAACATGTCTGCTTTAGAAATAACAAGGTCCAGGATTGAGCCCTTACAGTGTGTTGTTTCTGAGCAGTGTTGGATAAGATCGTTTGCAGAGAGAAAGGTGGCCAGCATATTCGCAGAAGAGTCTTCCAGCGAGCCCCAGTGGAGATTGAAGTCACCCACGAAGATCTGATTGTCACTTTGCGAGTATTGGTCGCTGATGAAGTCAGTGAGTTCCTCCATAAACGAAGGGCCGCTACCAGGCGGGCGGTAAATGGCATGGAATCTGAGGGGTGAGCGGTGGTGCAATTGAAGCTCCAGAGATAGGCATTCAAAAGTGCGGAAGGAGCTGTTAGGAAAAGCCTTAAGTTGAAGGGAGTTTCTAAAGATGACTGCAACACCTCCCCAACTTTGTCTATTCTGTCATTTCTAAATATAGAATAGCCTGTGGGTAATAGGAGATCAAACATAGAGTGAGAGGTATCGTTGAACCAGGTCTCTGTGAGGAAGAGCATGTCAATATTGTGAAGGGTGATGGTATCGGAGATTTCAAGTTTGTGTTTTATTGCAGATCTGCAGTTGTGGAGCAGACAGCGCAACTCTGTCGAGACTGTTTTGGTGACAGGGGCACTTGGGCTATGAGGGGTGATAGGGATATTGTACTTATACGAGGGTGCTTGGGAGGATTTAGGTGGATGATTGGTTCTGAATGAGGAGATGGTCGGAATAGTGTAGATAGTAAGGTTACTTGGAGAGGAAAGTGGAAGAAGGGTGGCGTTCGAGGACTTGAGTGAGTGTGTGATGTTTGCAGACGACAGGTTATGATTGGCTATTTTGGGGTGTGGGGGCGAGGTGCATCTCGTGGGAAGGTGAGTGTTTTCCAGAGGAATTGAGGTGTATGGAAAGGTGGAAATCTTGGAGCTTAAGAGTGAAATGGTGGCTACAAGCTGGGAGATGGAGGTGATGAGAGAACCTAGCTGATTTTCCAGAGAGAGTAGGGCAGAGCACGGCATATTGGGTGGCTCGATAGAAACAGGAGGGGGTGCAATTGGCGGCGGAGGGCAGGGAGAGGTGGGGGTACGGGAGGGAGTTGGGGTACAGGGTTCAGGGGTGGCGAAAGGTGGTGGTTGAGAGCGGGCGTTGGTGCATCAGAGGTGAAAGGAGAGTTGTCTTTGTTGACGTTGCAAGAAGGATAGGAATTGAGGACATAATTAGGGGAGATAGGTGAGGAACAAGGCGGTGGGGCGGAAAGGGAGGGGGAATGTGTGGAGTCATAGGAAGGGAGGAGGTTTGGGAGGAAGAGAGGGAGGGGGTTGGAGGGGTCCTGTAAGCTAGGTGAGGTGGATGTGAGGGAACGGGCACCTGGCAGAGTGAGGGGTTGGGAGATAGGGAAGTTGAAGAGAGAAAGTGGTTCTGCTGGGTCCGAGGGAGGGAAAGGGAAAGGGTTACCAAGGGGGGAAAGGTGGTAGCACAGCATTACTGGAGGAGTGGGGGGAAGAAGAGAGATGCAATGGGTTTGTGAACAATTCGGGGTACATAGCGAGGTGAGGAGGGGGTAGAAAAGAGGAGAAGAGGAGGGAATAGGGGGAACGTAAGGAAAGTTGACTAGGGGAGTAGGTTGGAGGAGAGGTGGACAAAATAGGGGGGTGGCAGGTAGGGATAGGGGAGAGGAGATAAGATTGGAGTACCGGGATAGTGCAGATTGGACGAGGAGCGCATTAGCTAGCGGTAAGGCTGATGTGATGAAGGGGGGCACACTGTGAGGGAGAAGAATGGGAGAGGAGGGGACAGGGGAGGGGGGAAGAGGGTCGGCCTGTGCCTCCCGAGGGTGCAGCCTATGTAGGGGGTCAGGGAAGGAGATAGGGAGTAATGGGTGGAGCTAGATGAAGAGTCAAGGGAGAATCCGGTCGCAGGGGAGGGGAGTAGGGAGGGGAAGAGGTGGTCAAAGAGAGAGAGACAGGTGTCTTTAGCTTGGATCATGAAAAAGAGTGTTACAGTGCACACCGTTATTATTATTTACACTTTGCCTAGGTGATCATCTTCTCTACGTTTTCAAAATAAAGCGTGCAACCTGGACAGCGAGATCCACCCTGGTTTCCCGCATTTGAAACAACTACAGAGGGAGCGAACTTTCACTCCAGTCCGGTGCACAGCTTACTTAACGATATCCAATAATATATGTTGGTAATCCATATTTACAAGAATTATGATTCCAAAGTACTCCAAGTAAATATCATCAATTGCTTTTATTCTCCATAATCACACGTAAGATGCGGTGGCATTTTACAAGGCTTCTTTGCTTCAGATATGCCTATCCAGGCCTTTTACTGAGCACGCAGAAAATGCAACGACATCCTGAACTTAAAGCTTCTATTACCCAATGCATTTCGGGCCGTAATAGGCCCTTCGTCAGGGGTTAACTGCAAGTAAAAGAACATTAATATAAGATTCATGATTTTACTATTATGACAGTGTTTAAATATGTGACATGTTCACTTCAATATCCCAGTGCAGCGTTTTCCCTCTAACATGATAGAATACAAATAACAATATTACCTGAACCAACCCCTACGATGTTAAACCACCAAACCTCATAACGTTACTTAGTAACAGGTTACCACCCCAGCATCAAAAACCCTCATTTCTCATACCACCTTCCTCTCAAGTCTCAAAATCATCTCCCTCTAGGAACCCAACATGAGCGCAAGGCACCTTAATCCACCCACGTACCATTAAAATTGATTAACGATTAAATCTGTTTCATAACAATTCTTCTCTGAAATAAACGGCGCGTGATCGATTAACTCTAACATCACCCTCTTTAAATGTTAAATTCGTGACTCCACCCCTTGCTCTCAGCCAATAGCATCGGCCCCTCAATTATGATGTTCGTCCTGGAAAACTACCAAACGCATCATGCACTGCTGGAACTATGCAACAATGTAGATATAATAAAATATACACCCACAACATCTACCTAAACCAGTATGTATACTGCCTATAACATCCAACAAAGCTTCTTCCTCAGAAGATTAAAGAATGGGGTTCGTGTTCTCTTCGGATGATTTCTTTTGAATTATGAACTTTGAGAAATGTTCGAAGGACTATTTTTGACGTGTCATTATTATAAGAACTGTCACTTAACAGTAGCAGCGTGTTGAACACCAAGAGGGAGGGCGGGGCACATAGATTGTATTACCTGACGGGAGCTTTGTTGGATGTTATAGGCAGTATACATACTGGTTTAGGTAGATGTTGTGGGTGTATATTTTATTATATCTACATTGTTGCATAGTTCCAGCAGTGCATGATGGGTTTGGTAGTTTTCCAGGACGAACATCATAATTGAGGGGCCGATGCTATTGGCTGAGAGCAAGGGTGGAGTCACAAATTTAAAATTTAAAGAGGGTGATGTTAGAGTTAATCGATCACGCGCCGTTTATTTCAGAGAAGAATTGTTATGAAACAGATTTAATCGTTAATCAATTTTAAGGTACGTGGGTGGATTAAGGTGCCTTGCGCTCATGTTGGGTTCCTAGAGGGAGATGATTTTGAGACTTTAGAGGAAGGTGGTATGAGAAATGAGGGTTTTGATGCTGGGGTGGTAACCTGTTACTAAGTAACGTTATGAGGTTTGGTGGTTTAACATCGTAGGGGTTGGTTCAGGTAATATTGTTATTTGTATTCTATCATGTTAGAGGAAAACGCTGCACTGGGATATTGAAGTGAACATGTCACATATTTAAACACTGTCATAATAGTAAAATCATGAATCTTATATTAATGTTCTTTACTTGCAGTTAACCCTGACGACGGGCCTATTACGACCCGAAATGCATTGGGTAATAGAAGTTTTAAGTTCAGGATGTCATTGCATTTTCTGCGTGCTCAGTAAAAGGCCTGGATAGGCATATCTGAAGCAAAGAAGCCTTGTAAAATGCCACCGCATCTTACGTGTGATTATGGAGAATAAAAGCAATTGATGATATTTATTTGGAGTACTTTGGAATCATAATTCTTGTAAATATGGATTACCAACATATATTATTGGATATCGTTAAGTAAGCTGTGCACCGGACTGGAGTGAAAGTTCGCTCCCTCTGTAGTTGTTTAGCTTGGATCATGACAGTACCATTGTTATAGAGTGAGATAGTGAGGGATCCGTTAAAACACGCAGAGGGGGACATTTTTAGCTGTTTCCCATGAGGGATAGAAGAGGAGGAGGTGACGTTAAGGGAATTATATAAGCTGGTGGACCAGGAGGGGATGTCGTGAGTGAAAAAAATGAAATCGTTTTTGAGCCTCCCATACCGACCATTGTAGAATTGATCAACAAAAAGGGAATCAGGGAAACATTCAATGGTGTTATGCTTGAAACGTTTTGCTGACGCTTTAGTCAGGTTAGGAGGATAAATGATTTTGTAGCAATTAATTCCAGACTTAACTCGAGTGGTGGCCATGTTGGGAAAGTGAGGAGAAGGGGGGTGGTGGGGATATGAGAAGGGTGTTACTAGGGTAGCGGTGGTGAGGAGAAGTATAAGGAGAAGAAGGGGGCACATATTCCAGAAGTCGGGTGAAGATACCCGAACTGATGTGCTGACAGGGAAGTGATGAGATTAGGAACAGGTTGTTACTTCAGAATAGGACTGATTCAACAAGATAGGACTGAAGATAGAGTGGTGTAAGAGGAAGAAGAGGGCACAAATTCCAGTAGTCGAGGGAGGTTAGTCGCCATAATGTGCGGTATGGCTCCTTTGTAAAGTCAGGCATTGTAGACTCAAACCTCCTCAGTCGTCATGAGGCCACATAGAATTGCTGATCGTCAAAGTCAATCAAGGTACCTTGGTCACTACCTTGGTCTCGGGATCGGTGCTTACTCCGGGGGGGATCAGCGCTCACTCCAAGGGCTACTCGGGATCTCCCAGAGTGCCCCGGTCCTCAACAACCACACAGGTAAAGCACTACAGCTCTCTGGACTGCTCCGGTCGGGAGTAACAGCAGCAGGCTTGCGCTTCTTTTCACTTTGCATGTGTACCAAAGCCCCATTCAACAGGACACACGTAGTCGGCCCTCCGGAGCAAGCGTTCCGGAGTGCTCTGGTGGCATAGATGCGGTCTCTGCCGTGCCCGAAGGACTCCACACCTCCCCTGCTCTTTAAGTGTACTCCAGCTCCGCCTCTAAACTTTGCTGCTTGGGAGTCTCTATGACTCCACTGGTATTTGATGGGCCCTTCACCAAGGTGTGCGTCCGATTGGGTGTGCATCCGGTTGGATTAAGGTTTGTGTTGGGTTTCACCTCAGGGGCACAGTCTTCGTGGCGGACACTGTCCGGAAGGCCCCAGGTACGCGCTGAATGTAGGAGGGGGGGGAGGGAGGAGGCATCAATGGCGCGAATACAGCGAGGGCAACTAGGCTGCCCCGGCCGCCATCTTAAAGTCAGGCAGTGCCCACCGCCAGTGCAATCACCCGGCCCGGGTGTCAGTGTGTGGACCCTCTCAATGGCGGCAGTCGGCTCAAGGAAGGAATTGTAGCCTACCTCCCCTCAACTGCTGGTGTGCTCCGATGATGAGCCGCAACTTTTCTCCCCTTCAGTGTTGGCCCTGAAGTCCCTCGGGCGCCATTTTGGGACCAGGCAGCCCCGGAGAACGAGCGGCAGCAAGATGTGCGGTGAGACAGCGCATGGGGGGCCCAAACCTCATAACGGGCGATTGTCCTCCCCTTTAACTATGGGGCAAGCCACTCTCAGCAGGGTAGGGCCCTCTCACTGCATGGTCCCTTCTTATCCCTCGCGGTACTCACTTGGCTAGTTTCTCTCTTTCTCTGTACTTTGCAGAGGCGGCAGGCAGTGCTCTTTTCTTCCTCTTACAGAGTTCACAGTACGCTGGGCGCTGCAGGCTATGTAGTTGTGCCTGACGACCGGGCCGGCATGAATTTTGCTGAAGCAGTGGATTTTGCAGGGGCCACTTTGTTTTGCAGTTATTACTAGGCCCTGATGCAGTATGGCACTGTGGCTACCAGGTGGTGCTGCAGCTACCGGTAATTCCAGGCTACAGCAGTGCTCAACGGTCTCTCCAGTGCAGTGGACGGCTACTGGCAGTTATCCAGGCTGGGGTGTGCTGTGTGAAATGTCCGCCAGGTGCTGTGCAGCCACCATTCCTCTCAGGCCACCACAGCCCTCCTGAGGCTGCAGGCCTAAGCAGCTCAGGCAGGTATGATGTAGGAAGGTGCAGGGGCTTGAGATGCAGACGCCGGGACACACAACGCCGGTGCGGTAAGGCGGCTCATGTTGTGCACACTCTTCTTTCGCACCGCTACTGTAGACTCCTCTTTAAGCTGGGCGGTTTTCCTTTCTCAAAATTGTGAGCCCCGTTTCATTTTCAAGTCAATCTCTCGGCAGGGTGCGGTGTAGCTCATTGACCGCTAGGTGGCGCTGTACTTGGTACTTGGTCACTTGGTCACAGATGAATGTTTGTTGGATGTCTTGTCTTGACGAAATGCTCGAGTCTGCCAATGAACCTCGAGAGGCCGCCAGGGGCTGGTTCAGCAGCCCATCTCTGTGCCAGAATCCTCACAGTCACTGAGACTTCGCCGGGAAAGAAACACTTCTGCTGGGGAGCTGAAAAAGAAACGTCTGCTGCTGACGGCCAACCGGAACCAGGAATGAGTGACTTTCACCGAATCTGAGCCTTTCAGCCTAGTCTCTCGTTCTCTCCTTTCCTTCTTCTATCTTTCATTTTCGGTTTAGTCCCCCTTCTACCTCGCTGTCCTTTTGTCTTTCTTTTTTCATGTTTTTAATTTCATCCCCTCTTTCCTCATCTATTTCATCTCTGTCTCTGCTCTCATTCGTTCTTTCTTCATTGAGCTGTCTCTCACTTTCGCCTTTTTTATTTATTTATTTATTTTATGCGTTTTTATATAGAGCGGACTTTACCCGAAGGTGTCAGAGCGCTTCACAATAGGAACAGTAACGTTACATGAGGAGAAAATTACAAGTGAGCATAATACAAAAGCAAGCGTTACATTACATGAGGAAAAAGTGACAATTGTGCAAATAACAAAAACAAACAAGATACAAAAAGAGGTAGCAAATGATACGTTACAAGAGGAAAAAGTGACAAGTGTGCATGATACATAAGATACAAAATACAAATAGAGGTATAATACTGCAATAAGTGGCAGCCTTATTATTTATTTGAAAAGTTTTATAAAGCGCGAACAAGACCCAACCGGGTATCAGAGCGCTGTACAAAGAGGAAAGCTGACGTATACGTACAGAGACAATATAAATACACTTACAAAAAGGAAATATGAGGCCAAGCATTGTCATCATAGACTGACTTCAAAGACAAACGAAGTAAGTTTAAACCCCCAGTAGAAATGATTGTCAAGCATAAATTTCAAACATAAAGTGAAAGTAAATTGTTAAGCATACAATAACACACCCAAGTACACCCCATAAGGCAACATGAGAGGAATCTGAGGCATAAAGTACATGAGGACGCTAGGGGAAGAGTAGGTAGAAAATGAACAAACAGTAAACAGCCCACCCAGAGGCCGAACAGTTTCATCATCGCCTTACTATAAAGACAGATGAGATACGTTTTAAACCCCAAGTGAGAATGATTGTCAAGCACGAGTTACAAACATAAAGTGAAAGTACATTGTCAAGCATAAATTTCAACACAACAAAGTAAAGATGCTTGTCAACAATGCAGGTAATTGACTAGCAAATGACATGGAGGCTATTGTTGATGCAGTTCTTCCAATAGTAGCCATTTGACCTGTTTTTTGAATGAGGCAGTCGAAGGATTGGTTCTGATCTCTGTTGGAAGGGCATTCCAAATTCTTGGAGCCAGTCCTGAGAAGGTACGATTGTAAGTTCAGTTTTTTATTGAATTTCGGTGGTTTCAGTAGAAGGGTATTGGAGCTTCTTGGGTTTCTTCTGGATCCGGAGAGCTCAAGTTTTTTTGCCAGGTAAACGGGGCTATTGAAGTGTATAGCTTTATGTGTCAGGCAGGCTATTTTGAAGCGGATCCTAGCTTCAATGGGGAGCCAGTTAACCTGGATTAGGTCAGGTGTGATATGATCATGCTTTCTTGAACCTGTGATTAGTCTGGCAGAGGCGTTCAGAGTAGCTCTCTGCGGTGCTAACCTAGATTTAGGAAGACCAGCTAGGGTCACCAAGCCATATTCAACTCGTGATATAACTAAGGATTGGACTGCTGATTGCATGTCTTCTGGAGGTAGGAACGGTTTGATTTTCCTAAGAGTGTTGAGCTGATGGTTGGCACTCTTAATGGTTGCACTGATGTGACCTTGCATGTTTAGAAATGTGTCTAGGGTGACCCCTAAAGAGCAGGCGGAGTCCACCAAATGCGGGGTGCAGTTGAGTGCTGAGATTTTTGATCCAGTTTTGCGTGGGAGCCTCGTGGTTGCGTGGGGAGATCAGGAGAAATTCAGTTTTGAGAGAGTTAAGTAATAGGTGGTTATGAGTTAGCCATTGTTGAGTTTTTTGAAGCGCTCCGTTAAGAGTTTTAATGTCATCTGGAGAGGAGATCTTCAAATACAGTTGAGTGTCATCCGCGTACATGTGGTACTGAATGTTTGAGTCATTTAGAATGGCAGTTAGAGGTTCCATGCATAGGTTGAAGAGCGTGGGCGAAAGTGCAGAACCTTGAGGCACCCCAATAGAGACTGAAGTGCTGGCCGCCAAAGATTGGTTGACTTTGATTCTTTGTGTTCGATTATGCAGGAAAGAGGAGAACCAATTTAGGACAGGGCCCGATAGCCCCATCCTGTATTGAAGAAGGTTAATCAGGTTATCATGTTTGATAGTGTCAAAAGCAGAGGACAAGTCCAGAAGGATTAGAAGACAAGGTGTATCTTGGTCCAGAGCTCTCAATGCGTCATCAACAATGTGAGTTAGCGCTGTTTCTGTGCTATGACCTGATCTAAAGCCTGATTGATGTTGGTCTAGGAGCTGAAATTTCTCAATGTGGCCGCAAAGCTGTGTGTGAACACATTTCTCGAGCAATTTCGCTAGGGACATGATGTTGGTGATCGGTCGGAAGTTACTGGGATCTGTAAGGTCTGCATTGGGCTTCTTGGGGATGGGTGTGACTTGCCCCATTTTAAGGCAGTCGGTAATCCTCCCTTGTAAGAGAGATTGTTGGATGATCCTGGACCAGAGAGGCAGAACTGCCAAGTTGAGGTCTTTGAGCAGCTTGGCGGGGAGTGGGTCCTTGAAATGGTTGGAAGGTTTCAGAGAAGCCAGGGAAAATGACAGCTCCTCCAAGTCTGGAGGTCGGAAGGTATTCCAGCAGGCATTGTTTTTGGGTGTGTACAGGCATTGATTTTGGGAGTGTACTGCCGTGTAACCAGGCAAACCCTCGGAACTCATAGACAACAAATTCTCAGCGGCCCGTTGCAGTTCCCGCTCAATACTTCTAGATTTTTCAGTAAAGTGCTCTGAGAAGTCCTCCTCACTGGGTCCAGCGATTTTGATTGCTGGAATAGGATTAGCCTGTTGTTTGATGATATCAAACAGTTTCCTGGGACGGTTTTTAGCGCTGTCAAGCTGATCTCTGAAATGATCTGATTTAGAGATGCGAATGCGTTTGTTGTAAGAGCTTCTCATCTTTCTTAACTGTTCAAGGCTAGAAGTGGAGGGGTCATTTCTCCAACGTCTCTCAGAGAGTCTCAGCTTGCGACGTTCGTCATTAAGGGTATCATTGAACCAAGGTTTGGATTGTTTGCAGGGAATCCTTTTAAGTAGCTTCGGGGCTGCAGAGTCGAGAATATTAGACATAGTGTTGAAGTAATGATCCGTCAACTCTTCCAAATTATTCATGGTAGTTGGGGGTTCAAGTAGATTCTTGCTTAGGTTAGAGATGTTGATATCTCTCAGGTTACGAGACAATTGCTTGTTTTTGAGTGGTTGCCCTTGTCTAAGCAATACCTTTTCCTGAATGCGAAAGGAGATTTGGAGATGATCCGACCAATCACATGGTGCTATGTCGTCTAGCTGAATAATGTGCTCTCTAGCTATGATGAGGTCAAGGGTAGCGCCCATGCAGTGGGTAGGCCCGTTACAGGCCTGTATATAGTTGAGGTCTGAGAGGAAAGACTTAAGAGAACAGACTACTGGATCATTAGAGTCATTCCAGTGAAGGTTGAAGTCACCGAGGAAGATGTGATTAGTATGGAAGGCTGAGCTGGCAGAGATGGATTCCATTAATTGTTCTACGAAGAGTAAGTTGTTATCCCCAGGAGGATGGTAGATCGAGTGAAGCACACAGACAGTCTTGCCCTTGTTCAAAATTTCAGCGACAAGTAGCTCACAGGAGGACATCGAGTCCTTATGAGTCTGCTTCAAAACGAGGTTGGACCGATGGATGCAGGCAATCCCCCCCCCTGCTTTAATAGCCCTATCACATCTGACAATGTCATAGCCCGGAGGAATTAAAAGGTCAAGTATTGGGGAGGAAGAGTCATTGAGCCATGTTTCCGTAAGAATCAGGAGGTCTAATTCTTGTGATAAGATGAGTTCGGAGATATCTGCTGCGTGCTTCACTGCTGATCTGCAGTTGAGAAGCATCAATTTGATATGGGAATCTGTAGTTGCTTCCACTAGGTGCGAAGGGACTACCTGAAGTAAGTTATCCTTATTCAAGGATCTCAAGTTAACACTTGGTTCTCTATCAGGATCAGAGGAGATAGTGGGTATGGAGCTAGACGATATTGCGTAGTCCTCATAAGATAGTGAGAGTGCGAGCGTGTCAACCTCAGACCACTGCGTCTGTAAACTACAGGGTCTGGAGTGGAGGTAGGGAGGAGGGGGAGCGGGCCCTTGAGGGTAGTTCGGGCAGGTAACAGAGGACCTTTCCATTCCATCATTTAAATTAGTTGCAGGGTGCGAGGGCAGATCCGATCCCGCGGGCGGATAAGGTGTGAGGAACTTTTCATTCTTTATTGAGCATTGTAGGAGGATCTGGAGGTTGTCATTTACAGAAAGGAGGTCCCGCTTCAGTTCGGCCAATTGTTCCTCAATCCGCCGAAGACTGACACCATCAGATGACCGTCCAGTATAAGGTGCAGGGAGATGCCCCTTCTCCATACAGCTCTTACAGGGGGAGATGGACCCCTGCTTAAGCTCAGTTGTGGGCTCCAAAGGAGTAGTGTGAATGGTAAGGATGGCGTCAGGGATCATAAGCGGATGTTGAGGGGTACACCCTTGAGTAAGTCCAAGGGGCGGTCCACAGGTAGTATCCTGAGCCCTGGTTGGGGAGCAAGAGGAAGCAGTAGGTTTAGCGGAGTTCAGAGGAGAGGGTGGCCCAAAGGTAGCGTCCTGAGCAATGGGAAGAGAGTTAGAGGAGGAAAGCAAAGGAAAGGGAGGCCCTAAGGTAGCATTAGGATTAGGAGTAGGGATAGATTGGACGTGAGGTGAGGGGTCGTTGTTGCTTCTAGTCAAGAGGTTAGGTCGCGGTGTAGTGGGTTTTGGGACCAAGGGAGGTGAGTGTACTATGTTTAGGGGGAAGTCCGTGTCCAGGGGATTGGCAGTAGGATTGGAAGTGGGGGTGGTTTGAGCCTGAGGTGGGGGGACAGGGGGGTTGAGTGTGCCGCGGTTTGAGGGGGTCAGTGTCCAATGGATCATTGATGCCGTTGGCTGTAGAGAGGGTGTGGTCAGGAGGGGTAAGTGACATGGGATCAGCCTTGTGGAGATTGCTGGTTGTGAGTTTGCTGGACCTGGTGGTATCGGTTGCCGTCATTGTAGTGGGTGTTTGCCGGCGGAGTGTGATGAGCCTTGGACCTGTCTCCCTCTCCTCTCCCCCTCCCTTTCTGCCCTACCCCGTTGTTTGCTTCTTTGTATTGCCTTTCACTCTTTTCTCCCCCGTCCTCTCTTCCAGCGCTGTCTCCCTCCCTGCCTCTCTCTTTCTGCCTCCCTCTCTCCTCCCTCCCAGTGATGCTCTGGAATACATGCCTTCGGATCCGCCCTAACATCTGTCCATCTAAGCAGCGGTGCATCTATCAGTGTCACCCCAGCTGCACGATGCAGCGACAGTGCACATGGCAGCCGAGAGCCGCGGTTCACAGGCAATCACTAGCGGAGAGCGCTGTACACGGATCACTGAGCGCAGTGCACGGATCACTGAGCGCTGTGCACGGATCACTGAGCGCTGTGCACGGATCACTGAGCGCAGTGCACGGATCGCTGAGCGCAGTGCACGGATCACTGAGCGCTGTGCATGGATCGCTGAGCTCAGGGAGGGCGCAGTGTGCAGATCTAAGAGCACAGCGAGCCTTGTCAGGAGCGCATGGTGCACAGTTCAAGGTGTACAGATTCCAGGGCGCAGTGCGGTGCCCCGACCTTTCTTCACAGTGTACAGGTCAGGGCTCAGTGCAGTGGAGCGAACACAGTTCACTGTGTACAGATTCCAGGGGGCAGTGCAGTTCGCCATACCCAGTTCACAGTGTACAGGTCAGGGATTAGTGCAGTGGAGCGAACATAGTTTAAGGTGAATAAATTCCAGGGGGCAGTGCAGTGCACCGAGCTCTCTTCACAATGAACAGGTTAGGGCTTAGTGCAGTGCAGTGAACATAGTTCACTGTGTACAGATTCCAGGGGGCAGTGCAGTGCACCATACTCAGTTCACAGTGTATAGGTTACAGGTCCTAATGCAGAGAAGCGAACATAGTTCTCAGTGTACAGGTAACAGGAATTATCCTAGGACCCAACGTGATACTGCTCTTCTTATGACCACAAAGTATTGGATTTTAATCATACTGTTTTAACACTAATCTGAGTATGTTCAACTTCATCGCTGATATTATGATGCTAGAATGCAAAGATTAGCCTTGAGAAAGCCCTGGTACTACAAGCCACATAGGGCAAAACACGTGTCGGCTGTTTACTCTTCTAAAAAACTGTTCTATGAAAAATCCAAAACGAGTGAAATGATAATAACAATGTGGTGAATAAAAACAACTACCTTCACTCAAATCAACCCGGACCAATGTGTGTTATTTAAATAAGGAATTACTCTTTAATAAGAATACTTCTCGACAGTGACGGTTTCTGTGACAGGGCGTCGGGGCTCCGCCCCCTTTACATTTACAGCAATACATGCCTAAGCTGTTTAATTAAAATCATACTTACTTGCAAGGGGCGGTGCCGGCACCATTCAGCTTCATTGCGATGTTGTCAACTGATCCTTTTGATGACACACACTCACGGACTAGTGTGTAGCCGTCACGTCACGTGACTCACAGCACTTTCACTTTGCCCTCCTTCTTTGCCGGGCTGACAACCTCACTGCCCTGAGGGCTGTGATGTCATCAGCTCGGCAAAGACTGAGCGTCAAGACACAGTCTCCATCCCTATATGTCGTGGAGGTAAAGTGAGCCCCGGGCGTTTCTAATGCAAGCCCTGTATCACTAAGCCTCCACGTCAATCAGGGAGTGGAGAGTATTGTCACCCCACCCTTTTCCAACTCATCACAGGGTGGGGTGGAGCCCATTGATTCCGGTGCATACTCTCTCTTCTCGCGCATGGCAGGCAGTAACGGCATTGTATATGAGGCGGGAGTGTCGTGGAGTGAAGAGGTACAGGCCTCCTGATTGACCTCACTTTGTGACCTTGGCCCCGAGATCAGCTGAAATAAACTAAAGGCAGTAGCCAGAGTCGCGAGAAGAGGCACGCAGCCACGGTGTAAAAAAACATATTTAACAGACAGGTAAAATAACTTCACTATTCATAATTAATTTGAGCGTTTTTTGCTATGGTTGCAGATTAAGTGATTACCAGGCAAAACAGGCTTGATTCTACATTGAAATAATGTTTTCAATCTTGGTCTCGCTTTTACTCCACACATTTATGCACAAAACCGGGAAAACAGTAGTGTATGTCTTGTGTTACTGCATTTAAAATCACTGGGCGTTGCTGCAAAGGCCTGCATGACTCCTGTTTTCTAAGAGGCGCAGAAAAACGGGAGCTTGCAACAAACGAAACAGAGTTGCACAATAGGATTCATTACACGATAAGGTGTCATAAAAGAGGCCCGAATCGAACAAATACTGACTGATCTCGTGTAACCCAGGTTCACCTGTCTGGCATGTGCAATGTGCGTCGTCGCTTGTTGGCAGCAATCTGCTAATTGCTTGAGTTTTCCTGCGTTGATTGTAGAGCTCCATCAATAGGCCAGTGATTTCATCGGACATGTCCATAAAGCAGCGATTCAGGGAGCATGTGTGGTGTTATCCGCTAGCGATGCACTGCTCGCTTCTTATTTGTAAACATAGTGCTGTACTGTAAAGAGCTCTCATTTACCACTAGTGGTGCACTGCACACGGTTCTCGTGCACAGTAACAGTGTCCACTATACACAACCTACTTACACAGGCAAGCTGGTGCATTAATACTATTAATGGTGCACTACACGCCGAGGGAAAGATCCAGCTGTCTACATTATCTCGTTAACATATGGATGCATTACAAACAAATGCTTTTTATAACCCGGTGACTTCACACTCATTTAATGTACACAAGTGGAGTCCGTTGCTCACAGGCCAGATTTCTAAGGAAGACGGGCCCTTTGCTCGCCCTGGGCTGGTATTTAAATAGAGATAATTGGGGATGGACACACTCATATGCCCTGCTGTCACTGCACCTGCTGCACATCTTACGGATGTCCATGTTCCTCATTTCACCTATGTTTCCTTCTCCATGCCTCCACCTTCTCGTCTTCTTCGTCCTTTTCACTTTCTCCTTCTTAGCCCTTTCCTCATTCGCTCTCACTTCCCCTCATCTGTCTCTCTCTAGCCATTATAACCTTTCTCCCCGACGTCCTTATTTCTGTCCCTTTTCTCTTCTTTCATTGCCCCTTGTGCTTGTCCTCCTCCCATTTCTCTTTCCCGTTCATAATTATCCCCTTCAATTCTGTTACTTGTTCCTCTCCATTCTGCCTTTCGCCTCTCCTTTTATTTCGTTCCTTTCGCCTTTCTTCTCCATGAAGCTCTTTTCCTCCCCTCCCTCTCTGCATGAGGTGTAAACACAGAGGTAGGCCCCAGGCAGACTCTGGTCTAAAACAATCTGAGCGAGCGGCCATAAATCAACCGTAGAAGGTACAGGGCAGGATGGGCCTCCTCCCTCCACTGGACCCTGGTGCCACTGCACCAGCTGCACCACTGATAACTACATCCCTGAGGTATGGCAAGCTTTGCAGTGCACGTGGATCTTTTTTATTACACTACCAAATAGAGAGCACACATCAGCATGATTTGATTTGATAAGTAATGGGTAGTGTTAGAAAGGATACAAAGTGATTAAGTATCATGCATATAGATGCAGAATGTAAAGACCTTAGTTTATTTTCCTCTCACATTGCCTTCGCTTGTCTTGTGATCATTAAATGTGTATTATTAAGAGACTTGTGGTTCTAATTAAATGAAAACTGTACTGCTTAAAAGTGGTTTGTCAGCATACGAGCATCCAAAATTTTAGAGCAGTACTGCAGTGATCTATCAAAGATACACATCAGTTAGTTTAAAATGCGTCATTACCAATCTACGTCGTTTTTAACTAAAAGGGTAGCATAACTGTGAACTAGCTTACACCACGAAAAGTCCCTATTAAATTAAATTTGGCGCCCAGAGTGTGAACATTGTCCAGTAAATGGCTGCTGAACAGCACCTGCTGTTATGCGCCTTCTTCCAAGAATGAAGGTTGATGATTAATGCTTCTTCACTGGCCCTGAGGGTCATTGCGGGTGTTCTTTTCATAATTTCCCGACAAAACAATCGTCCTGTGTCTGTTTTTCGCATATTTGCAGCAGGTGGCCGTGTTGCAGTGGCACTCTGGTTCAAGACTGCTTGATTGGAGAGACTACCTTTTGTAACGTGATGTGTGCATTGCAGTCGAGCTGTATGGATCTCGGTTAAAGTAGGGAATCAGCAAAATCATTTATGAAAATCAGTTACACACAACACTGTGTGCTTTGTATGTCACCTTGGGCTTCAGATTGCCTGAACTGGTCCCTAATAATTACAACACAGGACAAAATAAATAGTTATAGTTTAAATATTAAGATCATTTTAGTTTCCTTTTTATATAGGACTTGTAACCACCATTTTGTTGTTTCCTTGTGATTTTTTTAAATGACAACTTGCCAGGCATTATTTTTGCTCATCTGTATTGCATTCTTTATTCTACCAGCCTCAGAATAACGTAGAGTGTAGACAAAAAATGAAAGTCTTTGACGTTTTGATTTAGAGGTCTTGGCAGCAGCATGATTGCAGAAAATTCAAATATTGTGCACCACAATCTTTGCTTGGTGCATGAGCTTTGCTACTACAAGCAGTCCTTAATTTGTGCAGGTGGTGCCAGATGGTGGGCACTGGCTACGTTTAAGAGATTGGGACTTTTTTTTTTTTTATCAGACTTTGACTCAGAGTAAAATAAAGAAAAGCAGAAAGAAGAAGGAAGAGAAAGGTAGAAAACCAGTCACAAGGGGAAAGCTGTGATGAAAGAGAACCTGCAAGAATGAGGTAAAGGAACTGAAAGCGTATGGTGGTGGAAGAAAGAGGAGTGAGGTGGAATCAAGATTAGGCAGCCCTGGTATTCAGCAATACGCCATTCTACAGCCCTGGCAGTAGGCTCCTAAGAAGCCTTTTGCCCTCTACAGTTTTTCCTTTCTTTTCTCTTCTTTTTTTTTTTTTTTATAAAGGAATCACCGGCAACAAGCAGATAAAAGCATTACTCGATGTTCCATGAAAATTTGTAAAAAGGAAAGATTTCTTGAATATTTCTTCATTTGTTTTAAATAAAAGTTAACTTAATTTATATTGAGGCATGATGAATTATTGGGAATTATTTTAACGACAAGGCTTTAAATGCATCCTATCATGTTCAGAGAATGCACTTGCAATGGTTGTAAAGGTTATTCTTAACAGCTAACACCATTTTTTCACCTTCTTTATAGTGACTTTCCAGCCAAGTTATTTAATAGTCCATACAATTTAATAGTCCATACAATATCAATGGCAGAGTAGAGTTTTGCGTACCCATCAGCAACCGGTGTTTTCACCAACACTAAGGTTTACATATTTTCTTTCATTATGGACACTTTCTTGTTGCACTTCTGTCTTTGCACCTTATGGAAATTTAACAAAAATATTAAACTTAAAAAAAGAGACAATGAAGGTAAGCAATGATAAGCTCTGTCAAGCACAGCACATTTTATCTTTCAAAGTTCTGGATTATTGCAGGAAAACCAATCAGTGGAACATTTAGCATTTTATGACCCTCTTCTTTTCTAAGGTTTTATTCCCATTAACAGTTTGCTATGTTTGCCCTCGCAAGAAAGCATTTGCCAAACAAAGCAGTGTAACGTCCAAGACTAGCAAACCCTGCCCACCTCAAACCATGCGCGGCCTTTTGTTTCGTTTCTACCATGCCTCCCTCCATATACAAAAGAAACACACACACACTTCTGTGTGTGCAGGGCTTTAAGTGGGATGAAAAAACTGGGGGGGGGGGTCTCTCGTAGGGGCACCCAATGTAAATATGAGCGTGGCTTAAAACTGTTAAGCTAAAAATCTGTACTTAGCATAGTGTGCTGCCCCTGTCATTGTGCTTCTTCTGTCATTGCTTCCAGATATATAATACGAGTGACATTAAACCTACAACCAGCCAGGACTATAGGCTTTGTCAATGGTTGTAAGTTGCATAAGATACATAGGAACAAACTGCAGCATTTTCATTATTATATACAATGAAAACATAGGTGGTTCAGAGATGTGTTACAGGTCGGAAACACTTAGAGGGCCTGTTTCCATTGGTTGTATTTGCTTGGCTTGGGGGTCATTTTGTAAGCAGACCAGTTTGAGGATTTGGGGATATTTTTTGATTTGATTATAATGTTTTCTTCACACTTGTGCTTCAAAATGCTATATTTGGATCCCCCTTTTTTCAACAATTTGCAGTAAATGTGTGGTGTAAAACCCACCATTCGAATCAATTTTTTTCAAAATTTTCTTGCGGGGGGAGAACACCCCTGCACCCTCCTTTTGCATTTCGGGCTCGCTCGCTTCGCTCGCTCGCTTATTACATTAGAGTACAACATTTTTCGCCTCACCACTTTCAAAGTCCAGCAGCCACCACTGCTTCTCGATAAGGAGGAACACCTGCTCACAAATTTTCCCTCAACTGTTCTTTCAAGGCTGTAAAGGTCCAGAGCCTTGAGCAAAAGTTCTTCCAATAACACTAGGGATATATATCCAGCACCAGGATCTCTGGACCGTTCACTTCTTCTCAACAACGGGTAGTGCAGGGGAGCGAACATAGCTCAGTGTGTACAGATTCCAGGGGGCAGTGCAGTGTTCCATACTCAGTTCACACAGTGTACAGGTTACAGGGCATAGTGGAGTGAAGCAGGCATAGTTCACACTGCACAGATTTCAGGGGGCATTGTGATGAAATAACATAGTTCACAGTGTACAATTGTCACCGGGTAGTGCAGTGCGCCGAGTATAGGACACAGTGTACAGATTCCAGGGGGCAGTGCGGTGTACCGAGCATAGTTCAGAGTGTGCAGATTTCCGGGAGCACTGCAGTGCGCCGAGCATAGTTCATACTGTACAGGTTACAGTCAGTGCTTAAAATGGGAAAATAGAAGTGCAGGTACTCTGTATCAGAGTACCTGCCTGTTTCTGAGAAGTGCCGGCACTCTCCCATTAAAAGTATTACGTCTGTCTTGAGAAGTGCCGGTACTCTCCCTCTCAAAATAGAAAAGTGCCGGTACTCCGGACAGTACCGGCCCATTTAAAGCACTGGTTACAGTGCAAAGTGCAGTGAAGCAAACATAGTTCACAATGCACAAATTACAGGGCATGAAGTATTCTACTGAACACAGACTGCAGAGCATATTGCAGTGCACAGAACAAACCACACACTTGATGGATTACAGGGCACAGTACAGCGAAAGCAGCCCACACCGTATAGGTCGCAGGGTACAATGCAATTCACCGAACGCACCTCACAATGTACAGCCTACAGGCCACAGAGCAGTACAACGAACATAGCCCACTGTTTACAGATTCTACGGTGCAGTGCACTGCACCAAACGCGGTACACTGTCTACAGATTACTGGGCATAGTGAAAATAATTCAGTGTAAAGGTTACAGGGCATAGTATAGTGCGCTACATGTCCTTCAGTGTACAGGTTACATGGCATAGTACGGTGTAGCGAACACTTCACTAAGTGCAGTTTGTAGAGCATAGAGCAGCATAGCAATCGTAGATCGCAATGCATAGTGTAGTGTACCAAGCACAGTATAATGTACGGGTCACAGGATATACAATGCAGTGCACACAACGCAGTTTACAATGAACAGATCAAAACGCCTCATACAGTGTTCAAAGCATAGGACAGTCTGACGGACACATTGTGTCACAGTGCACAACGCCCTCACTGTCTAAAGCAGGTGTTCACAGTGTGCTGACCACGTGGCGTGCAGTGCACAGATCAAAAGTTCACAGAGTGTAATGGGATAGTGCAATTAACAGAGCACAGTGCACAGTGTACTGAGCACAAGACCAGCGAAGTGTATATAGCACAGTGCAGCGTCCATAGCATACGGTGCACATATCACTGGGCATAGTGCAGTGAAAGCGAGCATAGTTCAGACACAGAAGGCACACAGTCTGCTACTCTTACTAATCCGTTTTAATTTCTTTTTTACTAACACTGAGATTCCGGGCAGTCAATGGCACTACACATATGTGCATCACACCTGGAGGCGTGTTTTCCAAGGGGGCGAGTCTCCCCTCAGCAGCTTTCCCATCAGAATCTCTCCTGACAGATGGTGTCCTGGAAGCCATGGGCTGCACAGCAGGAACGTGTCCGAAGTGTACCACCAACACGAGGCGGGTGCCTGTCTCCGAAGCCCCTGCAGTGCACACAGGCGGAAGGGCTGTGCATTAGTGCACACGTTCGGTGCAGGCGACAGACGGAGAAGCCGGGACTCCTCGGGAAAATAAAATACCCTCCTGAGGGGGGACAGCACCTCCATTTTCTGTACAACACACCACTCCTCGCACTTTGCTAACCAGAGAAAAACAGGGTTATAATGCGTTTCTGCGTGTTCCAGCACATGTATGCAGTCGGTGCCTGGCCATGGAAATCACACGAGACATGTTATGTGAGCAAGTGTGTAAGTGCGTGCGCTTGTTGCCTGTTTTGGCTGCTACCTATGACCCATTGGTGACTGAACGATTGTCAATTAATTGTCTCGCGGAGACCCCTCGGTGCAAGACATGCTACAAGAACAAATACATTCGCGAGACACATTTCGAAAAACAAGGTTTCTGAAATAACTAATACATAGATTTGATTAAAAAAGCTTGCGCCAATATTTGGACAGCCATAAGATTTTGGGGGAGACAGGTAGCTGTGCCCATATACTTGCGCTGAAATGGGAGACGTTTTAGGAGGGTAAAACAAAAAAAGAAAGATACTTAGCATTTTACTTTTTTTAAAAGTGATCTCCACTCTAAATAGAAAATATGACATTTCTTCTTTAAAAAAAAAACAACAAAAAGATAAGTCAGGAAAGAAAGTAAAAGTTATCTACAATAGACTATGTTAGTAACGTTTCCACTTGTCTGTCAAAGACGTGTTTCATGTTAGCCAACAGAGAAGGCATTTGCTCCTGACTTCAGAAACATCGCGATTAGTTCAGGGTCGCGATTAGCTCACTTAATTTGCCAGATCCCGACAGGCAGATAGACCCTCTCATGCAAATTATTGATCATATTCTTTTTTGAACGGGAAATGATGTTTCTTTGGAGGAGGGTCGAGAGTTTGGGGGTGTTTTGTATGCAGCCTCCCCCGGCACATCGCGCTGTGCACCCCTGGACTACATCTCTTCTGAAATATCTGCTGCAAAGTTGGATTTGCTGCACAGCTGCGCAATTTAGCGAGGGCTTCTTGTCATGGAAGCGCCCTGAAGCAAGCAGCACTCTGGGCAAAAGTTGCATTGAAAATGCAGTGCTCGCCGGGGGAGTGGGGTTGAAGAGGCGAGTTCTGGGAGAAATATTTTCAAAGTGTCGCGCACTGCTGGTTTTCGTGCATTTTGGAGTAGTAAACATAAAAGTAATATCACCAATAAGTGAGCGCCCCTTCTTTCCGGGGGCAGTATTTTTAAGAGAGCCCACTTGTTTTACAGATGTGCCATAAATGTTCTGTTAATCGGGCGAGAAGTGTTGTGCTTCAAAAAAGTAACAAGCATTGAAAATGCAATAGGTCTTGCCTTTGATTAAGTTAAAGCCATTTGCTTTGCTAATGGTATTTTATAGCAAAGCAAATGGCTTTAACTTAATGAAAGGCGAGACCTATTGCATTTTCCTCTTCAGCTGGTGCGTGGATAGGTGTTACTTTTTGCAGGTCGTTGTTTCCCTGCAAGAACGGTTTATTTCACAGCTGCTGTGAGTATGCAGATTGGCTGCTTTACCTCAAGTAGGGAGGGTGAAAAAAGCTGCTTTCCTTCTCAGAGCCAGGGCGGGCAATGGCAGTGAGAGCCGAGGGGCATAAGACAGCACGACCCGCCCACCCCTTCACTATTTCAACTTGTCCCCTCCACAGACTGGAGCAGGGCGGGCCGGGGAGGAGCTGCTCCTTGGTGTTTAGTCAGGTCTGTTCTGGGGAGCAGTGGGGGGGCCAAGCCAGTGGCAAGGGTTGGAATGCAGGGAGCTGATCACGTGTGACGGCAGCAGTTCAGTCCATCATAAGAAAACAATGACAGAACGTGTGTCTTGCAAAGTACTGTGACTGATTGGGAGGGGGGAGAGACATCAGAGAGAGTGGGGTGGAGGAGCAGGAGGGGGAGACAGGAGACTGAAAGCAAACCAGCATTAGAGCGCCTCGCTGATAGAAACTTAAAGCTGACAGAAAGACCTCAGAGCTGCCCTTCTCCCCGGAGACCAGAGCCAGTCCACGGCCGGGGGAGGTGCGAGGAGCAGGACAGGCACAGACATCAGTGCCCCTGCTCTGAAGCAGGCTGCGGCACAGCTCTGGCTCCCTCTCGTCCACCTGGCTGTGCTGAAGCCTGCTGACTGATTGGGGAGGGGGGGAAGGAGCACAGAAAGTGAGACGAAGGAGCTGGGAAATAGACAATGAGAGAGAAACCAGCGCAGCGCCCGTTAGTGCTCATAATGTATGTCAAGAATTATTAAACAAGCAGGGGGAAGTGCATGGGACAGAACAGGCGCCCTGTGAGAATCGCGCGCGCTGTCATCCTGATAGTTATGTGAATTTGAGGTCCCCACACATTAAACAGTTTGTGTACTTGCAAGTGAGAAATACTACAACTCCCAGAATGCACTGCTTTAAGAAATCAAACCCTATGACTGGAAAGAACGAGCTCGGCGTGAATGACCCCGTCCTTTATCCTTAGGAGTGAATGTCACATACAGCCACAGTTTTTCTATTTCTATTCATAGTCAGACACTTGCGATCAGAGGCGCAACTAGAGCCAAATTTCGGGGGGGATACTAAAGATTTCGGGGGAGCTGATTCTTCCAGCAATATGCAGAGTGGAGATGCAGGGGCTATAAGAAGGGATGAAAACACCACAAAGCCTCGTTAGCAAGTAAATGGTCTTTTAAAGACCTGTGAAGTACTCGGCTGCGGCTGTGTGTGTGCCCGGGAAGCTGTCTCAGCCCGGGCAAATTATGCCGAGTCCGCCGTCAGAATGCTAATGTTACAGACATCCCCTTGAAACAAATACACACATAAATTATGCCGAGTCCGCCGCCAGGATGCTAATGTTACGGACATCCCCTTGAAACGCTTCCAACAACATGTGCACATTCACGCATAAAAAAACATTAACCGCACATAACAAAGTAGCGTAACAAAATAGCGTACAATGCAATAAGCGTATAAAAACAAAGTAGCGTAACAAAATAGCGTACAATGCATTCCACACGCAAACGCATGCAATAGTTTAAAAAAAAAAAGTGCAGCAAGTCAATGTTAAACCCACCGTGTCACACCGCCAGTAAACGATCCAATCCCGCTGGGCGTGGCATAAAGAGGACAGGGTGGCAACCAGGAGGGACTAAAAACCCTCTGGTACAATCAACAAACGCTGTTCTGAATAATAAGTGACGACAAACAATGCATACCAATCACATTTGCAGGCGGAGCTGAGACAGAACTTCTACAACCGTATGGATTCCAAGAAGCCCTCGCATGGCGAGAGCAGCGCATGCGCGCTGCTAACGCCAGGCGAGACCTAAAGACGGCACCCTTTGCAGCCTGTGCACTCCTGGGCAGTTACCTGTGGTGGTTGGCAGAGCTGTTTATTTGACTGTTAAAGCAGTTTTGTAACTCGAGGCACGGCTCTGCTATATACCAGGTGTGCTGTGTGACAACTGCACGAGAAATGTAAATAAAAACAAGTATTTCCGTAGCCACCAGGTGAGCTGTGAAGGGGAGCAGTCCTGTTTAGCAAACGCTCGAGCGGCGCGCAACTCTTTCTCATGCGCTCTGAGGCGGCCCAGCAGTGGCGCAGCGCTTTCCAAACACCCCAAATATATTAATATAATGTAGGCACCCTCTGCCTGTCAGTGACCGCCTTACTCCCTTCTACTAACTCACCCCTAACCCTCCAGAAAAATAATTTTAGAAGAGAGATCTGGGGCGAAGACAGCACTGAGCCAGATCAGAGACTGCAGAAAGTTATCCTTCCCCTCTGCCTCGGCTGGGCCGGACCTCACAAGAGGGTCTGGAGGAGGAACAGGGAACAGACAGTTTCCGCGGCTTCCTGCACATTTATATGTGAGGCAAAAAAGCACTTAAGTATATTTTGATGTAGAAAATAGCAAAGCCTAAAGCGTGTGCACGTCTGAAGACAAGCATATGATGGTTGGTCAGGGCACGAGTCGAGGGTCCACGCGGGTGGACGGCGTCCCCCCACTTCTTTCACAGGGTGGATGCCGACCACCCTGCCAAGAAGTTGGGCCCCACTAAAAAAGATGCTGAATTCGTCCCGGTGTAATTTCCAAACACCGGGACACATTCAGCAGCGCCTGCACGTTGTTGTCTGCTTTCGATCACAACAACGTGCAGGGGGACGTGGCTCTCTTATTTCTGACTCCTGCTGGGATACTCGGCCATAACAAAGGCCGAGTCTCAGGGGTCATCAAGCCTCCTTTTGTTGGAGTTTCCTGGCTGGCAGCAGTCAGGAGCCTCACACCTGATGCAAATGCAGCAGAGGGGAAACAAAGGCTGGCACCTTGTTAGCACTTCACACATACTTAAGAGAGGCAGCTTTTCACTTTGTTCAGGCTCTGTTTAGGAGACATGCATGCACTGTAAGAACGTCAGATGTGTTGATCTTTCCCAGTATTTGCACAAAATAAATTGCATTTATATACGCTTATTACCCTTGAGGAGGCGTTGTAATAATTTAAATATCACTATTTCTTTTAAAGCACTATGGCTATAGAAAGCTTAACGCTGACAAAAGGTAACATTGCTTTATATGTAGCGTACAAAAGTGTGAATCTTCTGCCTAAATCAGGAGGGTTTGCAAGTATACTCGAAATGTGCTCAAATGTACTCATGATACACCTGCTAAACATATATGTGAGGGCTTAAGATCTGATATCACTTCTTGTGATGCCAGTTCCTGTGATGTCACGCGCTGTGATGTCACGCGCCGTGATGTCACACGCTGCGATGCCACTTGCATACTGATTAACTAGGTTAGTCCCCCCACTTCTTTTTTTAGGACTTGTGCCCTGTGGTTGGTTCATGTTATTCAGACCATGAGCTGAGGAAATATTTTTATCAGACATTGAGGACATATTAAACAGTTGGCTACCCGGGCAGACAGCACACAAATCGAAGCAACAAAATAAAGTCCACATTTCCATCCTGGATATAATCTTCTCGTTTTTATTCCAAGTTTGCAAGATGTCTTTTCATGATATCCATCTTCTTAACAAAGTAAGTTCAAGCCACAGACCATGCCAACACGTGTTTCGTCCATCCGGCTGTAAGCCACGGACTTCATCAGGGCTAGAACAGAAAAATTTTGACCTAATTACATTACTGCACATAGTTTTATACACATAGGGTAATTAGTATCCATCACCCATATTAAGTATACCGCTAGTGCGACAAACAGATGGATAGTTGGTGAGAACGGGAATAACCAAGTGCAAAGAAAAGAGCAACTATCTACTTCCCTTAGAATCCTGGGAAGTGACAAGTTGTGAGTGAAGTAAAGACCTCAAACAAACTCCAACTACAATCAAAGTGTGCTCACAAAGTTGAGAGAAAGTTATTTTAATATAAAGAATAAAAATAAAAGTAAAAATGTTAAATGATAAAATTAAAAAATGCTGGTCTTCCTTATACCCCAAAGGGACAAGAGGATAAAGTGTGAAGTACTAATAAGCCACCCCTAACCCTATAGTTCATATTTATATAAGTGCAAAAATGCGCTTACCAAATGACCAATATTAAAGAACATCTCGTATTTCCCAATAGCATCAAAAGCGTGCTTTCTGAAATCCTGGAATAATCAAACGCACAGTAACCTTTATTACAGGTGTATATCACCCTATAATGTAAAATAAAGACCAATAGCAATATCCATCAAACAGAGTATACATGGGGTCATATTTCCATGAAGACCATTATTTAACCTTCATGCATATATGCATGACAATAGTTTAAATGCAAAAATAAGCAAAAACAGGAAGTATAACTCCTACCTAAAATCCTAAGCGTCTCCACTCATCTGTGAGGTACGCGTATTTCGATGATCAATAATACTGTATTTAAAAGTGGTCAAAATCAGCTACAGATCCTATAAACAGAAAAAGGGAAATATGGTGCTACCCTGCATCAAAGACCAAGAATTATCTTAATTTAATCGCTCGTATGCATAATATCATAATGAGATCGAACATATTTAACACGTTAAAAAGGTCTGGATTAGAGGAAGCACTAGCAATTACATCGCTACAAAAGTTTAATTTTAAAGGGTCGACAAATAATCAAAATAAGCTCGGGAGCATCGGAGCTGATTATCACATTGATAATAAATAAACCACACAGTCCTCTATAAAAGGATTCAAAACACACCGGTAAGAGTCAGAACTCTACCACTGGCTCTAAACGTACGCCTGAGACTGAATAAGTCTCACGTCTATTATTCAAAGCAACAGGAAGATAAGGGTTACAAGTAAAGAAAATAAAACAGACCACTACATGTAATGGTCTAAGTACCTGCGAGTGGCATCCTGCCCGTACGGCGAGAAGTCCTCATGTGAAATTACGGCGTGCATAGCAAGCGCCATATTGGTAAAGCAGGGTGGTCGTTATATGGTAACCCTGGAGCATCAGTACAAGACAGGATATTTACTGGAGCTACTCTAATCACTTCTCCACGCAGATTTCCCCTACTGCCTGTTCTGTTTTTGTTAGACATTGAGGACATATCAGATATCTGTGGAGGAAGTACCCATAAAGCAGAGCAGCACAAGACTTTTCTGTGGTGAAAGAATGTGTGTTCAGATCTACACCGTGTGCATTCTCATGTATAATGTTAGTGGTTAGTACCCCTGTCCCAATTACCAAACTCCAGGCGCAGGGGGAAATGTTACTAGACCTGCAACCCCCTCCGCTCTGAAGTTTGGGGGTATGATACATGAGCTTGCAGTCCCAGTGGTCGCGGCATGGGGGCGCTGCTATACCAGGACCTGCAGAGCTCTCTTTTATTTCAACTGAACGTGTCAGATTCCCAGGAGCCCTGGGTCACACTGCTCGCCGCACGGGAGCTGCCTCCTGAGGTATGTTTAACATACACCACTGCCTGTGCTCAGGTGGCCTCACCCTCAAGACCTCAGCAACATCCGCTGCACTGGGCAGATGCCACTCAAGATAGGGACGACGCCACACACTGTGGACAGGGGAGCTGCCACTCAAGACCTGAACAACACCCTGGGCAATGGGCAAATGCCACCAGAGATAGGGGCAATGCCACATACTGGGAACAGGAGCTGCCACCTAAGACATGTTCAACACAAGAGAGCTACCACTAAAGACCCGAACAACACCCACTGGGCAAATGCCGCACACGACAGAAACACAGACATATACTGTGAACAGGTGAGCGGCCACTCAAGACCTGAACAACACCCACTGCACTGGACACTGGGCAAATGCCACCAGAGATAGGGACAATGCAACACACTGGCAACAGGAGCTGCCAATTAAGACCAGTTCAACACAAGAGAGCTACCACTAAAGACCTGAAAACAACGCAGACTGTGCACTGGACCCATGCTTCCCAACAGACCGTGCACCGGACCCATGCCTCCCAACAGACCGTGCACCGGACCCATGCTTCCCAACAGACCGTGCACCGGATCCATGACCCCCTCTAGAGATAACAGGAGGGCTAGTTAGCCCCCAGGGACCCTAAGGTGGCAAGGGGACTTCATCCCCCAACCAAGAGCATGCCAGGAGGCGCGTTTGTAGAGTGGTGGAGAAAGGGGACATGGCCTGTGTCCACCTCTAAGCAATCCCACTGTGTGGGGCTTAATGGAGATAAGAGGTAGACTAGTTGGCCCCTAAGGACCCCCAGCAGCGAAGGGGACTTCAATCCTCATCCAAAAGCGCCAGGGAGCGTGTTTGCAGAGTGGTGGGCAAAGGGGGCGTGGCCTACTATAAGAACTTACCAATCCTGCTGTGTGGGACATATTGGAGGTAATAGGAGGGTTAGTTGGCCCCCAAGGATGTCCCCTCCTACCCCTCCTGTTACTTCCAGTAAGTCCCACACAATGGGATTGCTAAGAGGTCTTCAGAGGCCACGCCCCCTTTCTCCACTATCTGCAAACGAGCCTCCTGGCAATTACTGGTTGGGGGATGGAGTCAACTCTACTCCTGAGGGACTTTGGGGGCCAAAAAGCCCTCCTAGTACCTTCTGTAAGTCCTACGCAGCGGAATTCCTGAGCGCTGGTCGCATGTGCCAGCCCCCTTTCTCCACCTCTCTGCAAACGCCACTACTAGTTAAAGAAGCATTTGCAATGTAATAGGTCTCGCATTTGTGAAAGTTAGGGCTATTGGCGTTGTAAATGCAAACGTTTTTTACTAATGTTTTTTGGAGTGGAGTGGATATACGTTGTGTGTAGTGGAATTATGTGGTATAATGTGCAGTGAAATTATGTGGATAGAATGTATGTGGTATTTAGTGTATAGGAATTATGTAGAGTGGGATTATGTGTTATGGAGAGTAATTATGTGGTATGGTGGTCTGTGTTGAAGAGTGGTAATCACAGGTTTAGTCTTCCTCGTTTCCATAGAAGCTAAACTATAAACTCAATGAGACAAAAAAAAAGGAACCACTGAGGAGCACTTCTGGACCTAGTCAGAGATATGAGCAGGGCCACTGGAATTATGCGACTGTTCGGCTGCACCAATTTTCGCATAATTAGACATTTTCCGCATTTGCCACATAATACATCATCTGCTGCATAATCTACGGATTTGAACAAAAAAAAACTTGTTTCTGGCTCAAACGTTACCAAAAATGCAGCGACAAGTGTTACTGCGTGGTGGAAGGCCCTTTGCAAACCTGGAATGGTCACCTGTTACTTATTGCTAAATGTGGGTGTTAAATTAGTACTAATGGTGCGCAAACCACTCTGGCTTCTTTGTGCGCCTTTCTTGCCTCTTTCTGCATTTCTCTTGCTTCTTTGTGCACCTTGCTTCCTTTTTCTGCACTACTCTTGCCCTTTCTGCACTTCTCTTCCTTCTTTCTGCACCCCTCCTGCCTCTTTCTGTACCTCTTGCCTCTTTGTGCACCCCTCCTACCTTTTTCGACACCCCTCTTGCCTCTTTTTGTACCTCTGTTGGTTCTTTCTGCACTGCTCTTACTTCTTTCTGCACCTCACATGCCTCTTTCTGCACCCTGTTCCCTGTTTCTGCACTTTTCCTGCCTGTTTATGCACTTCTCCTGCCTCTTTCTGCACCTCTGAGTTAGAGGTAGTTTTAATCCCCCTGCCCTATTATGTACTAGGGCCTTACGGGGGAGGTCATGCCAATCACAGGGGTACCCCAACCCATAGTGTACCCTAGTATATGTAGGTGTTTTCCCTGTATTCTAAGTGTCTTTCAGCATAGCACTGGCTCCGGGCCTGGTTAGTCAGAGTTAGTTACCACCAGTAGCAGTCAGTATAAAGTTGGGGGCACAGGATGACTTTGCAACAAGGCCTTTATCTGCACCTCTGTTGGTTCTTTCTGCATATCTCTTGCTTCTTCCTGCACTTTTCTTCGTCTTTCTGGACTTCTGTTGCCTATTTCTGCATTTCTCTTGCTTCTTTCTGTGTCTTTCTTCCTCTTACTTCACATGTCCTACCTCTGTATGCATAGTTAGAAATTATCATTTAAAAAACCTTAGAAATTCACTGAAAAAACCATAGGTCTCAGAGACGTTATAGTTAGAAATTAACATTTAAAAAACCTTTGAAATTCACTGAAAAAACCATAGGTTTCAGGGACGTTATAATTAGAAATTAGCATTTAAAAAACCTTTGAAATTCACTGAAAAAACCATAGGTTTTAGGGACGTTATAGTTAGAAATTAGCATTTAAAAACCATAGAAATTCACTGAAAAAACCATAGGTTTCAGGGACGTTATAATTAGTTGGACATTTCACTCGTACATAACCTGAGAAATTCGGCCGTTATAGTTAGTTGAGCTAACTATAACTCGCGCCCCCGCAATGCACTGCTGATGACGTCACATTTTACATCATTCATGACATGGTCAGTGACATCACTGATGACATCACTGATGACATCTCACATGACATCACTGATGACATCATCCACGTAATAATCTGATGCACCTCCTCACACCCTAATATAACCTTTGATATACCCACTCTAAAATACAGACTACCATTTTCGAAACCATAGACACACCAATACCAGTTACTAAATACCCACTCACTGATTCCTAGGTCTGCACACACATCCACTCATTCACCCATACAGTCATTCATACATGCAGTCACTTATCAATACAGCATTATCATTTGTACTCATACACCTATACAGACACTCACACATCGCCATTCATCCATAGAGTTACTCACACACCTAGTCAATCATGCAAAGAATCATTCACACTCCCATTTACTCACCTATACAGTTATACACATACATACGCTCTTTTACAATCACTGATACAAGCACACCCTCATCCATACAGCCACTCTCACAATCACTCACTCTCACATATAGTCATTTATATACTCCAACACTCACATATACTGCCTTTCACATATGTCGTTCTTCACACATGTACCACTGAGATATCCATTCACTCACCAACACACCCATCACCCAGTGAATCACCCACTCACACATCCATGCAGTGAGTCACACCCACCCCACCCACCCACACAGACACTCAGGCACCCATACAGATACTCAGACAAGCAATCAAAAACCCATAAAGACACTCATGTAGCTACTCACCAACCCATGCAACCGCTTACACACCAACAGACAGACTGATACAGATATTCACACAGTTTAGTCACTAACCCATGCATTCAGTAAGACACATTTAATCACTCACTTATACAGTCAATCACACACCTACTAAATCATCCATTCAGACAGTCATACACCCACTCATTCTTCAATACACCTTGGCCTATATATATATAAAACATATTTAAACTTTACAGAAACACACAGTCACTGGATGATGTCATCAGTGATGTCATTTGAGATGTCATCAGTGATGTCACTGACCATGTCATGAATGATGTAATATGTGACGTCATCAGCAGTGCATTACGGGGCGCGAGTTATAGTTAGCTCAACTAACTATAACGGCCGAATTTCTCAGGTTTTGTACGAGTGAAATGTCCAACTAACTATAAATCCCTGAAACCTATGGTTTTTTCAGTGAATATATATATATATATATACACATAGAGAGAGAAATAATGTAAAGTATGTATATTACATTTAGTCACATTCTCTGGATCCTCAGTCTACAACCCCACTTTGGAGGGGAGGGGGACTGCTCTCTTCTCAGTTGAGACTATTATTGGAAGAACCCACCAGAGCTGACAGCAATTTTCACCTCAAAAGTTAGACGTCAGACACACTTGGACAACAAGACAGTAGCATGCACACAGAAACTAACAACACTTACAGGGTTTATTTGAAAGTCACATAAAATACACTCTGCATAAACAGCGTATGAGAAAAAACTCACGACCATTTAACAAAAACAAACTATATACATACTAAGTACAGGAAGACAACAACATTCAGGTAAGTGGAAGGTTACAAAACTTGGTCGTGCCTGCCATTGGGAAAGCACCAACCATCAGACAACCGTCTCATTGTTATGGGCAAGCAATAAAAAACTGGCATGCACATTCTAACTGATCCCCAAGGTGTTGGTGATGAATGCTCTATCCAAAACCAATGTTATGTAATATGATATAAAACCCTAAAACTGATTTCTGCATTAGGGTATCATTCACAATCATTAAATCAGCCAAGGTGTCGAACGTGAGTCTGCAAAACATGATATTTATTATGTTCTCTTCATAGCTTGTATCTGGAGAACAGAAAAATGTTGGCATGGCATCATAGAATATACCACCATTGTGTCACAACCCTTGTCTTTTTTTGTCAGTCTAATATGATGATATGAAACCAATCTAAGATATACAGGTTTATTCTAGCTGATTGGATGCTTAGATAGTTTCACTCAAACTAATCACAGGTCACCTAAAACTGCAGGAAAGAACACTTGTTTAAAGAAACTTTCTTTGTGCGCTAAAGCACCCTGATTAAAGATTTCAGGTCAATGATATGCTATGCCATAAGAATTTATTTTAATTTTATTTATTTGAATAGTTTTATAAAGCGTGAACAAGACCCACAGGGGTATCAGAGCGCTGTACAAAGTTGGCGCAAGCAAGGGTACAAAGACAAAGTGAAAGTAGGTGAAGTTACAACATGGGGGAAAACATTCAGGTTAATAGTAGGGGGTATCAACGGTGCCCTCAAGCACTAAGAGTAAAACATCATAAAATAGAACGCACCAAGAAGTGCAATACAAATCAGGGAAACTTTAACAAAAACAAGAGCGAGATCACCAGTTAATGCAATTAAGGAGCCATCGAGGACTAGATCAAAATAAGGTAAAAACATACAATAGCGCATCAGTGTAATACAACAAGAATTAGGGTATTAATAAAAACGAGAGCATGGTCACAGGATGAGGGAGTTAACGTTCGTTCAGGAGTAGTCGTTTGACCAGTTTTTTAAAGGAAGTAATGGAAGGATTGGATCTGATCTCGGATGGCAAGGAGTTCCAAATTCTCGGAGCAAGACCTGTGAAAGCACGGTTGAAAGATCTTTTCTTTTTGAATCTTGGAGGTTTCAAGAGAAGGGTGGCCTTACTTCTGAGGTTCCGGCTGGAGCCTGATAGTTCAAGCTTACTTGCTAGGTAGTACGGGGTGTTGTAGTGTATGGCTTTATGAGTCAGGCAAGCTATCTTGAGTCGGATTCTGGCTTCAATAGATAGCCAATTTAGTTGCAGAAGGTCGGGGGAAATGTGGTCATATTTTCTCGAGCCCGTTATAAGTCTAGCCGATGTGTTCAGGGTAGCTCTGAGTGGGGCCAAGCTAGCTTTGGGAAGTCCAGCAAGGGTCACCAGCCCATATTCCAATCTAGGGATAATCAGGGATTGAACCGCCGGCCTGAGATCTTTGGGGGGGGGGAGGAAAGGTTTGATTTTCTTAAGTGTGTTAAGTTGGAAATTGGCTCCCCTAGTAGTAGCACTGATGTGCGCTTGCATGTTTAAGAAGTGTTTATCCAAGGTGATACCTAAAGATTTTGCAGAGTCTACAACATGAGGTGTGCAGTTCATTGCAGTTAGGTGTTTAATCCAGTCAAGGGTAGGAGCCGAGTGATTGGGTGGGGAGATCAAAAGAAATTCAGTTTTGAGAGTATTTAGTAGGAGATGGTTCAGAGCTAACCATTGTTGGGTTTGTGCAAGTGCCGCATTTAATGTTTTTATGTCCTCTTGAGAGGAGATCTTCAGGTACAGTTGCGTGTCATCCGCATACATGTGGTATTGAATGTTCGCTCGGTTCAGAATGACAGCAAGTGGTTCCATAAAAAGGTTGAAGAGAGTGGGCGAGAGCGCAGATCCTTGGGGGACTCCAATTATGACAGGGGTACTAGAAGCAAGGGCATGATTAACTTTGATCCTTTGCGTGCGGTTGTGCAAGAAGGAGGAAAACCAATTTAGGACCGGGCCCGAGAGACCCATCCTGTGTTGAAGAAGATCAATCAGGTTTTCATGTTTGATGGTATCGAAGGCTGAGGACAGGTCCAGAAGGATCAGGAGACAAGGGACATTTTGGTCAAGGGCTCTCAAGGCGTCATCAACAATGTGCGTTAGTGCCGTTTCAGTACTGTGCCCTGATCTGAAACCTGACTGATGAGGGTCAAGGAGTTGATATTTCTCAATGTGGTTGCAGAGCTGCGAATGGACGCATTTTTCAAGCAATCTAGCTAGAGTCATACTGCTGGTTATAGGTCGAAAGTTGTTTGGATCTGATAGGTCCGCATTGGGCTTCTTAGGAATGGGAGTAACTTGCCCAACTTTTAGGCAGTCTGGAATCTTTCCCTGTAAGAGGGATTCATGAATGATCCTGGACCAAAGATGGAGAATGGCTGAGTTTAAATCTTTATAAAGCTTAGCGGGTAAAGGATCACCAAAATGATTGGAGGGTTTGAGGGATGCCATGTTGTGAAGGAGCTCAGTGCAATCTGGTAGGAGAAAACAGTTCCAAGAAGCATTGTTTTTGGGAGAGCAACCCAAAGGCGAGGATATTGTCGAGGATTCTGCCAGCTCCACTGATCCTGCGGGAGGTTTCTTAGGTAACAAAGTTGGGGTGACAGGTAATAGCTACAACTCTATTTTCCTTGTTTTTTCAGAGAAGTGAGCTGTGAAATCATCACCACTAGGGAGCAGGGATATCGGAGTAGAGCTCTGGTTGCAAGACTGGTTAGATTGTTCCTTAATGATTTCAAAACGTTTTTGGGGTCTATTTTTGGCTCCATCCAATTGAGTTCTGAAGTGGTCTGTTTTTGCCAGTGGTTTTGTTTGTTGTAGGAGCTTCTCACTTTTCTAAGTTGAGTGAGATTTGTGGTGGATGGCGTGTTTCTCCAGAGTCTCTCAGAGAGTCTAAGATTACGCCGTTCATCATTTAGGGAACCATTAAACCACGGTTTGGAAAGTTTGACTGGAATCCTTTTGAGCTGCTTCGGTGCAATAGAGTCAAGAATGTTAGACAACGTGTTAATATAATGATCAGAAAGATCGTCCAGGTTGGTCATATTAGGGGGGGGGGGGGCTGTAGTCTATTTTTGGTGATAGAAGTTAGCATATTGATGTTGAGGTCTCTCATATTGCTAGTCAGTTGTTTCGCTTTAAGGGGTTGACCCTGCCTACCCAAGCCCTTATCTAAGATGAGGAAGGAAATTTGAAAATGATCAGACCAGTCACAGGGTAAGATGTCGCCTATTTGTATGATGTTGTCTTTGGCAATGATACGGTCGAGAGTGGCGCCTTTATTGTGTGTAGGACATTTACAGAGCTGTGAGAGGTTAAGGTCAGAGAGGAAATTCTTAAAGGAACAGACAATAGGATCATTTGTGTCATTCCAATGAAGGTTAAAGTCTCTGAGGAATATGTGGCAGAGTTGATCCAAGCTCGTGCTAATGACCTCCACGATTTGCTCTATGAAGACCAGATTGTCACCAGAAGGGTGATAGATCGAGTGCAGCACACAAATCTTCTTGCCTGTGTTCCAGATTTCAGTGACTAGATGTTCACAGGAGGATAAAACAGCACATGGAGATTGTTTTACTGTGAGGTTGGAACGATGAATGCAAGCAATGCCACCCCCTGTTTTACCAAGTCGATCACTTCTGAGAATGGAGTAGTCAGGGGGATTAGGATGTCAAGAACTGGGGAAGAAGTATCATTGAGCCAGGTTTCAGTGATGATCAGAAGGTCCAGGTTTTGCGCAATGATGAGTTCTGAAACAGGATCCTCTTTTATATTTCAGGAAAATATATTTCATGCAGTGCTTAATTTGAAAAAATGTAAGTGCCAATGCCCATCTCAGGAGGCAACTGCAGCCTGCACCACCCATTGCCCCTGTCAGCTCTGCCAATGATAGTACCAACACAAATACTTACCATCTTACTCCTACAAGCATGACAATTCAGACTATTGCTGGCCATCCAAAGCAATAAGGATGGCATGGGCGGCAGGTATTCATTTTTAATGTGTATTGACATATTAAACACTGTTGCTGTGCTCATCTCAAAATTAGAAAGACAGCTCTGCCATGTGGTGGACTGTCATTAGTGTCTGTGTTGAGAATTAAGTGCCATTGCTGAGCATCGGAAACCACTGCCTCAAATTTAGCACTGGTTTCATGTAGTTTGTAGAAAGCATCACCTGATTACAGTCATGCAAGATGCAGTCAAGTTTAGAGTATAAAAGAACAAGCATTGGCATAGCCAATAGGTCTCGCCTTTGGGGCCTTATAAGTATTTAGTTATGCAGCACAATATCCTTGGTGCAACAACACCAACTGTTGCATGGCAGTAAAGTGCTCTGTCAACTTTGCACACAAACCACAGAAGCCATTGTGGTGCTTCTGTTTTGAAAAGCAAGTAAAATAAGCGAACAACCATAAAGCAATAACGGATGGGATCATAACACACATTATCAGATCCAACAATGGATTTAATGCAGCCACCATTGAAGTCCGCACAAGCTTAGTGCAGTTGCCTTGAAAAGTTTTCCTTCTCTATACAAGCACTGGAAAAGCCAATAGGTCTCAACGTTTTGACTGCCAATGCAGATCTGTTGGGTTTGCCAACGCTTTTTTGCCAATGCGGTTGGGCATCAGCAAAAAAACAAGCACTGGAAGCAAGCTGTGTCCTGCTGTAAACAGTTGTGGTGTTGTATTTCAGAGGCCTCTCCTCGACCCACAATCTCCGGCCCTATTCGAGGGTCTTTACTGTGCCCGCCTCGAAGGGGTTTCAATAAAAACATAGCGCTTGACGGAGATGCTCGTGTGTGATGATATCAGTGTGGCACACACTACGAAATCAGTTGTCAATGTTGCAGGATTGGGGCAGTATTATGGCCTCGGTAGTCATCTATTTGATGTGTGCGATCGTGACAGCATGAAGAGGCGGGCAACCATCCTTACATATGAAAAAAAATATAGCAACCCTAGACATAAACCCTCCTCCACAAGACCCGAATGAAGGAATCAGCACTTTGTGAATAAATCCCGTAATCATAAATTCGTTATAAAAAGGAACAACCCGAAAAAATGCTCCAAACCATAAGCGTGGAAGTTTCGAGAAGGTATTAAGCCAATTAAGAAGGCCACGCGGAACCGAAAGGACCCGCAGCAGCTCGCCCATCCCCCGGAGTGAAGATCTGACGGAGTCGCCAGGCTACCCGGTCTCGCTCGTAATTTAAAATTAAATCACATTTAAATTAAAAAAAACACACTGGAGCACCACAGGGAAACACCACGTACCGTGTTACCGCTCCTGTCGGGCCTGCAGCAAGTTCGGTTTGTAGGGCGGCCGCGGGAGCCTGGCGGATGTGAAAGTAAAAACAGAATGACTGAAGAAGAGCATCCCCCGGCGGCGCCCGAGGGTAGAGCCTTTGAGGACCTGGGGAAACGAGAAGAAAGAACGAGCGCGGCAGCCTGGGCTTTCAAAGCTGACCAGACGCTCGTGCGTCATGGCCTTTTCCCGGCATGTGTTTCCAATTATCGCGCACGCGTCTGGGCACGATAATAAGAAACAGATGCCGGCCGCGCGGGTAACTGCCCGAAAAAGGCCATGACGCACGAGCGTCTGGTCAGCTTTCGGAACCCCCTACATAATGCTTCGCCAGAAGCAGCGCTTGCGCGCTACTCTAGGCTCAACCTAAAAATGGGGCATTGTGCCTCAGGGGCAGTAATCATCATGTATGTAATAGCTGCGCATTCGAAGCACATGCCATAGTATGCGTAAACAGGTCATCAGCTATTAGCACAATCTCTTCTTTGCTTGTGACCATTAGTACTGAAGCTTGCATAGGAGATCAGTGAGCACTGCTATGATTGTAAAGAACCAGGTGAGGGCACACACTAGCATTCACATTGTAGCAAGTGTGGAACATCTTTGATGTGGCAAATTTTGGGCCACACTCAACTCACTCAACATGAGAGGATAACAAAGAAGCAAAACTATCTAATCCAGGCAGCATTTGGGCCATGTCCTCCTATGAAGCCCATGTAAGGACGCAGAAGAGCAATAGAAGGGCAACTGAGAACAAGCCCTTGTCTCTCTCGCTCTCTCTCTCGCTCTCTCTTGCTCTCTTTCTTGCAAACACACATTGCCAGCAGTGCCTCAGCTTTATATGAGACATGTCTTTTTTATATTTTTATTGTCAAGAAGAAGTACAGTCATGCAATCAGCAAAAGAAAAAAAACAGAATATAGAAAGCAGAAACAAAGAAAAAGAAAAACAGAGCGATGGGAACTCTCCGGCAGTATTTCACATCCATATATATCCATATGGCAATCAGTAATCTTTTAACATGTTGTTTACGGCTCTTCTAAGCAGCCCCATATAGCCCCATACTTTCGCAGAGCCTGAATACCCCTTACTTTAGCCAACGCTTTTTCCCTTTCCCCAGTTTCTTTAAGGATTAACCACCATTCCATCTCGGTAGGGGGTTTAGGAGAGATCCAGGCTCTAGCTATCGCCAGCCAGGCAGCAACCAGCATAATTGTCAATAAAGGGCTATTCTGACCGCAATCTTCCTTGTACTCTAACATTTTTTCCCCTATCGAAAGCATAAGATCCCCGCCAAGTCTAAATTTAATTGCTAGTGAAATCTTATCCCAGAACGACTTTAGGGCGGGACACATAACAAACATATGAACAATGCCAGCCACATATAGCCCGCATTTAGGACAGTTCTGCCGTATCCCTCCATGGATCCCCCCCCAACCTGCCCCACCTTGAGACCATCTGGCAATCCTTTCAGGGGTATAATAAAGTAGACAAAGCGTCCGAAATTGCTGTAGCCGTAAGTTCACAGAGTGTACGGAGCGGGCAATAGTGTCTAAAGCTAATATATGAGACATGTCAATTCAACAAAGACAAATTTATGGTTAAGATGTCCCTGCTTGCAATGCAAGTCATGTGGTTGCATTCCACAGCATAGATAAGAAGATGTGCGGCAACTCTAACAGCTCTCATTAGAAAGTGTCCACAAGCACATTTAAGTACTACAGTGTCAGCCACATGCATCACTGGCCCAGTTATTGCCCAATTTAAGCATCTACGTACGCTGGCAGGAATGCAGAGCACCAGTGCAGCAAGCAGTTATTTCTTTAACAGCAACTGACTGCTGCTAACTTGCTTCCCTCTTGTCAGAGGAATAAAAGGAATCTGTTAAAGTCAGATAATATTTTGACATGGAAATGATGGAGTGCCAGCATTACTATTGTTACAAAAGTCTATTATAAGCCAACCCACACACTCACAAAGATGGTGTCTTGATTTTGTTGCAGTGAAAGGGAACTGGTGGACTAATGTGTGGGGACGGAGATGATGTCTGGGCGCTGTCTCATCTTCAGCAGCATGGGACCTTTACATTGCCAGAGATTGAACTATGGAGTTCCATTTAAATCAATTCTTCCATTTTTACTCAATCAACACTCTTACAAACTACATCCACCCACCCACCACGATCATGTAGATAGATGGTATTAGAGAGAATTCAGGGAACAAGTGCTGAGCCACTATTAGCACTATCTAGCAAAAGGTGGGAGACACTGCACTCTCTTGTCAGCAAAGTACAGTGTTTTGCTATTGTACTCCACACGTGTGTTGGAATATTCTACATATGTTAATGTCTAATTTGTTCTCTCTGCCTTGAGCATTGAGTGTGTCTGTGTGTGTATTTGGGACAGTGAGGGTGGAGGATGGGAAATGCTCAGTATGGAATGGTTTAGGTTTTTGTCTGTTTGTATGTGAAGGGCACATATTTTGATTCTATGTAAGTCTCAGTTGCTCTGGTTCATTTCCATTTTTGTCCTCGGTCTTTGCCACTGAGTATGTGCAACACCTTTGTATTGTTATGAATTTGCACTCTGCGTGCGTCCTGTACTATCCACAGATGTAATATATCTGTGTATGCGCATGTGCATGCATATGCACAGTTGTCCTTGTGTGTGTCTTTGTTTGCGTGTCTCTGCTTTATTCAGCCAACTCAACAAACATCACAGACCAAGATGTTTTATATAAAGTACTTGTTAAATAAATATGTGTCTGGCGGTTCTTCCATTGTGATCCTTGCATTGTGGACATACCTTTTAGCCATAGATGGGTTGTTCTTGTTCTTAGGTGTGATGTTTGGATTTTTCAAAATCCTCTGACTTCAGTGATATGTAAAAGTTGTATCTTTGAACTCATGACACACAATTAGACTCTTAAAAATGGCATACCCCGGTATTGTCCTTTCCCACAAATTGGCACATAGAGCACTGGAATATTTCCCGTGTGCCTATTCAATGCATTAGTCATTTTAGCTATTTTATTCCAAAATTGAGCTTTAAATGCACTTTTGATTTACTCTTTTTCAAAAAAATTCTATCAAAAGCTTACTTGGAGGAAGGCTCCCTTGCTGAAATTCAGATCGGGCATTACATCTGACTTTCAGCAGTACCAGTTGAGGATGTGCGTGGAGCCAATAGAGGAAGTGGTTGGGGCCAGTGGAGGAAGTGGGTGGAGCCAGTGGAGGAAGTGGGTGTGGCCTCCGAAAAACATTTGAGCACCTGGACTTCATATTTTACAAATTAAGCACTGTTAATAACATTAACTACTGCACCTGCAAGCGACCCCTTTAAATTACAGGCCGATCAGTTTGATTGATAACGCACATTTGTTTTTCGCTAGACAAGTTCTAAATAAACTGATCGACTGGGCGGACTCTAATAATGTCATGTCTCCTCTCCAAGCTGGCTTCAGGCCAAAGGTCAGCACAATTGACCAGATTTTTAGATTCTCAATTTTGTACAGGAAAACTGTCTTACTACAACACCAAAAGTTTTATGTGGCATTTGTAGATTTAAGAGCTGCATTTGATCTAATGCCACGTCCAAAACTATGGCAAGTTTTACTAAACATGGGAGTGCCAGGCAATCTCGTACAGCTTCTAATCAAACTACAAGAGAACAATTTTGCACAGGTTTGTTGAGGCCCAAATGGAGAGCTGACTGAACACATCCCAAATGAACGTGGGGTGCGCCAAGGTTGTGTTCTTGCACCAACACTGTTTTCATTATACCTGAATGATATTGTCAAATCTTTAGAAAATTGTAGAAATGACTCTCCTGCCTTGAACAACAGGAAAGTACCCATTTTACTTTTCACTGATGATTCCCTCTCATCTCGAAGACACCCATGGGCCTACAAATTCTAGTCAATAGGTTTTTAGGTTTTTGTAGGTCAAGGGGCCTTCAATTAAATTTAAATAAGCCCAAATTCATGGTTCTGGGCGAGGGAGTGAGAAAAAAATGGCCATTCAAGTTGGTAGCGAGGCAATAGAAAGGGTAGACTGATTTCATTACTCAGGGGTGAGGCTTATGGAGAACTTTAAGTGGCTGGGCCAACTAAACAAGAGCAGCCTTGTAATCGAGCACAGATCAAATGCTATTATCCGAATGCATAAGCAACCAGTTTCACATGTAGTCTTGCCAATCCTGGAGATTTACTGAGCTAAGGCCCAAGGTGCTGCGCTCTATGGTACTGAAATTTGGGGTTATGCTGATGTACAGTCCTTAGTCATTGCTGAAAATAACTTTACCAGAAAATTGGCTTGCCGTCCATCTAGCTCACCTTCAGCTTGAGTTAGGGTTTAAAAGATTAGCAGATTTGGCCATATTAAAAATATTAGTTTATTGGATCCGTCTCTGGACTACACCTGAGCTAGGAGACTATTAGCATTCGCTTGTTGAATAATGAAAAATTCCAGGGGCCAGGATGCTTCCATGGGTAAAATCTGTAAGCACATGGGTGCGTAAGCTGGGGTTACAAAGATACTGGGCTGATCCTACTGCAATCCGCAAAGGGGACTTGAGTGCACTGAAGGCTTGTTATTGGGCTCACATTAATGAAGAGTTGGAGGAAGCTGGGTTTCTGTTGCAGTAACCCCCCCACTTTTTGCCAGACTACGGATGCACTTTGACTTGATGTGCCCTGGGTCACTGCCAATCAGGTTCCCAGTACCTTGTAAACCCAATTGGCACTCTCTGGCCACAGGTCAGTCCCTGGTAACTGGTACCACAGGTACCCAGGGCACTGTGACCAGGGAGGGCCTCTAAGGGCTGCAGCACTTATTGTGCCACCCTTAGAGGCCCTGTACCTTTACACTCACACACTGTCTTTGCAGACTGCGTGTTTTGGTGCAGAACAAAGTGAAGAGTCGACATTGCACACATCCCTGTGTGCCATGCCTACAACCCACTGCCCTGGCATAGATCATCCATCCCTCTAGCTGGGTGCACTATACCAGTGGTGAGGGTACAGGTGCATGAGCCCTGTACCCCTACAGTGTCTAAGCCAATTCTTAGACACTGTAAGTGCAGTAATGCCATTAAGAGTATATGGTGCTGGGAGTTTGTCATTACGAACTCCACAATACCATAATGGCTTTACTGAAAACTGAGAAGTTTGGTATCAAACTTCTCAGCACATTAAACCCACACTGAGTGATTTAATGAAAAATGCACTCAGAGGGCATCTCAGAGATGCCCCCTGAAAATCGACCAGCCTCTGGTGGGTTCCCTGACTGGTACACACCAGCCTGCCACCCCGATACATGTTTCTGGACCCCTGGGATGGGAGACTTTGCTCCCTGAGCCCAGAAACAAAGCCTTTCCTGGGTGGAGGTGTTCACACCTCCCCCAGGCCAGGAAGAACCATCTGTGGAAGGGGAGCTTCAAAGGCCTTGCAGCCTTTGTAATGCGACCCCTAGCCTCTCCTGCTATCAGGAGCAGGCCCCCTTCCTGTCTCCCCTCCTTTTCGGCGGAAAGACAGGCGGGAACAATTAGCCAGCCCAGCAGGTGTGCCCACCTCTGCCAACCCCACCCCTCAAATGGGGGAGGCGAGGTGAAGCCCACTCTTCAGTGCCTGCCATCACTCCCCAATAAGGATTAGGGATTGTGCTCACCTCCCCAGGTGGGGTGAGCACACCAAGGGTGTAGTCACCCTTAGGTCAGTAGCCCATTGGCCACTGACCCCGAGACCCCTATAACGCCCCCTAAATACAGTATTTAGGGGCAGCCCTGAACCAAGAAGTCAGACAAGAACCTACAAGAAGAAAAGAAGAAGAAGGACCAAACAGCTGTGCCGAAGTTAAGAAGAGGAGGACGCCCACTGACTTGGCCCCAGCCCTACTGGCCTGTCCCCACCTCGAACCTGCAGAAGCGAAACTCCGGTGTGTCCTGCAGCCAGCAGCCTCAAGAACCCCGAGGACCTGCCCTGCCTTCAAAAGAAAAGACTCTGTCTCCCGTGAACACCAGATTTGTTCACCCACAGACTCCAGCTCTGGCAAAATCCGCGAGTCTGCACTACTCTGCACCCGACGTCCACGGCCTGAGTTCGAGTGGCCAAACACCACAAGAAGGTCTCCCTGGCAATCCAGACCCGAGATCCAGTTATCCCTGACCTGCCTCAAGCCTCCCGCTGACACCTGCAGCCTAAATCCGTAAGGTCCCCCCAACCGTGACCAGGAGCTGGTAAGAAGATCCGACCCTAAAATACACCCCTGCACCCGACGCCCCACGGCCTTGGGTGGCGCAACCGACGGTGTCTAGCCAACTCCCAGCATCCCAACTTACCTCTCCAAGTGGTGGTTGCACCCAGAAGATCTTCGTCCCCGAGCCTGCAGTGTGTTTGCAAACTGGAGAATTCCCATTGAAAGTAACAGGGCACCCAACGACAAACCAGCACCCTGCACCCGGCCGCCCTAGTGCCGCTGAGGGTGCACCTTTGGTGCTATCTTGAATCCCCATTTGCCCTGAGCTTAAGTCCAGGAGCTTTGCTCCCACAACCCAGTGGCCTGCTCGTAAGCAGCCACCAACCGGAGTCCCCCTATCCACCATTGGATAACATTGGGCCTCAGCACTCTGCACCCGGCCGCCCTAATGCCGCTGAGGGTGTAGCCTTGACCCTGGGGGACCCCTGAGTCTACCCCGAGAATACCAACTCCCACAACCGAACATTTGAACCGATACCCTATTTTCCTCCATAGGATAACATTGACTGTTTTTCTGTGAAAAGTTTCTAAGTGTGGAGTTGGAAAACCTATGAAAATCTTTTTTTAAACTGAAACCGAATAACTAAAACGCTTTTACTTACCTGTTTACAGGAAAAGTCCCAGTGTAGTATCCAGGTATACTACACTGTGTAAGAAAAGTAATCTGAAAAGTATTTTATATGACCTGCTAGTGAAAAGTCAATACAAAGTATATGTACAGTGTTCCACAGTATTGCATTACCAGTAATTCAAACTGTAACCAAATCAAAGTATATATACAACTATTATTCAAAACTGTATTATTACTGCAAAGTATTTATCACTCACCTGTGCC